>VWPW01015738.1:0-21027 GCA_013389825.1 Crypturellus undulatus | reverse complement strand
GGCTAAGGACACTTAGAAACTCCTTGAAAAAGATATTTCTCCAGGCGACACAACTGCGTGGTTCCCCCATGGCAAACCCTGGTGGGAGAGGGGATCCCTCAGCAGCCGTGACCCTGCGGGAGCCCTCCACCGCGGTGCCTTCCCTGCCTCTGCCCTCGCCTCCGGCTGCAGGGACCTGAGTACTTTGGCACTTGGCACTGGCTGGGGGCCGAGCTGCCCATCGGGGAACGCCGGGGCCCTGCCCCGATGGGCGCAGGCATCAGCCCGGCCACACAAGCTGAGCGGGCACCAGGAGAGCAGCAACTTCCCACGAGCCACGGGGTTGGCCCAGGGGAATGCCGCGAAGGCCACGGGGCAGGTGCGGCAGCGCCGAGGGGCAGACGGAGGCCAGTGACGCCACTGCCCTCGCGCCGGCACTGCCGCGCGCTGCGTCGGTGTAACTGGATGCGGTGAATAGCCCTGAGCTGGATAAGTGTTGCGCTTAACTTCTAGCAGCCACTTTCTATTTTTAAAAAGTATTAAAAGTACCCAACTGCCTGGTACCTCACGTACTCGAAGCTTCACACCGTACCGCATGTGGCTCGAGTCCACCCTGCGGCTGGTGTCGAGCCCGAGGCCGGCTCAGCAGGAGCAACGCCAGGGCTCGCGCCAGGCTCGTGGGCAGCTCCGCTCGGGAACAGCTCTACGAGGGAGACGTCCAGCGGGATCCCGGCCGGGCCGCGCTCCGAGTCCAGTCTGTGGCTATACAGCCGCAGTCATGGGGTTCTTCTGCCTGGGATCCTGCTGCCTGTACTGGTACTGGTCCGGGCTGGTGCCGCGGTGGCCCGCTCGGCCCGTTTCGCTGTAAATGCGGTGGTGCTGGGGAGGCGAAGGTGGCACGTCCTGCCGCAGGGGCCCCTTGTGCGGGTTGGGGCCGGGCGGCGCGGGGTAGTACTGGGGGTACCTCAGTTCCGGCACTCTGGCGTCGGCCGCGCGCACGTAGCTCCCCTTCGTCGGGTGGCCCGCGGGCTGTCCTGCTTGGTAGTACGGAAGGTCTCTCTCTTTGTACATCACCCGCGGGCCCGTTAAATATTCCAGCGGCTCTGCAGGTCCGCGCCTGAGGGGGAGAAACACAATAAAACACATAAAAAGGCGCTCTGCCGTGCCGGTGACACCGTATTGTGCTTGGGCCCCGTGTTTGCTTGCGGAAAGGAAACGCCACCTCAAGCATGACAGGCCCAGGCGCTCAAAGGAACTCGTGAAGGGCAGCGAGGTGCCCGCCCGCCCGCCACCGCGCTCCGCGGCACGGGGACGCCCGCGGGAGGCTCCAGCGCACTCCAGGGCCCGCACACACGGGGGGCCCGCGAGGCGCCCGCCGCGAGGGAACAAAGCGCCTTATCTGGCCTGAGCATAAACAGATGAGTTGGGTCTGCGAGTCTGCAGATCCCATAAGCTTTACGTGCACAAACAGTCGCGCTTCCCGCTGTTTTTTTTCCCTAACATGTCAGACCGTAAAACTTTCCAAACACCGTGGTTGGAAAAGCTGTAAGGAAAAGCAGGGATGTCAGTGTGCGGATACCTGTGTTTGAGGGCGAGCAGCCAAGGGGGGGCTCAAAGAACCCCCTGTGACCTGGAGGGCCTGGTGTTGCACCAATCTGTGACTCGCCTGCATCCGTATGGATCTCGCAAGCTCCGTTCTGTGCAAAGGCAACACGTGAACGTGTCATCCCCGAGGATGTGCCACAGAGCCCGCTCGGTACCCTTCTGCATCTTAATTCCGTGATTTGCTCTAACGAAGGATTGATATTTCTTCCTAGTACAGCTTAACTTGTGATACCTCGAAATGGCAAAAATAATTGTTCTCGCAGTCGTGTCACCAGAGCATCCACAAAAGTTCAACTCAATTAGGAGCTTTTGCCAGCCTGATTGCAAATGTCTTTGCACTTCGGGCACAACCTCCCATTGACTTCACAGGAAGCTTCTTCTGGAGCCTGAACCGAAGGAAAACGGCCGGGTTTTGACCCAAAACAGGGGGCTGGAAGAATAAATCAATTACACCTGCTCTGTGGGTTTGGGACTAAACTCATCAACAGTTAAATATAGTTTGCATAGATTTATTAAAAAGCTCGCGGTTCTTGGGAGGCAGATCAGGTGTTCACAATTTGTCAGTGCCTCCCTTTTGTTCGCACGGCGTTTTTACAAGCTCGCTTCCCGCCGCTTAATCTGAGCTCCCAGGCTCCACTGGAACTTGTTTTGCACAAGGTAAAACAAAACATGTGGTTTTCTGCTGCGCTCGCTTAAGCCCATGGGGTAAATCATGGACATAGGCAATGAACAAACATTATCTGCCTTGAAATGAACCTACGGCTCTCCCCCTGGAATAACTTAGTGCAAATGTTTCCTGTTTAAAATGGAAAGAGCAAAAGGAAGAATTCCAGGCCTTGGACTTTTAGGACCCTATGCTCCCCGGAGACTTTTTGCTTTAAAAACAGAACATTATAGAAGACAGGCACTGCTGGATTTTTCTTCCCCCCGACGTCTCTCCTCGTGAGACAGTCCAGGCAAAGTGCTGAAGGGCCCGAAGCCACCCTCGGAGATACTAACAGGCCTCTTAACTGCATCTGTCGAGACAACTGCTCTCTGCCCACACACCTACGCGTGGCGACGCAGCCTGATTTCTGCAGCAGGCACCAGGTCGCTCCGCGTATTTCCACGCTACCAAGGAGGACGAGGCCCATTTGCTCCGTGGCAAGCAGCAAACCAACAGGAGCAAACGGCAGAGCTCCGCCAGTTACCTTTTAACATAAGGGTAATGCTCGAGATCCTGCTTATTAGATTTTAAAAGAATAACACTACAGGCAGCTATCATTAACCAGATTCTTAAGGAGCCCATTAAAAGAGGGCTGAACTGTCACTGAGCACTTGGAACCCGATCCAGGATTCCCTGAAGTTACAAACAGCTCGGCAGCTTTGGGACAGAGCCCTCACTGCAAAACCGAGTTATTCTTAAATAACAAATGCAAACCAATTGGTACAGAATGACTGCTGAGAGGTGGGAGCAGGCCACGAGCATCGCCTCCTGCCCCTCAGCACACGGCTCCTGCGAAGGGGCCGGGAATGTGTCTGCCCTCCCGGCGGGCTGCTCCGCTCCCCGGCGGCCGCTGCAGGAGCCCGGGGCAGCGGGGCCGCGCGGGGCACAGGCAGGGCCAGGCTGCTCTCGTCCACGGCTGCGGAGGGAAGATCCCGGCCCCTGCGCACGGCCCCAGCAGCTCGAGCTGGTGCCGCCAGGTCTTCGCTGCTCTTACAAAGTTAAACTCACCGCTGCTTCGCTTAGAGTGATACCATCTCTGGCTGCACAGGCAAATGGCAGGGAGGAACATGTGGGAAGGGCAAAAAACTTTCTTGAAAAATTAAGAAATATCCAAGCTGTTCCCTATCAGGCCCCGATTTTCCCTTTTCTATGGGTAGCATCGCTCCCATCTCATCTTCAGCTGGTAGGAGAGGCCATGCAAGGGGACAAGGCTTGAACCCACTTCACACCAGCCCGAGGGGGACAGAAGGTTGGTGACGTTTTTGGCATGAGCGCGAGCAGCAAGCTGAGCCGCGGTTACGGGGAGCCTCGCACAGGGGCAAAGGCCGGGGAAACGCTCCTAACCTCGCTCGAGAGGCAGCTGCAGGGCCAGCATGACGAGGCAGGGGGAAGTGCCCCCAAGGACGGGCACCCTCGTGGCTCTGCCACGGGATGCCACAGAGCCCCTCTCACTTCCCTGGTGACTGCAGCCACCCACGAGCAGTGACCAAGCTTGAATTCCCGTCTGCGACCAGCAACGCACGCTGAAACTGAGTTATTTCCTGATGATTCACTCCTCCCCATCCACCAGCGATGCCCGGCAAAGGCTGCAGCTGGGGAGCTGCGTGCAGCGTGGGGAAGCGCCTGGGGAGCCTCCGACACCAACCTCCATCTGACAAGTCCCAAAATAAAAGAGAGAACAGCTGGGCCCTTCCCACCCTCAACGTTCTTCCCGATTAGCCACCAAAAAGTCAATCTTTTTAAGGCAGAAGAAACATCTGTAGATGCTGGGCTCTGGTTGCAGCAATGCTGTCACCACGAGGAGCAAGTCTGGGCCACCAGGGCCAGTCTGAAGTGGCAACTCCAGACAGTAGCAGCAGGGCTCTCCCGAGCAGCACCGCCTTCCCTTGATAGCTCGGGATGTGTAAGTATATGCTGTTGTTTTTCCTTGAAAAAAAAGTCACCATAACAACTCAAAGCAAACACTTTCTACTTGGCAGCCCCTTGTAGATGCTCCGCTTGTTTCTGAAAAGCCAAACAAACCTTGCCTTTCCCCTCGGCGCAGGCTGCCACCTCCGAGGAGGCCCTAATGAAATTCTTCTGCCCTCCCCTTCTGTTTTCGTTGGCTCCTGATGAGTTCAGAGTTCACAGGGCTGTATCACACCTCCCAAGTGACCCACAGTTTGGGGGTCAAACCAATAACCTCAAGTGGAAAATCAGTGACCCAGGGGAGTGATCGAAAATCCACAAATTGGGTCAAGCAGGTCCAGCCACTCAAAAGGAGCGGGCCAGGAGCGTGCCCTCCGCGGGGACATGCTGAGCGGGAGCTGCTCCAGCCCTCAGCTGTTTTGCAGATTTTGGGCCAGTTGTTTGACCTGGGGCCCAGGGCAGTTAATGGCAGGCAGAAGCAGGGAAGCCGACACACTGCGCTGGGGAGGAACTGAGCTCCGGGCTCCACAGCGCCTTTGCTCCCAAGAGAACATGATGTGGGTCCGGCTAAAAGCAGAGGCTGCCCATGAAGGACCTGCAGGAGGAGGGTAGGTGGAGGAGTCCAAGTGGTGACACAGCGTGACATCCCCACAGATGCCACAGGCCGGGTGCCACTTACCAGGATGCTCGTTTTGCCAGGAGAAAGGGAAACCATATCTCAGCTTCCCACCCAGAGGAAGCACAGGGTGCACGCGGGAACTGCAGACTCCCTAGGGAGCCCTTGGTCTGGTTTATCCGCCAAGCGCCGACCAGGAGGCACCGTGCTCCGTCTCACCCTTTAGAAGCACTCAATAGTCTTGTCCAAATCTCAGTGACTTGTGATTATCTTCAGTTAACAGTATGTGTGCCATTATTTTCTCCGTGACAAATAAAGCTTAAAGTAGTTTGCTGGTTTTCCATCTTTTCTTTATTTGCCTTCTAAGTGCAAACGATAGGGATTCTAATATTCTCTGGCTTTGCTGCAGAATTTTTGGGGGCTTCTGGGCTTATTTAAGACCAAACCAAAGGATTCAGAATACTTGACAAAGGCTTCCTTGACTCAAAACGTTATTTAGTCATTGAAGTCAAATGGGTATCTGTAGGTTTCAAAAATCCCTAACTAAAAATACTTTTTGCTTTCATGGGTTCATTTTTTTTTAAAAAGCCTGCGTTTCAGTGATTCCTCAGTTGTTGAGAACCTCACAGAGTAGACTGGCCTAAATACCCGATATTGAAAAAAACAAGAAGGAAAAACCATTCCATTTCAGGTTTGCTGTGTTCGCTGTTAACCCCCATTTGCAGGTCACCTTTAGCATCAGCCACGAAGACACGTGCTTGGGTTATCTGAAAGCAAGACGACGGCCGGGCTGTTCGTGCTGCGTCCTGTCATGCTGGGGCTTGGATTTCATCATGACAAAAGAGGTTTTCTTGCCTCTATCAGGAGAATCACAGGGGTCACCCTCTTAGTACCTGGCAAAAAGCAAGGATGGGAACGCTCCCTTCTTACATCACGGTCTCCTTCTAGCCACCCTGGGAATATTCAGCAAGGATATAATCCCACGGGAACAAGTGCCTTCTTGCTACCTCATGAAATAAATTTCAAAGAGAGTCACAGACTAACAGCAAAGGGAAGCCTCACATTTGGCTGCAGCCTCTTTCACGTCTAAGCAAGACAGAGCGAGACGCCGGGTGACGGCACCAGGCAGCGCAGGCTGTGATTAAAGCGCTGGAGAAGGCAGCGAGGTCCTATCTGTGCCCAAATTCTCACTACAGGACCCCAGCGAAAGCCTCGTGATTGCCTGCTGTCTGTTCCCAGCCAGGAGGGCCTGCTTTCAAAGGAAAGAAAAAGGAGAAGCAGATGTAAGAATTAAATTATGCAAACAGGCAATCTTACAGTAGCAAATACACGAGTTTGTCTTTTTATGAAGCTCTTCCCAGCATACACAAAAAACAACTGACTGAGGAGGCCACGCGGTTCCTCTCTCCAGATGCAGTATTAAAGACTCTGCAGTGCTGTTTGTAGTCAGTGGCATTTGGAACTTTTCGTGCTTAATATTCAATGTGCATATAACTTAAAAAAAAAAAAATCACTGCAGGTTTTAAAAAAAAACCACTACATGACTCTGAGTTTCATTAAAGTCTGTCTTTATACCTTAATAGGCTAGATACTGCTATAACAAATATTCTGGGTTGCTTCAGACCGATACTTCCCACAGCCCATGATGGGTTTTGCATTTAAAAAGCCACAGGAAATCCAATTTGGGATCTCGGCGCGGGGAAGAGCCTGCAGCACGGGGCAGCGCTCCGGGGCCGCAGCCGGTGAGGGGCTCGCGCCCGCCCGAGGCACGGAGCAGCGTCACGCTCACCTCGAACGCACCGCGCGCACGTTATTTATGGGCTGAGCGGGCGGAGGTGCTTTCTCCTCCTGCTCTTTTATCAACAACGCGAGGCTGAAGAATCAGATAACGTAAACGAACACAAGCCCTGGCTCTCATGTAGCACATGCCATGCGGAGAGAGCTGTTTTTAGTTTGAGGACTGTGTTTGGAATTCCTTCAGTGTCAGGTTTCCCGTTACCAGCCCTCATCCCCGGGCCAGGCACGGCTGCGGTTGGACGGGATTAGCAGAACACTCTGCGATGTACATTACATAGCTTTGACTTCTATAGGCTTTGCAGACCCATAAAAATAATGATCATTTCACGACCTATGTTACTGGGGAAAAAAAAAAGAATGGAAAAATCTCCCTCTCCTTTTCAAAGGATTCGTATTTGTTTTGGATTTGCAGAAGGAGGGACCCTTGAGCTTGCCTGAAATTCAAGCAAGGGCACATTTCAGACATACTGCAGGCCAGATCCTCTCCTTTGCGTGCGGTTTACAACGTTTTGCAGTGTCTGACCGCCCTGAACGTATGAGTTTATCTATCTGCCCTGCTTTTATCTCTCTACATATCGAGGCTTTGAACACTGAGAAGCAAACATGGCAAGAGCAGCGCTGCCCTGGAATGCAAGTGCACGGAGGTATTTACACGAGCCCAGTTGAAGTCTAGCCTGGAGAACATTTCTTTTTACTGGAGAGGATGAAATCCTGAGAGATGTTGGGCAATAACACAGAACTAGAAATATTCGGGCGTTCCACTTGCCTCACGCCTGGGATCAAGCACGCAGGGCAGTGAGATGCCAGCGATCCCCACGGCTGAACACGCTGCAGGAACAGGGGGACACGGGACGCTCCTCTGATGGCTTTTAAACTTTACCCTAACTTCACGTACGATGTCTCGTGGCAACGTGAGCCGTTTATTTTGCACACAAGCAAATTGATCGCTCTGAAGCCCTGTTGGAGCAAACCGAGTCAGATCGGGAAGAACCAGAATTTAGAGTGGTAGTTAATTAAAACCCTTTCTCCATCAGCAGCAAAGCCATAAAACACTCCTTGTTGCTTCTTTGCTCCTGCATTAGCTGATTTTCCATAGCAGAACCCAGACCAGCTCCTGATAATCCCACCCTGCAGGCAAAGCTCCCCTTTCTTTCCTCCCCTAAATCCAGCCTACAACTATAAGGAACTGCGCTAATCAGGATTAAAAACCCCCCATCAGCAGCAACAAAACCCCCAGCGCGCTGGCTGGTGCTCGACAAACGCCCAACACGCGTGTGGAACAAGGGGGCCCGTAATCCTGCCCGCTCCGTGCCCCCGGTTTTGTTCCTGCGCTCTCAGGCATGGCACATCTCCCCTACCGCGAGGCAGGCGGTGAAGTAGCACCTATTGAACAAGACGTCGCTATTCTGTGAGCTCCTCGAGCTTAAAGGGATCTTAAGGAGATTGGGGCTCTAAGCAGCGAGTCGCTACAACATGTGTCATTTCATATGTTACTCATTATTCAGCACAACACCAGACCGTGCGAGTCATTAACCTCTTGGCACCGGCAACCTCCTTGTGGCGCGCGGCAGGCGCGCTCGTTGCTCAGGCCCCTCTGCGCTTGCCCGCCTGCCCGTGACTCGCGTGTCCCTTCGCTCTTGGGTTTCACAGCTCAATGGGGGCCAAAAACTCTCCCTAGCGCCCACGAGAGCCCTGGGGCTCTCTCCTGCGCCTCCTCGGCTCCCGCGAGCCGGGTCGCCTGTGCCGCTCTGCACGGGGCACCCGGTGCCACGCGAAGCCCAATGCCCCTCTTGCCTTCCCCGTGAAGGGGATGCAGAGCCCTGCGCTCATCAGCTGGGCTGTTCAAATGATTTCCAGCAAATAGCAGGAGTCATTAACGGGATCTTCTGAAGTAATAACAACCTGGGCCCACGTCGCTGCTATTCAGCTGCTGGGATCTTAACACGCTGTCTGATCTTTAGTGGGCTAGTAAAAACCTGTAAGAACTGGATATTAATGATATTACCAAGCTCTTAGAGCATTTTTTTTGGTAAGAGCATCTCTCATTTAAATTAAAGCACTCCTCGCAGCGCTTTCTCCCATTGCCATGATGAAGCATGGCTGTCAATTCTGCCTCCAACTGCACAAACTGGGTAGTAAAACCATGCTTCAATAAAGGAGGGAAATGATCTCCGAAGCCGGTTGCAGCCGCCTACCTGTCCCTCCCTTTCCCTACTTCTGGGTGCAGCTGTTCGGGTGTTCAGCTCAGGGGCCCACGTGTTCTCCACCTTCAGTGTGGAGGCAAAGCTCAACATGCAAGGGACAACAACGGCTCCTTCGGGGGCGCGAGGGCAACAAGGCGATGCTCCTGTTGGCGTTTTCAGGCATGATTTCCAGCCCTATTGTTCCCCTGCTGATGCTGTATTGATCTGCTCCTAACCAGCACAAACAGCCCGTAAATACATCCTTCCCCCTCCTCATATTTTCTTTTCTTAGAACCATTCGTTCCTATAAAGGCATTAGATTACAGATTTCCTGGCTTGCCCACTCCATTAACACGCTGGTAGGCAGCCCTTTGCCAGAGGGTTGTTAAGCAGCACCTTTAACAACAGAGATTTAAAGGTTCAGGGCATGACAGAGCCGGGGCAGAGCGTCCGAGCGAACCCCCAGGCACGACAGTGTCCCCACGGTGTGTGGCCGCGGAGCTCTCAATGACGGGCTCAAAGCCCCGGGTCCCGCATCCTGCCGTGCGTCCAGCTGTGTTTACGCTGGCTTCTTCCTCGGAGCCGCTCCTGTTGCGCGGCGCCCGGCACGGCCGCAAAGAGGTTGAGCCCCAGCCGTGAGCACCAAGCGCCTGCGCTCCTGCTCTGGCACTGCTATCTCGCCGGGACGGCGTTTGAAAAAATGCTGCATGTCATTAAGGGTTATCGGGCTGCTAAGCGGCGTGCTGAAGTGTGAACTTATCGTTCAATTGTTTCCTTTATTTACCCAGGCCTTGCCGCTGGCGTCGGGAACACTCTGCTTGCTCGATTAGATTAGGAGGCTCTAGGAGCGAGCAGGTCCTGCTGAGATGGAGCCATGTAACCGGCTGGTCACCCAAGTGACTTGCTCCACACGCGCCCTGCATGGAGCATCGTGTGTCCGGGACCATCCGTGGGACCTGCAGTCCCCTCTGCTCTCTGGGGCCGGGCACGACAAACCTACGTGCATCCCCCAGCGCTGCGATGGATGAGACACGCAGCTTCTAAACAATTTCCTCCGTGCCATCTGCACGCCATACTGCACGCCAGATGACAAGACGAAACCCGCAACAGCGAAGTTCTCGGAGCGCAGCAGCCTCCCAGAGCCGGCAACCACAGCCGGCGGCGGCGGCAGCTGCGCCGGCTTCGTCACCTGCCTGGCACAGGAGCCACCGAAACGCGGGAGCTGGGGGACGCGGAGCAGGGGCAGGAGGAGCCCACGCCGGGACACCGCGTCCCTGCGCAAAGGCAAAGCTGGAGCCCTAGCTGGGGACCAGGGATCAACACGCAGAGCTGACAGCACCTGGGAGACGGGGACAGCCCACTCTGAGACAGGGATGCTTTGGGAAGCAGAACGCTCCGGCTGCAGCACCCCCGTCCCCGAGCAGCCCGGCCACCGCTCCCGCCGGCCCCAAGGACAGCGCGTCTCCGCGCGGCTGGAAAATGATCCGAAAAGATAAAAATACGTCCTCACCCGAAACGCATCTTTTACATAATGAACCAATCAAACAATTATCTTTGCTCTGGTATGTTCAAATCAAGGAAATCATCGTCGACAATAACAACCAATTTATAGAGCTCATTTAAAGCCACAGTATCCCCGGCTGCTGCTTCGCTAATGAACAATAAAGGTCACTCTACTACAATATCATCCTAAGTATTTTCAGATTATATGATGCGATAGATCTGAAGTGGCATGTTCATAAAAAAGCCATCAAGACGCTTTGCAGAGGGAAACAGGACCGGAAAGAAACCTGCGCCGTGCCCAGCCACCGGGCCCAGAAGGGAGCAACTCAGCGCCGCGCGGGACCCGGTGCCCCGGCCGCATCCGCCGCAATGGAAACGTTCCAGGGAGCTTTGGATTCAGCTCTTGTGTAGGAAAACAGCATCTGACGGGGGGCAGGGAGGGAATGAGACATCTGTATCCTGGAATCAAGTCAGGAAGTGAAGGCCTGAAAGCCTTGGAGAGCAAATAAATAGCCAGAGCCTGAGGTGCGGGTTGCCGAAATGCCGTGCTCCACAGGGAACCCGTCCTTCCCCATTCCCTCCTTGAGGCATCCAGAGAAAAGACAGACCTAAACGCAGTGGACTTCTTGCTCTGTGAGTGTTCACGATGCAGACCGTGGTACACACGTGCAACGAGTGCGCAGCAAGATTTTGGGCTGGATGCTCCGGCCACGACTATTCCCAACACGTGAGTGTGGCCAGGGAGCCGAGCGCGTCCGCGCTGCAGCGCCAGGTCTCCGAGCCTCACCAGAACCAGATGCTTCAGAGGAAACTGCAATTAGCAGACAATTAATAGTTTGCCTAGGCCCCACAGGACAAAAGCAACTCCTCCTCCCCTGTCCAAACCAGCCCTAAACAGACCAATTGCAGGTCTGGGCCCAGGTCCGCAGCGAGGGGCGCGGGTGGCGGGAGCTCAGCTCAGGGGATGGCACGGGGCAGGGCTGCACTTCCGCACGGTGACAGCACGGAAAGAAAACAAACTTAACACCCAATTTTGACACATCTGCTGCTTGAACACCCCAGGAGAAAAAAGCACAATATGGGAGAAAGGACTCTGGAATGGAGCCTTCTCCAAAACCCAGTGTTAAATCTTCAATGTTGATTTGAGTCCGTCTTTTTTAAAAATATGTCAAATGGTATTTCCCAAATAATCGGATTTTCTTAAAAAGGAACCTGGCAACTTTTCAAAGGTACTTTTTTAATGATCAAAAAGTAAAACGGGGTATTTCATATCCTATCAAGCAGCTACCAAACACCACAAACACTTAGAAGAACCACAAGGCAGTAACACCACTGCAAAATGGTCTCTGTGCACTAAAGTCCCTCAAAAAACTTTAAAAACTTGTGGTATAAACTAGTGCAACTGAAAATGAAATGTCTAAGGCGGAAAAGACTAGGGTTAAGGGTTCTATATTGATTTTTTTTTCCCACACTGGGATTAAAGTGATTTCAGCTGGGACCCAGCATTACAGATGTAATTATAATTTCCATTTATATTTTTAGACTGTGTACAAAGAAGTGGAATAATGGACAGCTGAACATTTTTCATTGTCCGTTACAAACGAAATGTTTCTGATGAAATCTCTGTCAGCCCGAGGACCGCACGGCAATCTCCGGGCACCAGAGCTCTCCTTAGATGTGCGGGGACGAGAGGGAAGGCAGAGCGCTCAGCCCCGCGCACAAAGGAATCAAACTGAAATGACATTAAGGTTGTTATTCCCCTCAATAACACTAAAGAGACTCCCAGGTTAAGATCACTAACAGGCCTCCTCAAAGAAAAAGTCGTATTATTCACTAAATAAGCTTTTTTGATGTTATTTACAGGATATTTAACAAAAAGCATTGCATTAAGGCAACATTAAGGGGGTGTTATTTAAACAAGAGAGTTCAGAGAGTGGAAAAGCGGAATTTCTGTAAGTACCTCTGACTGTCTCCCATCCTTCCCCCCTGTTTTACAATACACATTTAAGCCCAGGCTTCCTGGAGGCTTCTGATAGCCGGGCCCATGATTGCTATTGAAAAGCAAAATGCATTCGAGGTAAAGCAGGTGCCTAAGTGCTCTGATGGAGCTGGGCCTAAAACTCCGCGCTGTAAACCCCAACCCAATTCCAGCTGACTAATTGACTTCTTTTATTTAAATTCCTTTTCATTTCGACCAGATCTGCTCTACGGCTTTGTGCTTTGTGCCACGAGGAGCTCGGAGACGGGAACAGCTTCCCGGGGAGGCTGCGCCGCGTGAAGGAGCAGAACGATCCTTGAAGAAAATCCGCACCAGCAGCACGAACAGATGCAGGCAGCCCACATCCCGCCTGGTCCCGAGGCAGCGAGGAAGCCAGATGCCACCGGAGACCTCCAAAAAGCCAATTAGTAGAGGAGCTGCAGTTACAGCACGGACGGGGAGGTCGGGCTTTCTGCGCGTGGCCACCGGTATCCTGAATGGTTTTAGCTGTTTTCGGAAACCTTAATACCTGAGCGTAGGGTTGTAAAGCGTGTTTGATGTTTGAGGAACCTTTAGAGAAAACAGGGTTAGTATGTCCCAGGTTAGGCCTTTCTCCTATTCATTTTGTCCCACCTACAGTTTGGGTGGTTGAGTTTGGTCCAAGAGAATATCAGTAAAACCTCTTTTTTTTTTAAAAAAAAGAAAAAAGGGTAAAATTAGGGCCATAAAATGCTTCTGAAATGCATTCATGTGCTTCTCTGTTTTCAGTAGAAAAGTATTGCTATTCTTCAAAGGTCAGCTTCGGCGGCCGAGTCAAAATTCATAATAAAAATGCTAAACAAGGGACCCAGGCTCAGTGACACATGGGCACGTCTAACACAGTATGCTAACACCTAGATCCAAGCAAAAAGCCATTCGCATGGATTTTCAACTGTGAAATCCTGCTGAGATGGGTTTTGCTTGCCAGATTTTGTCATGATCGACAGCAGACTGCTCTCCAAATACCTGCTTTCACCTGGGAAACAAAGGCTATTTTCCTTCTTTAAATGAAGGAAAGCTCCAGCTACGCTGTCTCCGCGGACCCCCTCGGTCCAGGCTCTGCTCCGTAGCTGGTTTTGCTCACACGGGTCCTGCCCGGCTCTCCTCTTCCGCTGCCAACCTCCCGGTGCTGCCCTACACCATCTACCCCTCAGCTCCGAGGCTCCTTGCCCAGCTGCATCGGGAGCGGGCAAAAATGGCCAAAATTCACTTTGGATTAAAGTCAGTGCTCTCTTCTGCTCACTTCCCAGGACGTGCCTGCATGTTCTGCTCTGCTCTTCCAGTCGCTGCAAGTGCAGGAGGCATCACCCACCACACGCGCAGAGGACATGGGGTGACTGCAGGAATAGCACCCACCTCGCATGGCTCCTCACCTCCATCACTCTGACACTGAAATGAATCCTGAATTCCTTCGCATCCCTCTCTCTTCCCCCTTTTTTGCCCTATTAAGTGGTCCTTCAGAGCAGATCGACTCTTTAAAATGAATATTTACTCAAGCAGCTGTAGGATCCCATCTGCTCACACTGAACAGAGCAAGATACTAAGCGAAGGCCGCACTGATAACGCGCAGAAGCCAGTGGTAAGTATGAATTATGTCAGTAACTACGGAGCCAGATTAAATTACGTTTGGCAGACGAGGATTTGGAGAACAGCAAATACACTCGCCATTATTTTAAAGACACGTTTGTGTTTTTAATAGATGCATTACCCCATTTAATATCTATCCAAACCCAAGCTTGCTGTGCTGCCTAAGAGCAGCCATGGGCCTGAGTTTGCCCTCACGCTCAGGGGGTACCTGCCTTGCTGCTGCCGGGGGAAGGATGCTCAAGAGCTTATGCAGATTCTCCCAAATCAGCATCGATGAGAGTGTGGTATTGCTGTGCATCTCGTGCTTTGTTTATGCCGTATTTCAAAGAACTGTTCTGGTAGAAAATGCTGTACAGGTGCTGTGACAGAATTAGTACTAATTTACATAACTATTAAATGCTAGAACAATACAATATTTTCCAAGGCTGGAGGGGAGGGTAACATTTTGTAAGAAAGCAGGGATTCAATTTTTTTCTGTAACAGGATACAATGAGAGTTTTAACTCCACCTGGGCTCTTAAAAAAAGTTATTGGTTTATAACTGCTACTGATCTGAATGTTACCAATTATTAAAAACCTTGAACTACATCCATTTCTAAGTCCTTATTTTACTTCACTTGTATCTGTGCTGCAATGGGATGGAGGTGGAGAAGAAAAATCATGCAAAGCTTTATTCCTTGTCCTAAAATCTCCAAAATACGTTGAGGTTTGGACTGCTAAGATTGGTGGGCACAGTTCATGGGGAAAAAAAACAAGTGTGCTGATCACATGCAATAAATGAAGCCAGAGTTTAATCCAATTGCTATAAAATTGACCCTGCTAGCAAAGAAATAGAGGAATATACTTTATCAGTGATTGCACTTCAGTCTGACCTACTGCTTGTGGAAACGAAGAACATCTCCATGGATTGCAGCAGTTCTGGATCCGCCTCATACCACCTTGCCCTGCACTTCTTGCAGAGTGAGGCTCTACTCAAAGCACGACCTTAGAAAGGGTCACGTTGAAGAGCAACGTAAAAGCCTGGGGCAGGTATATGGGCAAAGAGAGCTGAAGAGGAACCCACGGAATTCAGAACATTCTCTTGATACGGGTTTAAGGGACGTCGGTGCGGAGAAATTAAACATGTCACGGAGTCATGACGCGGGAGCAGTCTGGCTGCCCATCACGAGCTGTTGAAACAGCTGCTCCAGCCGCTGTTTCTACTACTCACTTCTTCGGTGTTTCAGCCCCCAACCAGCCCCTTAGTCACGGCTGTACGTGGGAGCTGTCTCCTCCCAGGGCAGGGGCTGGTGGCGCGTCACGCTCTCGCGGCCCCGCGCTCCTGCCGGGAGCGGTGCCCTTGCCCTGCTCTGCGCGCTCCCATCCCTCCTCATCCTCCCTCCTCAGCGGGGGCTCTCTGAGCGCTCGCGGCTCTGTCACCTACCTGCTCACCGAAGAACCCTTGTATTTGCAGAGCCCTTGAGTCCTTAAGATATCATAGCCTGTCATTACCTTCCAGCACGCAATTAAGACCGTCCGCATGCGATTCACTTCCCTACTTCATCATCACAATTTTGTCTCAGTTTAGCAACGTTTTCACTCCAAATACCCACCATTCCCTCATAAAGCAGCCTTGCTTGCCGGTCCCCGAGGTGATTTAGGTCTCCGCCTGGGTAGCACCACGGGGACAATCGCATTTTGTGGCACACATTTTTATTGCCCGCCTCGCTCCTCACTCTGCGGGTACAGTCTATGGGACACAGGCTTTTGTTTTCTCATTCAATCTTCTTCTTTTCAATTTGCGTTCACTTATCTTTTTTCCACAGATCCTTCACTTCAACCTACCCATTTCCCACTGACACTTCTTTCATTAATATGTTGTTCCCAAACAGCTGTTTTGTTCTTTTCCTCACTGGAGGCACAGCTTTGTTTCCTGTTAATGAGTCAATACCTCCATAACTTCATTAAATTTTATAATATTAATTCAAACACTTTTGTCTAAAGACAGTATTTTCCTCCATTGCCTGTATTTTTAGGTGGAATTCAGTGCCCTCTGTTTTAGTGGGAGGTCTTTATCCCTGGTCATACGCTAAACTCCCAGGTCCATGTTTTTTGTAAATGTGACACTTTGAAGCATTTCTGTTTACTCCAGCTAATATCTTCTTGCAAAACAGGCGGGCTGTTTAGTTTCAAAATATTAATTGACTTTTAAACTATTCCACATTGCATTAACTGGCTCTTCACTACGAGGAGCTGAGTGACTTATTAGAAAAATTGACAAAACCCATCCCCGTCTGCCTGCCTCTACACTTCCAAAGTATTCTTCGGGGACATCTGGCTTTTAGCATTTTTCTTTTTTTTCCAGCTACGTCCCGCTTGTTGCAGATATTTTCTGCGCTAAATTTCCTTTGGTTATTCCCATGGAGGTGGCCATGAGTCAAGACCCACGCGCTGAGGTGCCGGGCTCGGTCTCCGCGTGGACGCGGTCACCGCGCCGGCGCACGCGGCAGCATCCCTCGCGCTTCCCTTCCCTACCCTCGCGGGGCCGCGCGCCGTTAGTTAAACAAACCGGAGCCGTTTGACATGGGATTGGGACTAATCCCTTAACGAGCGCGCCGGCTCCCCTCGCCAGCCCCCGCGCGCCCCGGCTCTGCCTCTCCCCGCGCTTGTATTTCATCTTGGCTGCTTTATTGCAGCATTTCTTGGAGGTCCTCGACTACCACCAGTATTTCCATTAAAACGGATTCTAAATTCATCTGCCAGGACTTAAAAACCAACTAAAACCATACACATATTTCATTCATAATGAGATCATCACACTGGAAGATACAGACAGATAAGGTTTTGCTGCATTTCCAATGAAAGTACAGCTGTCAAGATAAAAATCATATTTAAAAAATATCCCTGAGTTACTGATATTACTTTAGATTATTAAAACCGAAGAGAAAGTTAATAATCACATATGCCACAGAATATACCGTTTGAATATTATTTATATTTTATGCGACCAGGATGATGAAATTAGGTAGTCACTCACTTTCCGTCCCTGCTTAGCTCTAATCATGTTTAACTTTTTAACTTTCCAAATGATAGAGCCATCTTAGCTTGCTGCTCTGTTGGGGGAATAATTTTTTTAAATATGACTTATACTTAAAATTAAATTAAAATATTTACTCACAATTGGTTTTCAAACCTTCCTCTTGACTCTTCTATTTTTCCTTGACATTTTGGGCAGAAATAAACCCAGCAGAATTGAATGTATTTTAACTGTCAGCCTTCTCCGAAATGTTTGTTTTACTAACGCTGGTTTGTTAGCTTCTCCTGGTTGATCAAGCCAATGGTTGGCAAAGCTTTGATGTGCAGGGGAGTAATTTATTTTTTCTCCTTTTTAATCAAGAGCAATGTGTATTTTTACTTTATTTTCTTACTAAGAGTCATATTTATAAACTCGTCATTAAAAAGCACAGACAGGGGAGGCAGAGAGCGGAATAAAACAGGGCAGCCTTGGCAGCAGCCAAGGAGAAGCAGCATGAGAAACGGGGGAGATGAGATCTTTCAACTGCACCCCAAAACGATGAAATATTTTCCCATTTCCCTGCCTTGCTGTATTCCACCACTTCGGAGGGTGAATCCGGCCACTACTAACACAATATTCGTGTGCAGCCCCACGATGATGCTATTCTGGAGGCTCTCTGGTTGTAGCAGCTCTTAGTTTCCTGAAGAGCCTATTTTGTGCCCCGTGATGCAGCTGCACCCCCAGACTACGGCAATGTGGGACGGATCAGGCTAAATCAAAGGGATTTAAAGCAAAAGAAATGATTGTGATTTAAATCAACAAGCAGGGAATCTTGATTTAAGTAACTGATTTCAACCTTGCTTTTTCATCTGTGCTCTTTGGGTAGTCGATTCCCACAGGTCGGGACTGCTCTGACAAGTTGATTTGCAGCTAATTATAGTCTCTGCACTAAAATTGTGATTTCTTTTTGTTAACCAGTGGGATATACTATATACATAGTTAAGTAATGCCAGTATATTAATTTCAGATCTGCTAGATAGTGCTGAATGACGACTTTTATTTAATATATAATTAACTTTTTCTCGTGATTTTTGTCAAGCCACTTTCTGATGACGTCTTTGGGATTCAATTAAATTGCAGAAATCCTGCCTTTTGATATAAACTTGATTAGCAAAATAAAGGCAAGCAGCTTCAACTGCAGGAAAAAAAAAAAAAGCTGATGAAACTTGCTATGTAATCCATTCCTTTTCTTTGAGGATCCTTATCTCTTCCTGACATAGGTGTTTCGGAAACTTTGCTTTTGATCCGAGCAGTTGGAAATGTTTTGGACTCAACGGCAGAGGCCACCTCACACATTGATGGCACGGGGACCCTGGTCCCCTGAGTCAATGCTGTCCTTTGTAAGGAAGGATTTAAGCGCTCAGTCTGTTTAGTTTATTGAAAGGGAGGTCATAAGTGATCGCTGCCCCAAAGAACCGAGGGGGAGGGATTTTGCAGACTGCTTAGGTCTTAAAATCTAGTAGAAAAAATCCTCAGTATTTGCAAGTTGAAATTGGACAACTTCAGACAACAAAAAAAATAGGCACAACTTATTTTAAAAAAATGAAATAAATAATTTCTTAACAATGTCATGCATTCTCCACTACCTGAAATCTTAATTCTAGGTGAGATGCTTTGGTAAATGCATTTATCAATTAATGCTGTGGATTTAAATTGAGCTTTGCTTTGATGCAGGAATACAGAGGGTGTCGGAGGGCTCAGCCTAGGTGGTCAAAATGGTCCTTTTGGGCCTCCCACCTGGAAGCTGAGCACATGAGCCTGGAAGCAGCGGGTACGCTCACCACGGGCATTCCTGCAGACCACCGACCAGCCTGCTCAGCAGCCTCCGCCCAGACACCGAGATGCAGCTGGGCTCATCCCGCAGCCTGAGCTCCTTTTTCCGTGCCAGCAGTTATTTCCTCAAGCTCTTAAGTGCCTTTGCAGCCCCACCCCTTTCCTTGACCGAAACGCCTGGTTTTCAGTAGCGTGAGATTCCAGGGGAAGTCTGGAATAGCAACTTTCCCTTGGAATCAGCATTTCTCACCAGGAAGGGGGCTCAGCTTTCTGATCTACACTCACGATGTGGAGCTGAATCCTGCCCCGGCGCCTGCTCGGTCTCTGCCTCTGGTCCCAGCCCTTTTTCTCCTGAGGCCGCAGCACGGGGTGCGTCTTCCGGACACGACGCTGCTCCAGTGGTGCTGCCTTTGGCAGGGTTCTCAGCCAGCCTTCCCTAAAAGCCAGCTCAAAAATAAAACTATGAACAAACAGGGCAGCTTCAGCTTCCTAACTGTCCCTTAGTTTCATCAGGAAAATATTTTGGATTACATCAGGAGAATGCTAATTTTGAATATATATTTTTTTATTTTCTTTTTTTTAAAAAAAAAAGGAATAACACAAATATTTTCCTGGCTCCCACAGCCTTGCCAGGCTCCTTTTCCCAAAAGAGACGCCCAGGCAGTATAAGAATCAAGTCATTCTCCTCCTAAGTGGGAGGATTTAACATCACTTAATAACACTGTTCAGCACTACTTAGCGGTGGCCGCAGGGCAGTGAGCAGTTCTGAGGGGAGGACGCGCATCGCTGGGGACAGCCTTGGTGTGCGGGGCCCTCGGCGGGTCCCTGCAGGCAGATGCAGAGCTGCTCTGCAGACATTGCTGAAGAAGGTGCCCAAATCAGCTCTATTTTAGCTAGAAATTTAAGTGTGTAACTCAGCTGGCTGCTCATTAAGCCAGTCGCACACAACGGCCTCCTCCAAGGAGGGCTGCCTGCTGTTTTCAGCTTGGAATTAAAAGTGCGGCCGTAGCCAGGTGCAGATCCTGCACCCATCCAAGGCAAAGGAGGCCTTGGGGAGCTCAGCGAGGCCAGGGTGCTGCTGGCTCCATGAGGTGCGAAGGGAAACCAAAGCTCTTCTCCTCAATGGCCAGGCCCATGTGCAAGGCAGGAGGTCAAGAAACCTAAATACAGGACACCAGGATCGACTGCAAGAAGTTGGGGAGCAGAGAGGCACTGCCAGCCTGCAGCAGCGCCCAGCAGCACACGCGTCTATCGCCTTCTCCTGAGCTTTGTTTTTTACTGCTGCCCATTACAGCAGCGTTCATGGCTCCTCCATGGAAAACAGGTTGGCAAATGGTCGTTTTTACCTGGATTCCTCTGCACTTTTGGGCACTTGGCCACGCGAACAAAGAAATCACTCATTTCCATTAGCGGCTGGCAGTGAGTCTGCATCCCCTTTCCTTTGGATTTAGACATCACTGGAGCAATCTCGCCATTTGTGCCTGCCAGGGCTTAAGTACTGAGGTAACGTGAAATTGCAAAACTTACAAAATGTGAGGTAGGACGAGGTGCTCGTGTGCCCCATCCGCGAGGAGCATCGGCATCTGGGAGCGCGCGACGCGCTCCGCACCCAGCTCCAAGGGCCGACCTGACGCGGGGACGGCTTCCCAAGCCCCCCTCGCAGCCCGCTGAGCGCTCGCGCCTCTTGGAGGACCCTGGAGTGACGTTTCCAAGCAAATGAAATGCAGGTTTTGCAAGAATGTGGTGAAATTCAGCATCTCATTGAGGCAGAGCGGCTTTGAAAAGAAGTGGTGAGCAGTACGCTGGGGGAACGGGGCAAGGAGGACAAGAGTTTAATAAAAAATGGGGAAGGAGGAGAATACAGAGCTTGGCTGCTAGGTAAATCCAGGGAATATGCTGCATTCTGCATTGGGAATACGCTGCGTTTGGGTCATCCTAGCTCAAACAGGTTAGAGTAGCAATAAAGGGAATTCTGATATGGGCAATCAAAGTAATTTCAGGGGAAAATTTCCATCTTAAAACACCTGGAAAAAAGAAGGCTGATTAGCTTGGAGGGAAGGTGAATAAAAGCAGACATGACAGAGGAATGCAGAAATTGCTGCAGAGAGTTACACTGGGCGCCAATTGCTAATTTATTCTTGTAATTCACAAGGAAGTAGGTACTCAGTAAAAATGAAATTTAAAATAGATAAAAAGACTATGTATAATTAAACTACACACAACTAGCCTGCAAAAACCATTACTAGAAACACGATAGAAGACGCGAGTCTCCTACTTCATAGGAGAGATTTTCAAAATG
>VWPW01015728.1:0-11151 GCA_013389825.1 Crypturellus undulatus | reverse complement strand
CTTTGATTACAAATGTCTGTTATGAAGGCAGCTGTATTAAAGGCAGAGAGTAAGTGGAGTGCAGTAAGACTCCCAACTGTCATGTGAGTGAAGTGTCTTCTGCACTTCTGGGGCGCAGTTGCTGTGGGTCACCAAATGGGAGGCAAATGTTACATGCAGATCACGGCTGGCTTTAAAAGCAACACTTGTTTTATGGGAACTTTGGAATTCCTCTGTTTATTTCCATGATGAAAAGGACTTTATTTGTAAGCTAGGAAGCCTTCGGGGAGAGCTTAGCTTGAGGGTGAGTGCTGGATGCACTCCCATCTCCTCAGTCCCACTCTCTTCCTCTGCACGCGGTGTGTGACCAGGCAGGGCACATCCTCGTGGCCGCCGGCGCTGCCAGGACGCATGACCTTTGTCTGTGCCCTCACCGCATCCGCTGTGTTTATGTGGCCGAGGAAGGAGCTGGTGATACCTGCCAGTTCTCCCCACACCCTCCTCTTCCATTACAGCCTCTGTGTGTTTCAGGGTAATGAAAAGTATAATTATGCAGCCCATATTCCTTGATGAAGCATCTTGTCTGCACATAGATAGCTATGCATATAAATATGGTGAATTTCTGTATGGCTTTATTTCCCTTGCAAGCAATAGCACCATTACAGCAAATCTTCTGGATTTCCAGAGCAGCAAGAACATTTTCCCTGGAGCTAGATGCCTTGCAAAAAATAATCCCAAGAATTCCAAGAGTTATTATTCTGTGTCACTGCGTTTGCAGATGTATGTTCCCATCCTCCAAGCTGAGAAGTGAGCCGAATTAAGGGGTTCCACCCTTTCCGGAAATCAGTAGAAGCTGATGCGAGTCCCATAGTGCACCTAGGGCTGCACCCGCGGGCAGCACCTCGCTGGCAGGGGCTGCACGGGGACAGAGCGCCAGAGCCGCGGCCGGGCTTGCCGAGGCCACATGGGCAGGGCGGGAGCCGACGCGGCGCTGCCCCGGGGCTGCGGGTCCAGGCCCGGCAGCTCCGCTGTCACCCCGGGCAGCAGCACCGGGGGCTCTGCGGGCGCAAGGCCCGCGGGGCCTCAGGCACCAACCACCTCGCACGGCCGCCCCGGGCCCCTTCCTCCTCTTTCCTGGCGTTTCCCTCAATGTCTGTGGGGATTGTCATTAGGAAAGTGGGAATCTGATATTAATCGTTCTTTTCAAATTGACAAAGAAGGAAGTTTGTTTAACTACTTAATTGCTACAAGTTTTTGTAGGCTGCTCTCTGCAAATAAATTTAATGAAGAAATTGTAAATCTGAAAGAGCTTAAAATTTTAATTTTATACAGAAATATTTTTCCTTGTTCTCATGTTTGTAGTCAATTCTCCAGAGTGTAGTCACATGAAATGTTCTTTAAATGAACATATTTGCTAACTGGCATGATTTCAGTTTTTAAAACATTGGTTCCAGCAATTAGGCATTTTTTTCAGTTCCCAAATGACTAGAGAAATTCGTCTTGATTATAATTGCTCTTAGCCACGCATATCTAATTTGTGTCTTTTTAAGTGTTAATTAGTAAACAGTTTGAGCTGACATCTTTATGTGTTTGTATGTTGAAAAATGAGGCTTATTGCTTATTTAGCTTGGGGCTGGTACTGCTAGCTGTGACATCATGACATTGAGGTAAAATTAATGAAGACATGTTTGCCAATTAAAAGGCAGTCTTGAAAAAGATGACTTCTTGACACTGTCTCTTTGCAGGGTTTGCACTGCACGTCTTTAGCAGAGGTGACGGAAGAGAAGTTGTGCAGGGCGCTTGTGGGCGCCCTGTCTCCAGCTAGCTAGGCAGCAGAAAACTCCTGTGCTGATATTCCATGTATTCAGCAAAAAGCAGAGAGCACAGAAAAGTAGACGCTAACTTTAAAGATGCTGCCACGTGCGACAACCTGCGGTCACCGAGCACCCTCTAGTGCCGCAGCCGCTTACTGCAGCGAGCGGAGCCCACGCTGCTCCCGCTCCGGAGGGCAGCTGCCTGCGCTGCAGCAGGCACGTACACCCGCTCCTGCTCCTGCACCTGCACCCGCTCCTGCACCTGCACCCACTCCTGCACCTGCACCCGCTCCTGCTCCCGCTCCTGTTCGTGCACCTGCTCCTGCACCCGCTCCTGCTCCCGCCCCACTCCTGCACCCTCTCCTGCATCCGCTCCTGATCCTGCACCTGCACCCACTCATGCTTCTGCACCTGCTCCTGCTCGTGCTCCTGCACCTGCACCCGTTCCTGCACCTGCTCCTGCTCCTGCGCCCGCTCCTGCTCCCACTCCTGCACCCGCTCCTACTCCTGCACCTGCTCCTGCTCCTGCTCTCGCTCCGACTCCTGCTTCCGCTCCCGCACCCGCTCCTGCTCCCACACCCGCTCCTGCACCTGCTGCCTCTCCTGCACCCGCTCCTGCTCCCGCTCCGACTCCTGCTGCCTCTCCTGCACCCGCTTCTGCACCCTCTCCTGCACCCGCTCCTGCACCCTCTCCTGCACCCACTCCTGCACCCGCTTCTGCTCCCACTTATTCTCCCTGCTCCCACTCTTGCTCCTGGTCCTGCTGCCTCTCCTGCACCTGCTCCTGTTCCCGCTCCTGTATCCGCTCCTGCTCCTGCTCCAGCTCTGGCTCCTGCTGCCTCTCTTGCACCTGCTTTCGCTGCTGTTCCCACTTCTGCTCCCTGCTCCTGCTCCCTCTCCTGCTCCCACTCTTTGCTCCTGTTCCTGCTCCTGCACCCGCTCTTTGCTCCTGCTCCCTGCTCCAACTCTTTGCTCCCGCTCTTTGCTCCTGTTCCCTGCACCTGCTCCTGCTCGCTTCTCCTTCTCCCTGCTCCCGTTTCCTGCACCACACCGCCCCTGTGGTGGCACCGCTCCCTGTCTGGGCCTCGGTTTCCCCTGCGCAGCCGCGACATGTCCTGCTTAGTCAGACACAGCCCCAGCGCTGGCTGGACATGGGGCGCTCGCCAGGAGCGACTCGCTGCCGCGGCCGTGGGCAGGAGCCGGGTCTCACTGCTGCCCCCAGAATTGGGGTGCGGGTCGAGCAGGGGACACGTGTGCTGCTCTGTGCTGCTCCGGGCCCTGTGCAGGTGTCTGTGGGAAGGGGCAGCGGCGGCCGTGCATGGCCCACGGGCACCACGAGATGGCAGCGCCGCCCCACGGCCCTGCCAGGCCTTTGGCGCCATGTGCGCCTGCTCCTTGAGCCAGGCTTCTTCCAGGTTAGCAGGCCCCAGCTCACCTGCACTAAGCCATGTTTGCTCCCAAAACCGTGAGTGTGGGGCTCTGTGTCCACTTTGCCAAAGTAATTTAGCTAAATTGGTGCAGGCCTGTGTCAGACAGACCCGCACGGGCCAGGCCGTGCAGCGGATGAGTGTGGTTGTGCTTGTGTTTCGGGACCTGCTGTTGTCTCATTCCTCAGGGTGTCCCGCCGAGGGCACCTGGCAGCCTCGCTCGGGACTCCGGCAGCCGGGGCCAGTGGGCCAGCGCGCGCCCGTGCGGGACAGGGTTCCGTGGGGCAGGGCATGCAGGGCTCAGCGTCACCCTCACACATCTGCCTCTTGCCCCGCAGTACGACTACAGCTTCCGGACGGAGCAGAGCGCCGCAGCCCGCCTGCCGCCCAGCCCCACCAGATGCCAGCAGCTGCCGCCGTCGTGAGCGCCCCGGCGAGCGCGCTGGCCCAGCCCCACCGTGGCCCTGCGCTGCACCAGCCGCCGCTCACCCCCTCAGACCCCGGGCCCCGCAGGGCTGCCCCTCCCGCCCCCTACCGGGGCCTCCCTGCACGTGAGTACATTCATGAGCGCCCGCTGGCAGCTTCTTCGCTGGTCCCTTTCCCGCAGCACTGCTGCCGGAGAGCCACCGGCGCGGAGGCGGCTGCTGCGCTGCGGACACAAGCTGCGAGCTCACCCAGCACCGAGAATGGCCCTGCTGCAGAGCCAGGGAGCGGATCCCGGCATCCCGTCCGTGCCGCCACCGCATTGGCTGCTGTGCCCCTGCTCCTCGCTGCACACGGAGGGCTCTGCGGCTCACCGGTTTGCAGAGCAAGGACTGAGCCATGTGGAGCCCGCGTCCGCCCTCCCCAGCCCTGGGCATGCGAGGACCAGGATGAACCAGAGGCTGCATTTTCGTGTGGAGCCCGGACCTCTTCCTGGATCTGCTCTGAGCCCTCTCCCCGCTCGCTGGCAAGGTGCCCAAGCCCCGGGATCACAGCCATGCTCCCGTCCCCTGGAGAAGCACCTCCATTCTACACAGGGTGCCGGTGCGTGCCTCTGCCTGGGAGCAGACACTGTGCTCTGCGTTTCCCTGTGCTGTGGACGGGCCGGCCCGCGCCAGCCAGGGCACCGCGGCAGGCGCTCTCCGCGGCCGGGCGCTTGGGGCGCCCCTCTGCTGTGTGCCCCACCAGCCGCCAGGAAGAGCCGTGTCTGGCCCCTAGCGCCCGGGAGGAAGCGCCGCGCTCCGGCATGGTGCAGGATGAGAGTGGTTTATTTCCACCGGTCAAGAGGGGGATGCATTAAACCCTGACCTCGGCCTCCTTACGACTGGTGACCTTAGCTCGCTCCGGAGTCAAATGCATGTCTTGGTGAAGTCTGTTGCTGTAATAAGTTATTTAGAGATGTCCATCTAATTTCCGTGCTCTTTTTCAAGCTGCTGCTGTAGAACAAAGACACATTATCGCAACAAAATGGCAATTTTTAAATAAGTGTTAAAATGTGCAACTTTTTATATTGTAAAGTACTGATTACCTAACCTATTGAAATGCAATTGCCATAGTAACAAATAACAGTATTGCAGCTCTCAGTCTGGGTTGTACCTGTGCCCTGACCTGCTTTGCACTGCTTTGATTGATCTCGCATTTTCTAGTAGGACAGAATGGTGACTAACGGTAGATTTTGTACTGTCAGCTTGTATTGTTTATTTGTACATATGTAAAGTATTTCTTGTCCAAAGATTCATTTCCAGTTTTAAGGCACCATATTGCTGGGACAACAAAAACAAAACACTGTAATATTCAGGATACACTGATTGCAGTTCTCTGCTGCATCTTCTCCCAGCCAGGTAACCATTCTCTAAAACTGCCTCCCTAAAGCAAGGCCACGTGATTTGCAAGCGTGGGCAGATTTGGTTGCAAGTGTGTCGTATTTGGGCAAAAGAACTGTTCGCATCAGCTCTGGAGGTTGGGGTGACCCCCTGCCAGTGCTCGTTCACTTGAAGATTGCAGTACCATTTTTAGTTTTTATTTATCCTGCAGGAAAGCAAAGCCAGACCTCACTGCCAAGCCTCACAAAGGCTAGATTGATGATGCCGACTTCGACAAATGAACATACCATGGCAGCCTGGTCATTCGGCTGAGGTTCACTTGAAGTTCAAATCCACTCTATGCAGTAGTAGTATGCCCATCTCATCCATCTTTTGTCTTTTGTTTTTTCTGTTCATGATCTGTTGTGCAGTTTTCTGTGGCATCCGCTCATGGCTTCTCACGTGGAGCAGGGGTAGAGGCCGTGGGCAGCACTGCCTTCCCCGTGGTGACCGGAGCGCGGAGAGCCGAGCCCCTTGCTGGAGAGGCAAGAGTGGCCATGGCGGCGCGCGGGTCTGTGAGCTGGGTGCCGCTGCGGCCGCAGAGCTGCAGGAACACTGCGGCACGGAGCTGCCCCGTGCGGAGCTGCCCCTCGAGCAGCGTCTCCTCGTGCCGGAGCAGGGCTGAGCTGCAGCTGCCCGGCTCGCGCTCGGCACGCGCCGCCTCCACATGTTGCTGCCGACGTCCAGGCAAGGCCAGGGGCTTCGCACCAAGCACTGGGCTGCGCTCTGGGGCACCAACACGTGGCCCTCAGCAGAGTGGGGGAGTTGTCAGAACCAGGAGCACCAGGTTTATGAGGCTGAGCTATAGAAACCTGCAACTAAACCAATGGAAAAGTTTCCTTTGTTTCCTTTTTGTGAGATTTAGTTTAACGATCATCAGTAGCTAGGACTGGTGCTTTAATACCTATATCAAGTGACATTTTTTCAGCCTTCTTAGAGTTAACTGATTCAGCTTTCCCTCCAGTGATTTTTCAGAAACACTGGATGCCTCAAAATGCTGACAGGACATGCAGTTGGGACAAACACCTAAGAAATCTGGGGACATCTTCTCCTAGTTGTTTCCCACTGCTCCCTCCTTTTCTCTGGCCCAGCCACGTGGCTGTAGGGATACATCTGCAGAGAAACCTGAGCTTTGCAGGCAGCTTCCACACCGTGGCACTGCACAGCACCCTCGGCTGCGAGCCTCAGCCTAGAGCTGTGGCGCTCTCGGTATAAGCACAACAACAGAGGCGTTTTCGGTCAGGAGCTGCTCGACGCGCTGCGGACGTTTCCAACATTGAGTGGGCTCAGAGGCAGCGCTCAGAAGCACAGCAGGATGTGCAGCACGTCTGCGTTACAGGCGTCTCGACTCTATATGTCTTGTCAGTCCACTGGTTATAGGGAGCCTTTTCCTTGCACTTGCGAACTCCCGAGACCTGCGGGTGCTTGGTCAGCATTTCAGCGGACCCGTTTCATTTGCTGTTCTGTAATTTTTGTAATCAGAGCAAGTTGTTGCAAGGCCGGTCCTTGCATCCTCGCAGCTCATCCTCCCTCCTGTCGGTGCACGCAGGAGCCAGTGCGAGTGTCCCCTGCATCTCGAGTGTCCCCTGCGTCGCGAGTGTCCCCTGTCTCTCTCTCTCCTGCCTGGAGGCCCGTGTGCCAGCGGAGCCTTGGCGCAGGCAGGGAGCATTGAGTGACCTGATACCACTGTGCCCGGTGGTGAAGAAGCCTCTGGGGCGCGACCGGAGGGACAAGTCGGTGGGAAGCAGCAGCCACGGGTTTGCAGAGCTTTGACACACGTGCTTGGCTACCTGGCTTCTGATCCTAGAGTAAGAATAGAATCTGTGTAGCTTAATCTTGTGGTTGGTGAAGTTAGTTTGCCAGGTTACCTACCAGATTCCCGTGTCTGCAGCTGAGAGCAGAGCGAAGCCACAAGGGGCAGGGAGCTGCGCAGCAGAGCTGCCGTGCGCAGGAGGGCCGCACTGTGCCAGGCTCCGCTGTGCTCGGGCTCCGCGCTGCGGAGGGCGCGCGAGTGCCCCCCAGGCCCCGCAGTCTGGGCTGTTAATAGTGGGGAGGCAAGAAGTTAGTCCAGGAAGTAAGATAGCGTGTGAACTTTGTGGTAAATTCAATGTGGACGTAGGTAGCGGATGCCTTCCCTGCGGGAGCATCCCTAGATGTAGTTGTGTAGCAGGGAACGTCGCGAGACGCTTCTGCTCGGGCGGCGCTGTGGCGGGCGAGAACCCGGGAGCCTCGCAGTCCCGGAGCCTCCGCACTGCCGCCGCCGACTCTCCTCTCCCTTTCCGCGGCCCAGAGGCGCAGCCACGCGAGCAGTGCCCACAGCGCGCAGCCCGCTGCCCGCCAGAATCTTCACAAACGCCAAGAATAAAACCCCACGGTGCTCGCCTTGCACCGCAGGGCGCTTTGCCGGTGCGAGAAGCCGCGGGGCGACCGGGCATGGCAGGGGCGGTGGTATGTCCCTGCGCTGCCACGTGGCCTTCGCGCCTCAGCCTTACCTCACCCGGGAACCTCGCGCCCGTGGGCGCTCCTGGCCGCGCTGCCGGGTTTGTCCTGCCCGGCTCTGGGTTGTCCCTGCGTGCGGCTGCCGGGACGCACCGTGAGGAGAGCAGGCGCCTGCCCAGGCTGGGCGCCGCCTCCCGGCAGCGGTTCTGAATGCCACCATATCAGCGGAGGAGAGGAACTTCTTATGCAGTTGCAAAGTGTTTTTAAGATTCTATGCATTTTGTTGGGTTATTGAAAGTGAACTTACTGTGCATTAATCTTATGAATGTTATTACCTTTTATATTTATTTTAGATGACTCTCCTGTATTTTACAAAGGGAAGTTTCATTGTGTGATAACTTAGTCTGTATTCTTAATATAATTTGTTAAATAAAGTTTGTTTTAATCAGTTTATTCCCTGTGGTTTGCATGTGTGTTTTAAGTGCGGAGTTTTAAGCCAGGGCAGGAGTGCGGGATGCCCGTGGCCATCCTGGAGCAGCGGAGCAGCCGGAATTGTGCGATCCCACGCAGGGGCCATCGGTCTGTGCCTGGCACCGCTCCTCACCCAGCTGAGCCCGCGGCTGGACCCAGCACGGCACCTGCAGCGGCAGCAGCACCATCCACACCCAGGTGATTTGATTTTGTGTTCCTTTCTTATGTTGAAAATTATCTACAAAAAGCCATGGAAAATCTATTGAAAATGTCTCTGTCATAGTCAAAGGTCGGGAATAGCTCAATTAAAGTGTTTTCTACAAGTGAGGGGAGCCCAGGTGACACCTGCACTTTGCCTGTTGAGCGGGCTGTGTTCAGGACGTGTTTGGCAGTATGTGTCCAGCTTGGCATGTGTCCGTGGAGGCAGCGCAGCAGCCGCTCACCCTCCGTGGGGACGAACTGCTCTTCTCCCCGGCGCTGCCGTTCGGATCCCTTTGCGTTTCCGCACACTCAGAGTCCGGATGTGTTCACTGGAGTGTGGAACAAGGAAGAAGCAAGAATGGCCAGGCGTGGTATTGCTGCTGCTTCCCACGGAGCCTATGCTGGCCAGCTCAGCTCCTGGAGCACGTCGGGAGCGCGGGAATGCCGTCCGGCTCCTGTGCACCCGCCCGCCCGGCGCTCCCAGGGAGGCTCCAGTTTGCTTTGTGCATCCTTCCCTTTCCAAGGAAATTTGGTGAATGAGTCTGCATCCCGAAGTCTCCTTCTGCCCAGGCCGGCGCTCTGGCGCAGAACTGCCCACAGCCCCTGGAATGGAACCGGGTCTGCTACTGGCCCTGGGATAGCCCCACTTTGCAAAAGGTGTCAGCAGCCCCGGAGCAGAGGGCAGGCGGCCGCGCGCTGCTTGGACTGCGCTGGTTTGTCTCGCTGCGGCCTTTCTGCTGGTGTTTTTCTTTCCTCCTTCCCCTCCTACAGCTTTAAAAATTAACTGGCCCTGGGAGCTTCGTGGCCTCCTTGGCTCCCTTGCAGTGATTGATCGGCCACGTAACCGATTGCTACGGCCCCGCGGAGGATAAACATCTTCTGCCGTTAAAATGAAACCTCCTCACTTCTTGGTTAATAAGTGTTGAAAGAAGTATAAATAGAAATAACACGGGATTTCCATGACTAACAAGATGACCACATCAGTGAGCGTTGTTCGGGGTTAAAAATGACTCAGCTCCGCTTCCCTCGGGTGGGATGTTTTATTCCCAGGCAGGAACGGCTGCCAGCAGCACTTTGAAGGTCTGGCGAGCGCAACACCGCCTGGACGAGGAGCCGGGCGGCGCTGGAGCGGCAGAGCCCTCCACTCGCCCCATGTGTGCAGATCGCTCCAAGATAAAGGAGCCCACAGCTTTATCCAGCTTGTGCTGACGCTTTTCTTTTCAAAAGCCGTTTCAGATGTTTTCACTTTTCTGCTTGCTTTGTTGAAAGATGTAAAAATTTAAGACAACCACAAAGTAAACATTTCAAAACTTTCTATTTTGAAAATTAGTGACATTTTCCAAATCCCTTGAATTCCATTTCTGCATTATCAGAAATGAAGATGTTTGGGTGTGTTTTTTTTTTCTTTTTTTTTCTTTTTTTTTGATTGACAAATTTTCTAGGCTGGCTATTGTTTATTGATAATCTTTAATTTTTCAGAGAAAATAGATTTATTATTCAGTAGAAACACTGGATAAGTACATGTCTTGTCAAAATAAAGCAGGTTTTCTTTATTAGAGTGAAATAGTAATGAACTCATCTGCTTCCAATATTTATAAAGAGAAGAGAAGGCCATTAATTCTGCTGGTTGTGAATAAAACCATCTGTGATTTCTTTCCATTTGATGTGTTTTGGTTTTAATATACATTTTTCACAAATAAGTGCAGGGATTTTTTGTGAAAATGTCACATTCAGAATCTCATAAAGAAGGAACGCAAAGAGGGGGAAACGAAATGTTTTGTTAGCTAAGTAATTTCTCACCTTGCACAGAGAATAAAATTCATGCCAACTTTAACACATTAGGCGACAGAATTACATGTTCAGCTCTAATGCAATCCATGACATGTAACAAGGCAAATAGAGTATGTTTGGAAGTTTGTTTTCCTTCGGGAATCACACAGAGCATTTAACTTAATCTGTCCTGACACTTGAATTATAACATTATGAGCTTCTTCAGGGAAGCAAACGGTAGATGCCTCTTTCTAAAGCAAAGCAGAAGTTAATAAAATGGGTGACGTGTCAAGGAGAAAAGTCCCGATCAAATCGTAGTACAATTCTCCAGAGGACACAGGTTCTAGGCATTGTTTTCTCTTCTTTCCACTGGAAACCTTGGAAGTGCAATGACAGTCTTTTACCGGAGCTGAAATTTGACCTCCAGAGTTGTGCTTGATTGCACTAAAACCCGGGCGCGCTCCGAGCGGGACCGCATTGCGACCGGACCCGGAGGCGGAGCGGGCGCTTGGCTGTGGAGACCCTGCGCCTTTGGGAGCGCTTTGTGCTTCCGCTGAGCAGGTGCCTCTGCCCCCCGCTTCACTCACGGGCCGCACTGGGGTGGTTTAACTGAGCAGCCTTCCAGCTGTGCAGGCTGAACCAAGACTCACTGCATCCAGGGCTGCAGTGGGCCCCTTGGGCTAAGGACGGCTCTCCTGGGCTTGGTTTCCTGTGCGTGGGGCTGCTGGTCCGTGGCTGCAGCAGGAGCAGCCCTCCGGGGGCGCTCTGCACCGAGTGCGCCGCATCCACGGTGAGCAGGGCCGCGGCTCTCCCAGGGAGCTGGGCAATGCCGAGGACGCGGGAACACTGCGCCCCCAGCGCTGCCCCGGAACTGACATTTTCCGCAGGTCAGTGCACAAAGGCTGACCCTGCAGATGCTGGGGACCAGCTCCGGGACGCAGAGACCCAACCAGTGGGGTCAGCTGCGTCCCTGGCGCTGCCGCGGCTCTGCCGGAGATCCAGGTCTCCTGATGTCTGGGTTTGCCACTCACTGCAAAGTCACCAAAGTGTCAGGAAAACTGAGCCAAAGACACTGCAGGTCGCATGAGGTCTCCTCCCTGCCTGGGAAGCACACGCAGCCAGAGTGTCCTGGAACGCCCGTTCTGCAAAAGCAGCAGCAGGAGGTTGATGCTACCGCTGCTGCCACCGCTGCCGCTGCTGCTGCTG
>VWPW01015718.1:0-10810 GCA_013389825.1 Crypturellus undulatus | reverse complement strand
AAAAAAAATAATAATAAAAAAACAAGAATGTCACCTAGGCAGTGACATTACTGTCTTGTTCAATTTTATGTGACTGCGCCAGTAAGTTCATGTCTTCCCTTCCTCTGCAAAAGTCTGTTTTTCATATTCAACTCCTACTCAAGACTCGTTCGTTGTGACTTCTCATCTGCAGAAAGTTAAACAGTAGAATTGCTCAAGAATGAATTTATTTCACTCCAGAGAAATTCAGCTGTATTCCTCACACAACAGGAAGGACCTGGGTGTTGAGAACCTGCATTTCCACCACTTCTGGTGGGAGTTTTCAAGATCCGGGTAGACGCATTTCACACGCGAAGAGAGACTCAAGGGCTTCGAGCACAGGCACCATGGTGAGATGGAGATGGAAACGTCCCGGAGCCGGAGCTTTTCCCTCTGTCAAAAAGATCTTCCCCCTTTTTCTCAGTGCCTCATGTGTCTGCAAAGCTCTGGAGGGATTTTCCTCATGCTGCGGAAAATCCCCCCAAATTTCCTTTTTATCCTACTCCCACTAGAAGAGAATAGTCTAAGCCCCAAAGTTTTGCACAATCAGAACTGGGGGTAAAGCACCGAAATTCAAGTGCTGTCATGTGCTTTCTTCCTTTTATTCAAGTATTTCTAACTTTAGTTTTATTTAAATTTCAGGTTTAAAAGTAATTCTGAACCAAAATGGGAAATCATTATTTTGATCAGATCAAAATACATAGTAGATAATCTCAGAAAACTCTCTTCCCTTCACCTTTAATAATAAATAGATAATTCATCCAAACTGACCTTTTCTTACATGTAGCTTTAAATCCCCCAAGCTGGCATTTGGGGAAGAGAGTTTCATCCTCAAATCCCAGCCCTTTCCTTCTCTCCGGAGCTGGAAGCATCAACACGTCGTGCAGCGGCTCGGGTCTGCGAGTGCCCATTCACACCTCGGCTCCAGCAAAGCCCTGCTCCCTCGGGAACGCTGGTAATTCGCCCCATTTCTCGCATGCGTCCAACAGCTTTTCCAGTCTGCTGTGATCTGGCATTAGTCACTGCAGCCTGATATTTAGCACCAGGTGATTTCGGGCAGGCTGAGACCTCAATAAGCAAAAGTATAGCCTAGGCCAGGCCAGAAACCCCCAATTTTATTTCTGCGTGTGGCGATATAGTGATTTTCTCTTCTTTTTTACTAGCAATGCTGCAGTTGCAACAGCAAAACGTGCGGGGATTTATGGCGAGCAGAACACAAACGAACTAGCGCGGGGAAGATTAACAGCAGCCGCCTTGCTGAGTCCTGCTAACAGGAGCCGTATAATTCACTGGCTTCTCTCAACTTTATGTCCTTAGTGGGATACGCTGAGCGACTCGATAGAAATCAGCCCTGGAGCGAGCACAATAAATGGGTTCTTTGCTGCCAACGAGTATTGCAGCAATGGGCCAGTGGATGCAAAGGTGCAAAAATTCCTCTTTTTTAGTTTTGTCCTGGTTTTAGCGTGGGTGCTGGGCTGGCCCCAGCCACGGGGTGAGCGCAGAGGAGAGCTCCGGGCAGCCCTTGGCTTTCAGCCTGGTCGTGAAGACGTTCATTGGATTCAGATCCTGGGATTTCCCCGGAGTGAGCCCAGGCTAGATCGACTCGAGCAGCCCGGCTGTTCCCACTCCTGCCTTCACCCTTATCTTTTATTCAGCAGCCTAAACGCTTTTGCCGGTGGCAGGTCTCATGCTGCAGAGCTGGCTTGGCCGCTCTGTGCCTCATCAGCCCGTCTGATAAATAAATAAATAAGCAAATCCTCCCCCCCACTCCAGTCTCAGGGCAATTTGCTCTTCTGATTCAGCAGTTTGTTTGGGCTTAATTGCAATTATGTTCCTGTGTGTTTAATTAACCCTGTGCTTTTGTTGTCGCTGCCAGGCTAACAGCAGTGCCGAGATGTTGCACAACCAGGTTCCTTGGAGAATGAGTCAGCAACCCGGATAACGAGCCGGGGACGGGACGTGTGTGATGGATACTGAGATGAAGGGAAACACACTATGGGTGACAAAGAAACTGGGGACAAGGGAAGGACAGGGAAGGGAAGAGAGCATCATCAGGAGAGCCCTTTAGCTGTGGGGCAGCAGCACCATCCCAGCACTGCTCATCCAAGGCTCCCGTGCTGCTTTTTTTGCCATTCTCAGGCTCCTTCCACCCGCTTGAGCTGGCACAGACCCACTGAACACTTCCTTCTGCAGCACACCGTGTCTTACAGCCTTTCGGCACCGAGAGCAAGCGACATTTCTCACCAAATGAACCTTCTGGGAAGTGCCACACGTTTTGACAAACCTCGAAATCCTTCACTTTGGTGTGGGCAGCTGAGTCCATTGCGGCTGTGGCCTTTCAGCCTCCACGTGAGTTTTACAGGACCAGACTAAGAGGTTTCAATTCCCACTTCGGTCTTTTTTCATATAAACCCTTGACAAAATCAATCCATTCCGGTACATGTTCTGGTTTCTGTAAGTCTTTATTTTCAGCTGGAAAACTGAAGCAGTGGGAAAATTTGGGCCAGCGGTATTGATCAGAAACTCCTTTGAAAAGCAGAGAAAAGCTGCTTACTCTTGTTCCTAGCAAGCTAAGGACTGCTCTTAGCAGGAAAGGCTGGAAAACACAGTTTGTTTTCTCAAACAGAGTGTTCACTGCATGGATTAAAACTATGAGCAGCCAAAAGGATGCAGGATTTTGGATTGCATCTGACAAACAGGCTGAGCTAGAAGCCAGCAGGGAATTGCCACGTTCTTTGTCTTCTCCCTTCTCCTCTTGGGTCTCCTGCACTTGACCAGGGTCTTGCCCGGTGAGCAGGCGTGTGCAGGGTGACACGGCCATGGTACCTGCCGTGACGGTCGTGAGGGTGACGTGGACGGGTAGAGCCTCGTGCTCCCGTGGGAGAGATCCAGCACAAGGAGCAAAGCCAGGATGCCCATGGGTGCTGGGGGGCACTTCCCTTGGGCGTGCTCTGCCCCAGCATTTGTAGATTTTGCCTCAAATCATCCCCAGGAGTTGGGTTTCCCTTGTCCCTGAATCAGCTTTTTTGGGCTGGATGTCACCACTGCCACAGGAGTGAGAAAAATCCATGTTCTTCTGTTCCCCGCACCGCTTCTGTCTTTGGTCTCTGACTTTCTGTGTTTAATGCTTTTCTTTCTGGCTGCTGGTGCCAGCCTGAGTTAAAACTGCTGCTGTGAGCACATCAGTATATTTGGCTTCCTGAGGCAGCTTCCCCAATGAATTCACCAAGGTGTAACCGTTCACCTGGCACGTGGGGCTGTGTCCCTTTGGGAATATGCTAATAGGAATGCAGTTGCCCAGAGCCAATGGCAGGCTTTAAATCAAATCAAAGAAATAAGGAATTAAAGGTCATTATCCTGATAATAATGCACAATGGCTGCAGAGATTAATCGCGGGAAGCAAAAATCCTCGGAGGTGGAAAGCTTTCGCGGGAGCGTTCCTGGCGTTTTCCAAAGCTGTGGTCAGATACAAGGATGGGCGATTCTGGCAGGGAACAAACTCTCCCTTTATCCTTCTCTTCATTTCAACAGAGAGTAGGGAGTTTCCGTTTCTCTGCTGCCAGCTGTCCAAGGAAGCCCCACGATTCAGATTAATCACTTTTTGAGTTATTAATTCTCCAGTTCTTTTCTGACCTGGAGTTTAATTAACCAAAGACTTTTAAAATATACCCATGTCTTACTTGGTTTAAAATATATGCAATAGCAGAAATAATCAGTTGACAAGAAACGTTTTTCTTTTGGGTTGATGATGAAACAGAACCGCTTAAAGCCTTATTTGCAGGGTAACAGGGGCACCGTGTGGCTGTGTCTATTGCTTAAGAAAGGGAATGAGAGGGAAAGGTAGTTCCTACATTTGATACCAATTGTAACCAGCAATACGTTGACATTTATGGGCATGCAGATAGGAGGACAATGTACAACGCAGAAAATTCTTTTAATTATGTTTAATATTCAAACTGAGACTTAGTCTGGTTTTCTGTAGATATACTTACAATAATTGCTGTGAACATAAAGGTTTTTTTTTTTTTTTTCCCAGGGATGAAATAAAAAAAGATGAAGAAAGAAGAAATGCCCTTTGGACAGTCCCAGTGTCAGATTCTCGCTAAGTTCCAAGAAAAAAAAAGTAAAACAAAGAAAATGAAAGAAAACTACTTATTTGGGTTAATTAAAACATTTTCCTCTAGCTGATGTGAAATGTTCTCTCTTCACTTTCAGGCTCACCTTTTGTTCTACTTTATTCAAATGGAGAATAAATTGATTTCAAAGTCAAATGTTTTATTTCAGAACGATCAAAAGAAAATGCTTTAACTGCTTCCATGCAGATGGGATGAGAGGCTGCAGACTCTTCGTGCACATCTAGTTTTCCCCCTTCGTTACCAGCACAAGTCGTATGACTCTAAGAGTCGCATCCAAGGCGGCTGGGCTGATGTCCTCATTCCTCCCTGCAGGGTTTCCTTGCTATATATTCATGGTACTTGGTTTCATCGTTAATGTTTCTGCTGATGATTGGGTCTCCCTTATACAGGAAATCACACAGGCTTGCAAGAAGAAAGCAAATCTGCAACCTGTTCTGCCCTTCCATTCCCTGGCTTTTCCTTAGGTTTATCCCCTATTTTTCTCCTCCTGTACTCTTGCAACGCTCTTTTGCATTTGAATAGCTGTAAACACTTTTAATTTGGTTTGTTTTATCTTCTCTCATTAAGTCAATGAGTTTATTGAATTTATAGATTGTGAGGTGCGAAAGAATCATTATCATTTGCCTCTTGCTTTCTGCACGAAATACAGGCTCAGGTCAAAGCAGTGGCTTTCAAGAAGGTGCATTAACTCCAGCAAACTGTTTTCTAACAGAGACAAAGTGCAAACCTTTTAAACATGATGGAAAAAGGTGGTAGGGAAGAAAATATTTCCCATCCTTCTCCTCCATTTATAAAAATGTTCAAGTTAAAATGACATTTATTTTGGAACATCCTCCTTTTATCGGAAGGATAAAATCTTGTCTGATTTGAGGTCCAAAAACCACTTGCTCAAGCCAGAGTAAAGTCTCTTTAGGCTTCGAATCAACAAGTGTTGTTTAATTTATCACTTTATGCAAACTTTTAAACACAAAGAAGGTGACGGCAGCTGTGCTAGGGCTGTTGCTCGAGGGAAGCCTGCCCCGCTCCAGCAGCCCGGGGCTGTCTTTGCACCCACTAAGTGATCTTCTTGCTTTCTGGGGCCCTGTTATCCCTTGCTGGCTCTTCCTTGCAGCGAGCGAAGCCAAGAAATCCTCTTCGCTGTGGGATGAGGATGTCAGATTCTGTCCACTGACACTGCCAACCTCAACGTGTCACTAGGTCTCAGCCGGGTCTCACTCCATGCTAGTCCTCCCAGGACACGTCCAAGGGCAGGTGGGACGTACAGGAGATGTCCTGGGTCACATCAGAGCCCAGCAGAAAGGCTCTGCTCCAAGCTCATCTTTCCTAGCTCTGCAGGGTGTTTATTAAAAGCTAAACCTTTCTCGCGCTGCCTTTGCCGTGGGTGGACCTGATACCCGACCTTTGGATGACTAAATTTCACTGAGTTTAAATTCGTTTCAGTGACTTGAATTGCAAGAGACTGATGTAATTTCTAATGCATGAATAATTCCATACAAAATAGTTTAAAATTAGCCACTTTGCAAATCCCAGGCACTCCATGGTTAGGGGAGAGCAGTCTTCACTCCATTCATTAAATATTAATCTTCCTGGCTCATGCATATCCATTCTGTTTCAGTCTTTCATTATTATAGTCTTTCAGACCACCGCACGGTACCTTCTCTGTGGACTCCCTGCCTGGAATTGCTATTCCCAAAGAACAGCCCTAAAAGCCATTAGGTCTGCCAAGAAACTGCTCATGATATTTCATTTTCATACAAAATGTATTGTAATGTAGCCTCCTAATCCAGCCCTTTAAATCTATCTTGACAATAACATGGCTTGCTTTACAGAAAATAAATCTTGTTTTGCCCTCAATAATCACGACAATAAAAAAATAATTATCCTAAGAGATGATAGAAAAAGCTGCTGCAGCAGTTTTGTCAGCTAACTTGTGTGAGAGGAGAAGGGTGGGGAATAAAGAGAGGTGCCGTTGAGCTCAGCAAAACCCTTTCCTAAGGGCATCTGCACCGGGAGCAGCCCCAGACCCTCCTCCTGCCCTGATCCCGAGCGGCTCTGGGCAGAAGTGCTGATTGATGAGGGTAATTGAGAGCCTTCAGGTAGGAGAGCAATCCACCTGACTCCAGGCAGTGGTAAAACCAGCCCATGTCTCCTAAAAAAAGAAGAATTTGGATTTAACTGGAAAGTTGTAATTTTTCTGAAGGCCCTGGACAAGGATGAGAACCATGTTTGTCTCCCTCAAACGTTCCCTGGTTGGTAGATCCTTTTCCCCGTGCTACACACGGACCATTTACATCTGGTGATGGAGCGGGTGAGGAGAAACATCCCCAGACTCATGTGGCAAATCCGTGGCAGAACTGGAGATGCCACCCTGTTCCGCGGCGGCCGACGTGTGCATCTCGCAGGAGGTTGTATCCCCTCAGAGCTNGGATTTAACTGGAAAGTTGTAATTTTTCTGAAGGCCCTGGACAAGGATGAGAACCATGTTTGTCTCCCTCAAACGCTCCCTGGTTGGTAGATCCTTTTCCCCGTGCTACACACGGACCATTTACATCTGGTGATGGAGCGGGTGAGGAGAAACATCCCCAGACTCACGTGGCAAATTCATGGCAGACCTGGAGATGCCACCCTGTCCGCGGCGGCCGACGCGTGCATCTCGCAGGAGGTTGTATCCGCTCAGAGCTCGGCGTCTGGATGTACCCACAGGCTCTGCGGCCCCACTCTCATGATCCAGAGGGACAGGACAAGGAGCCTTGGGGACATTTAGCTCCTGTAAAATGAATTAACGACGGCAGCCAGAGCGGACCTGACGGGTGGGCAGGAGGCGAGGAGGAGACAAAACTTTCCAGCATCCGAAGAAGCTCGTTTCAAGAGGCGCTCTCCCAAGAAGTCAATTCACAAGGCACCAAGCTGCTTTCTCCATAACCTTTACAAGAGATAATTAGAGCGCGTTTAAAGCAGCGCCTCTTGCTTTCCTGAGCTCACACCGTGCTTTGACCCAAGACAGCAAAGGGATAATTCTGCAATTTCCATAGGTAGATATTTGCTTGGAGTCTAGCGGAGCCAGGGCAGTGTTACTGAAACCACGGGGCACCAGCTACATGGCTAAGGAAACAAATCTCACGGCATAATCCTGAGGCGCCTTTCATGTTCTAATTAAACCTATATATAGCATCTGCAGGCAGGAAAAACTGTATGAAAAGTTTCTCATCGGCTGAGTATTTTTCCATCCTTTTCCCCGACCCCCATCTCCCTTGACCTGGAAAGATCCTTTTCATTCACGTTTCTTTTGACGGAGAAACAGAACGGAGACGGTGCCGATCCCTATCTCCGTGGCATTTCTCTCTCTAAGCCCTGCCTGAAAGACGCGGGCGCTGCTGACGCTCTGATAACACTGAGGTGTGCTGAGATAAAACCGGGCCAGCCCAAGCCCCGTGCGAGGAGTCGAGATCACTGTGGCACCAGCCTTGGCTATTGCTTTAATTGCAACACGAGGCTGGAGTTAGTTAGGACAATGAGTCTGGAGACCAGGGAAAGCACAGAGGATGCCTGGGAAAATGAGTGTCACCGAGGGCTGGAAGGGGACCGTGAACCTTGCTCCTTTCGGCTTAGGAAGGGTCACAGGAGGCAGATGAGGGGGAGGACAAAAGCCTGTCGTTATCTTGCACCGAGTCCAGAGCCATCAGAGTGACAGGTGCCCTTTGAGAGGTCTGCGATAGGAGGCACTTTGCATCAGCAAAGGCTGTTTTGTTGGGTTAAGATTGCCCCAAGATCCCTGGGAATCAAGGGCTGGGGCTGTCCAACGGCACCAGCATCGCTCAGGCTGTTAAACTTGCACCGTTTCCCTTTATGGTTCAATTTGCTGTCTGTGTTTTGAGCTTTATTCCACAAGGCTGCGTGCTCGAGAAATGAGAGCCAAGCATTAGTGGCTTTCCTGGAGGGAGAGGCCAGGGCTTGTAGGGAGAGGCCAGGGCTTGCAGGGAGGTTGCTCCTTAGGGCTCCTATGAAGCAGCCAGTCTGGGGTTATTTAAACTACAAATCCAAAAGAAAAGAGGTGCAGCACAGGTTGGAATGTCTTCTAGTCATGCAAAACACTGTCCAAAGACAGTTTTTTTGTCCCAGTGAAAACACTTGGAAGCAATGCAGCTTTTGACAACAGATACAGCTGATTACAGGGTCTAGACTTGCATGGAGACCCCGGGAACCCAAGAGGCAACAGAGCAACCTGGTGCTTGGCAGAGCTCCCTGCCTGGCTCCCCTGTACCTCCACGCTCCTTCTTCAAGCCAGCGCTGTCAGAAACCTCCTTTCATTTCTTTTTCCCCTTCCTCAGGGCCTACTTCAGAGCAGACAGGAAGATCCGTATTCAACAGGCAGCAGAACGAGGGCTGATCCTGCTGCCGAGGAGGCAGAATGAGATGCTCCTTCCCTTGCCCTGCCCAAGGAGCTCCTCCCGCAGCAGGGATTACTCTATAATTACCTCGGAGAGTAAAGCACTTTTAATTAAGGACTGCGATTCAGTAGGCCATCTGCCTGGTTTTGTTTGCAAGCAATAAGCATCTTCTCCTGGAAGCAGAATATTTTTCCTCATTCTTCCCTCTGACTCTCAAGGCTCCTGGGATGGGACTAGGACACAACATCCACAATTCCCAAGGCGCTGTGCTGGCCCTTACACTGCAGGGCATGGCAGCAGGGATAACATTCCAGGGGCTCTTATCTCCTTACAGTCTTACAGAGTCACTTTCAAACGCGTCTATGGGAATATATAGGATGAGGGGTTAATTAATGAAGGTCACCTGGTGAAGACAAAGAGCTGTGGGGACACAGAGGACACCTGGTGAATTATGGAGTGCCCTTCTGCAGGACTGGTGGGCAGGGTGTATAAATACCCCAACGTGGGGGCTAGAAGGGTGTCTGGGCTGTTTCTGCTCCTCTCTCTCCCTGCAAACATCCCCTACAAAAGACTCAGCAGACCTCCTCAGCAGGTATTGCTATTAATTCCTATGAAAATTTGTAATTACAGCACTTTCAGACCCTCATTGCATTCCTTCCTGTACTGCATAGGATTGCTAAATAACTTGCAATAAACCATTTTTTCTCTTTTTTGTTCCTTTGTGTGCCTGCCATCCCCGATTTTCTAATCACTCCTGCTGAGGTGTAACAGTATTTCATGGTGTTACAATTCATAGGGAAGACATTTCCATTCTAACAATGCTAAAATTTTTCATGTCAATCAAAAAAGAGTTCAAATATTTTGATGTTTCCAAAATTACTATTTTTTCAGTCCCTCAGAGCATCCCTTTCCTAATCAATAACAAAAGAAAACTCTGAAAGCCAGGGGTTTTGTGCAGGAGGGCAATTCCAGAGCAATCTTACCCGTGCGTTTGCTCTTGTGTCGTTATCCAGGTTGGTCCTTGCTCAGGCGGTTGCTCCTGTGTTGGATGTGAGGTGCAGAAGGACTCAGGATGCACAAGGATAAGCCACTTCCTTCCTTGTTCCTGATGACAGAGAAATGAAGGAGCCTCCAATGATTGAGAACTAGGTGGGAATTCATGTTTTTCAGTAGTCTTGCTGCAAAAACCAGCCAGCTTCTAGTCTAGAAGTCCTTAAGGCTAACAGACCTCTACGCAGACCAAGCAACTTTATCTCTATGCACAGACCCACCTCTGTGAAAACCCTTCCTATCAGATTAGCACTTTTTTTCCCAAACCAAAATATTTCTCCAAAGAAAAGGAAAGGCCATTGCTGAAGTGACTTCTCCTGGGCATGAGATGAGGCATCCCAGGCCTGGTGCCACCTCTGAAACTCCCTGCAATATCTATCATTCGGAGGCCAAGGCATCAAGCAGCTTTTCCATGCAGAAAATAGAAGCAGGAATCAGTTTGCTGGTGATGCCTACACTGAAATTGGTTCATAAATATATTCAAGCACTTTCAGATGGCGAACTAATACACAGGCAACACGCTCTGCTTGTTAGGTGAGGACAGAGGTTTGGAGCAATCCATATGAAGAATTATCTCTGCAGATCACTCGAGCACCTCACAATAACGTGTGTCTCTAGGCAGCCTCTCAGGCAGACACTGTTATTTTGTGCATATTATTAGTACATCAGGTAATCTTTATTCATTTATTTATTTTCCTTAGAAAGGAGAACAATTAATTTTTAATCAGCCCTTTGTTAGCTTTCAGTACCAAATCCTCAGATTGAAAAGTACATTAAGAACAATATCAGTGAGGAATTATGAAATTCAGAATAATGTGAAAATTTGAGTTAGGCCTGAAGCAAAAGATGCTGATTCCTGGCACCCGAAAGGCACTAAAGGTATGAAAATAAAAATTAAGCAAAAAAATTAAAAGGCAGCTGAAAGCTTTCTCTGGAGAAGGGTGTTTGCAGAGCACTTTCCACTGTCTGTCACAGTGACAGCTCATAGAATCAATAGGAGACAGGAGAAAATAACATGCCAAGGTATTTTTGGAAACTGGTGAGGCTTATGGGGAAATTCCTTTGCAGACAGAGAACAAATATTTATTGCCCTCGTTTTATTTCTTCTGCCCACTCCAAGACATGAAGGGCTCTTTTGGAGCTCCATAAACAAGAGCTGACATACACCCTCTGATCCCAGCCCAGGCTTAAATTCATGCTCAGAGCCACTAGTTGCAG
>VWPW01015711.1:0-23487 GCA_013389825.1 Crypturellus undulatus | reverse complement strand
CGCTGCTCCGCCCGGTTTTCGTTTCCCGGGCGCCCCGGGGCTCGTCGCCCTCCGCTGCCGCCGGTCGCCAAGGGGCGGCGGGAGGGGACGAGCCCCCAGGCGGAGGGGGATTAAATACAGCGCGATGCCCTGCCCGGCGCTTCCAGCCGCCATCGGGCAAGGGCCGGCGGCTAAAAATATCCCTCTTGAGCGAGTTAAATCCCCGGCTCTGCTGCGGGGGCAGCGCCGGGGGTTGTTGTTGTCGCCGGGATCTGGGGGTTGAGGTGGGGGACATCCCGAAGCGGCTTCGCACCCCAATTGCGGCCCCCGGGAGCGGGATGCGGGGCGGCGCGGGGCTCTGCCCGCGCCCGCGGGAGATGCGCCAGCCCCGGGGCCCCGCTTGAAGCGCCGCAACCGCGGCCCGCGAGGCGCCATGGAGCGTAAGAGCCGCGGAGCGCGGGGCACCGGGCCGGGGTCGCGCCGTGCTGTGTCCTCGAGCTGCTCCGTGTCCCCGGGCTTTGCCGTGTTCCCGCGTCCTGCGGCTTTGCCGGGTTCCCATGTCCCAGAGTTTCACCGTGTCCCGGCGCTTTGCCGTGTTCCCGTGCCGAGGCCGGTGCCGAGGTCGGTGCTGAGGCCGGTGCTGAGGCCGGTGCCGGTGCTGGAGCGGCAGTTGGGAGCCCCTTCCAGCCCGGCTCTCCCGGGGCAGCCGCGTCGGCGTAGGGCCGAGGTCGCCGCCGCCGCCGTTATCTGTTTGGAGGGGGTTAATTGTTGAGGAAACGGTTATATCTAAACCGATATCGTCTCTACCTCTACCCTTGTCTACAGCTATTCATTTCTATTCGTGTCCTTATTTAGTTATCTCTCTATATGGATATCTATATAGCTGAGTCCATTTCTGTATATCTATACCGATATATCTATATTTATTTATCTTTATCTTTTCCTATCTATATCTATTCCTGTATGTCGTCAATTTTATATCTATGTCTGTATATCTGTATATTTTTATACCTACGTTTTCGTATTTTTTATATTTTAATGTCTGTTTTTATACTTACATTTATATCTGTATCTATATTATATCTATGGATATCCGCAGGGCCACGGGACAAGCGTACCGGATTTTTATTCTCCGTACAATTCTCATTAATTCTAGTATTTTTTCCCCCGCTCCACCGCTCTTCCCCGCTGTTATTTGCGTGTGGGTTTTGGAAGCGTGGGGGGGACAAAAATAAACAAACCAAAACGAGCTCGGATTAACTGTGTTGTGAGTTTGCAGGCGCTCGGCCTGGAGGTTATTTTCGTTGCAATCGTGTCCTTTCCCGTTCTCTCCGGGGTCCCTGCGCGCCTCTGCTCGGCGTGCGCGACCGCCGGGCTCCCTGTGCGGGGAGCGGCGCTGACAGGCGGCTCGCAGCGAGCGGAGGCAACGAATTGGAACGAATCTGATTTTTTTTCGGGCCGTTTCTCTGCTCCTCCCGACCTTCCATCGGGCGGCAGCAACGGCGGGAGGCCGGGCAGGAGCCGGGCGGCGGTGGGGGAGGCAGCGGCGCCGAGAGCGGGGCCGTCGGGGCGACGGGTTGACGCGGAACTGCCTCCCCGCAGAGATCCCGCTGTGCGCCGGCTGCAACCAGCACATCGTGGACAGGTTCATCCTCAAGGTCCTGGACCGGCACTGGCACAGCAAGTGCCTGAAATGCTCCGACTGCCAGACGCAGCTGGCCGAGAAGTGCTTCAGCCGCGGCGACGGCGTCTACTGCAAGGAGGACTTCTTCAAGTGCGTGGGGCCGGGGCGGCGGGGCCGGGGGTGGCCGGGCCGGGGACAGCGGGACCGCGGGTGCCGGGGGAGGCGGCGGCCGCGGGGTCTCAGCACCGCGGACAGAACCGGGGCCGCTTCAGCACCACGGAGAGCTCCGACCGCGGCCGCGTCAGCACCATGGACAGCGCCGGGGCCGGGGCGCGCTTCAGCACCACGGAAAGCGCCGGGACTGGAGCTGGGACAGGGTCGGGTCCAGAACCGGGACAGGGTCGGGACCAGGACCAGGACGCGGGGATAAAAGCCGGGATTAGGATCGAACCGGGGTTGCTGCGCGGAGCCGTTGCCTCCCGCTCAGCCGCCGCCGCCGCTTGTCCTCGCCAGGCGCTTCGGGACCAAGTGCGCCGCCTGCCAGCAGGGCATCCCCCCGACCCAGGTGGTGCGGCGCGCCCAGGACTTCGTGTACCACCTGCACTGCTTCGCCTGCATCGTCTGCAAGCGGCAGCTGGCCACCGGCGACGAGTTCTACCTCATGGAGGACAGCAGGCTGGTCTGCAAGGCGGACTACGAGACAGCCAAGCAGAGAGGTACCCCAGCCCTGTCCCCTGCTGAGAGGGGAGGCAAGAGAGAGCTCGGGATCCTCCGCTGCCCTCCAGCACCTGCTCATCCAGCAGCTTGGTCCGGGAGGGAGGGAAGGATATGGGGAGCATCAACCGGTGGTGAGGGAAGAGGGAGCTCCCTGGGGACACCGGCGCGCAGGCAGCTCCTACCCTGCTAACTCGCGCTCTGTTGGCAGAGGCGGAGTCCACGGCCAAGCGGCCCCGCACCACCATCACGGCCAAGCAGCTGGAGACCCTCAAAAACGCCTACAACAACTCGCCCAAGCCGGCGCGGCACGTCCGGGAGCAGCTCTCCTCGGAGACAGGGCTGGACATGCGGGTGGTGCAGGTGAGAGGGGTCCCCCGGGGCTCAGCCCAGGCGCTGGGGCGGGAGGTGCAGGGCTGGGAGGGGACAATGACAAGCGATAGCCCCGAGGGACAGAGAGGCAGCTCCCCGCTGTGCCCTGCCTGCAGGTCTGGTTCCAGAACCGGAGGGCCAAGGAGAAAAGGCTGAAGAAAGATGCCGGGAGGCAGCGGTGGGGCCAGTACTTCAGGAACATGAAGCGGTCCCGGGGGACCTCCAAGTCGGACAAGGACAGCATCCAGGAGGAAGGGCCTGACAGTGACGCTGAGGTCTCCTTCACAGGTCAGTGGGGGAGCTGTGCATCTGCCCACCATGCAAACACCCGGCTCCCTGCCTAGGCTCATTCCGCCCCTTTAGTGCTACAGTAATAACTTCCAAACATATCATAAAGAGAGAAAAATAAGAGCCCAAGATGAAGCAGGGAGAGAATCCCACAAGAATCACCTGGGCATGCACTGCGAGCACCTCACATAGAGTCTTCTCAAGGAACTCACAGAAATACAAAACCCAGAGAGTCCAGAACCACAGAACCAAATGTTTCTATGGCAAGAAGTATGTACAGATTTTTTTCATCCTATTTAAGGATGTTTTTATTGGCACAGTTATGAGTTAGGGTGCTCTGCGCAGTGCTGTGAGTCAGTGTCCTCTCTCTGTAAAAGACATTGGTTTAAGCTAGAGGGTTTCTGTAACGAGAATTCCTGGTGTTTGGAGCAGAGGTGCCTGCGGATCAGTGCAGGGAAGCCCCCGTGGCGGCTCTCAGCCCCGGCAGCCTCAGCCTCTCCTCCCTGTCCTCGCTGCGGCCCGGGATGCGGCTCCGCGCGGGGAGCTCGGAGCTGCGTCTCGCCCAGCGCTGCTCCGCGGGGACAGGCGCCTCCTGCCTGTGTCCCTGCAGCTCCGGCCCCATTCGCACGTCAGGGATTCCATCAGTTTTAGGTACACAAGAGAAAATCAGAAATGCAAAACAGTGTGTACATATTTACACAGTTCTGTGTCCAGAGCGCATGTGTGTATACATACCCACAGCTTCTCTCCTGTATTCCTAAAAACAATTTGATTTCCAAGTCTGTTTATACACTCTGTGCATCAGCATCATTAAATATGAATATACCATAAATAATAACGAAAAATATTAAACAATTATTGACAGCTTGCTCCCCCAAACAGATTTGTGTCCTTGGCAACAAAACCACTCTCAGCATCTGCAAAGCCTGCAATGATTGCAAACCATTGCTTGCTGAGAACTACAAAATATTTTTTTTCAGAAATGTTTGTAAGTTGTATGAATATCTTTCATTTGCTTGTCCCTGAGCAGCCAAATATGCTGAGATTTAATTTTTTTTCCTGAGCAATGAGGAAGTTTTTTTTTTTGAGTCTGTGACCACTCTGGTAGCTCCTAAAAATGATGCAAAAAGAGAAATACAGGATAAAACAGAAATGCAGAGAAAAGGTGGAAATAATTTAAATCCTGTGCCCTTTAAAGGATTAATTTTAAATCACATTCTTATATTTCAATACTTGATTTTCATGCATATTTTTAAAATCTCAAATGAATTAGACATTACCAGTCATAAAAAATATACTAATCCCGCGACTTTCTGTGAGGATCTGTTACCAAGAGCAGGAATGATAAGAGCAGGAATTGCAGGTGGCGAGTGGCCGTTCAGCTCCCATCTGTCCGACGGATCCAGGCTGGGAGCGTGTGGGAGCCGCCGCCGCCGCGGGCGCTTGGCTCTCCCGCTCACCCGGGCACTTTCCCTTGCAGACGAGCCGTCCATGTCGGACATGAGCCATTCCAACGGGATTTACAGCAACCTGAGCGAAGCCTCTCCGGCGCTGGCCAGGGCGGCCGGCAGCAACGGCAGCTTCGCGCTGGACGCCGGCGGCCTCGCGCCGCCCGAGCAGTACCACGACCTGCGCTCCAGCAGCCCCTTCGGCATCCCGCCGTCGCCGGCCTCCTTGCAGGCTCTGCCCGGCCACCAGCCCCTCATCTCCAGCCTCGTTTACCCCGACGGCGGCCTGGGCCTCATGGGCCAGGGCGGACAGGGGGTGCCCCCGGGCATGCGCGCGCTGCCCGGGAACGGACCCAGCTCCGACCTCTCCACCGGCAGCAGCGGCGGCTACCCGGATTTCCCCGCCAGCCCGGCCTCGTGGCTAGACGAAGTCGACCACGCTCAGTTTTGATGGAGGCTCCGGCACGGCGGAGGGAGAGGACTCGGTGCCGCTGAGCGTCATCTGCTGCGGGACGGGAGGACGGCCCGGCTGCGGCTGCGGAGCGAGCGGGCACGGAGGGCGCGCGGGGACCGCGGAGCAGCCACCGGCCGCAGGAGCATCCCAAGCAGCTGGGTCTCAGCACCAGGACTCGCGCTTTACCGATTCGATATAAGGTGTTTTGCTTTCTGGTGTCAGTGCATTCTTCAAAGCCAGGACTCGCTTCGTCACGTAGCCACACCGAAACCTTTTTAAGAGAAAAATAAAGCCCTCATCCACGGTGAGAGGTGTGGCGATGTCTATATTTCTAGCGGAGAAATGTTCATAGTGAATCACTTCAGAAATCCATGGTAGAAAACTTCTCTGTTCTTCCAGCAGATTTTTTAAAAGCGCACCGACGCGGTATGTTTTGTTTAATTTTGAATTTACATTAACTTTTCTAACGTGGAATCCCTTTAATATGCCAATTTATCAACAACCCTTTTCCTTTGTACAGTGGAAATGACATGTTAATTCTGCTTTCCACCTTTTACTTTGTAGGCGGCTAGTTTGATCCTTCCGTATGAGCATTACGTGGTGAATAGGTGTATTTGCTACCACATAACCACCCTTTCCTCCCGGGCTCCAGGGGTGCTTTTCCCGACCCAGGCACACGAGGGGCTCTGGGTTGGGCAACTTCTGCTTTTCTTTATGGATTCCTTCGAGCCAGCTTTGCCGCAGAGCGCCCCAGAGCCGCCCCAATGTCTCGGTGCCAAATTCCTTCTCGCAAGGTCTCTCCGCAGGGGGTTTGGGGCCGGTTTCAGGCTGCTCTGCGGCTGCCCCGTCTCCTCGCGAGGCTTTTGCGGGGAGCCGACCGCGGGGCACGGCGAGGCGATGTGTATAGTGTTACCTGTAAAGACTATTGAATTAACTGTAGATCCTGTGAATGTCCCGTGTCTTTTATTTATATTCTCGCTTTCTCTCTGATGATCAACTACGTCACGACTACCAATAAATTTGTCGGCTCAACTTTAAATAGTCTTTCGCTAAATTCGCACCAAATGCAAAACCAAGCGCAATCTAAACCAGCATATTCTGATACAGGCTGGTTTCATACCGAAAGGTGGGTGGGAGAAGATGGAGAAATCAGACACGAAATAGTTCAGTAAGAAATCAGAAAAATTCGGCAGGGAATTAGGCTTGGCCTGATGTGTGTGTCCCATTTTGATATACAAATATCTGTGCTCATGCTCCTCCGAGCAGAACCAAACACTGTTTGCTGAAGTCTCCAGGCTAAGAATCGGATGGCAGGTAGATATAGATGTGTGTGTATACATACAGATACAAAGCCTGGGAGTTTTGAGCCTCTAACTTCATTGGGAAGGTGGCGCTTTCCCTGGGGGGCACCAGATGCTGGGCGAATCCCAGGTTTTTGTTTTTCTCCTTTTCAGAAGCGCCCGTTGCCCCCGGTGTAACGGTACCGGGGCAGGAGGGAGCGCGGGATCTGCCTGCTCGCCGCTCCTGCTGCCCCGATACCAGTGATATTTGCAGCGGGGACAGATTTTCCAGTTCCTCCTTAAATGCCAAAGCTGCCTACGCATCTTCCCAGCTTCTCTTGCATCCTGTTACCTTGAGTTTAATGCTCTGTGGGTACCACTGCTCCAGGGATATAGGGTTAAACCTAAGAGCAAAACGTGCGTGCGCAGCCTTAGTGCAGCCTTAGAGCTGCAAGAGCCACTCAGAGCAGCTCAGGAGTGCCGGGCGAAGGGCTGCAGCAGGGCCGGGATAACCCCCATGCACGAAAGTAGCGGCTTTCGGTAGAGAAATGCAGGGACAGTTCAGTGTCCAGCGCTCCCTTTGCTGCTCCCTCAGGGATCTGGAAATTCTCGCTCCAAATCCGGTTCGTTGCTCCGCACTGATGCGGTCTGGCAGCTTGAGGGTGCAGAGTACTTTCCCCAACGTGACTGCCTGACAAGAAGGCAATAAGACCAGAAATAAAGAAATGCAGCTAACTTTAGCATGAGGATTTTGTAAAAACACTGTCTAGAAATATAGTTACTGAATAAGTATTTTATAGATTTTTTTTTTTTTTTTGCGTATGTTCCCTCACAGAAAATACCTGTCGCTTGTCCTGCTCACTCTGGGAATTCCTGTTGGATTCCTGAATTGAAGAAAGCTGGAAACACCAATTTCCCCCCTCTCCTTTGTGCTTCGGTCTGTAAGGGCGCAGAGGGCAGCGAGCTCCCGTGTGCCCTCGTAGGAACCGCAGGGGATGGCGTTTCAGCCCAGCCCTTCTGGGCCCGCAGTGCCCAGGAATAGAAATATTTTCTTCCCATTCAGAAGGAAATTGTTTTGAAAGAAACAAATAAAACTAATTGTGGCTGTGGCACGTGGTTGACTGGAGATCTTCTCCCTCCACGGGAGCAGCGGGGCCCGTGGGGAACCTCAGGAGAGCAGCAGGAGAGCAGCCCGCTCGGCATCGTGTAATTTGGGATGAGAAACAATTTGACGACCGACAGCACAAGGTTCCCGGGTTTAAATACACTTGGTAGCACCACGGCGGCTTTGACACCATCCGTGTCCCATGGGGCACCAACAGAGCCCAACACAGGGATCCTGGGCACCCGCTGCTGCTGCCAGGGGACACGATGCTCCCAAGGGAGGAGAGGCCCAAGGGCCCCTTGGGTCCCGTGGGGCGAAAGCAGCCCCAAGGATCCCNAGTCAGCTGGAGGCGAGTAAATCACTCCTGACAGCTACATCTCGACAGGGCAGTTAGAATTAATGTAACAATTTGGCGCTTAATGAAGCAACAACGCGCCGGGCCGCGGAGAAGAGCGGCGAGCAGCCGCGGCCGCCGCGCTCCCGCGGGACCCAACGGCACCGGCGGCATCAGCTGCGCGCACGGACGCAGCAGCCCGCAAGGAAAACCCCCCGAATCTTGCTGGAAAAGAAGGGAAAATAATTCAACGCCGGAGGTGCCAGGAGAAGGGAGATGAACAATCTGTTTGGGAAACTAAAACCAGCTTGGTCGGGTACATGTAGAAATCTCTGATTTCTAGAGAAAGATGCAAGTGCCCGATGCTCCCATCCTCAAAAAGACACTTAACAGCCCGAGGGAGGGAGGGAGGGGGGTGAATGCAAATGACCCTGGGGACAATCTCACGTTTCCCGGGATAAAAACATGATCTCGAAGCATTGCAGTTTGCAGCAGTTTGGATACTTCAAAATAAATCACATGGTGCCTCTTATTTTCATTCTTTTTTCCTTTTTTGCTTGCTCTTCAATGGAACTTTAGCACAAACCAACACCCCTCGCTTGCAAAAGCACCGGGGCCGGATGCCGCGGAGCCGCCAGGGCCTTGACAGGTTTATAAAGTGCCAAGTGGCCCGCGGGGACCGGGCGCCGCGCGGGGACGATGAAGCGTGCGGCGTCCAGCTGGCCTAACGAGGCAGAGGGAAAGCTAAATTAATTCAGGGATCGTTTCTGGCTCCGCGAGGGCGGATGCTGTTCCCGAGCTGGGAAGTTGGGCGGTCGGAGGATCCTGATGAAGGGCAGCGTGGGTCTAAACCAGGGGGTGTTTAACGGGGCACAGGGCAGCCAGGGCTCCCGCCTAGGGTGGGAGCTTCATTCCCATCGGGAAGCAGCTTCCCAACAGCAGGAAGAGTCGGCCGCGAGCAGCCCCACCTGGGCTGCACAGGTGAGGCCGAGGGCTGCTCATAAATGGTCTCAGCTGCCTCTAGTCTGTTTTTCCCTCTTCCCAGGGTGCCTGTAGCCTTTGGTATCCTCATCCCAGAGCAGCATGTAAAGCAATGCAATGCAGTCCTGTCCTGTGTGAGCCCAGCCACCGTGTCCTCAGGCCTCGTCCGTGTACTGAGGTGGGTTGTGTGTGCAGGAGGGTGACTTTTCTCTCCACTTTTAGGGCAATTCTTGCAGATCTGTGCCCAGGTGACCCTGCTTGAGTGCGTGATCCCTGGGGTCTCTTCTGATTCCAACTATCCTGTGATCCCATGGGCAGGAACTTATTCCTGTCACGGTGCTGAGACCCTGCAGGGTCTCCCTGGGTACCTGTGCAGGTCATGGATTAAATTGGATGTATTTCTGATAATTGCTGAGGAGGCTGGGTCCAAACATGTGAGCTTTTCCCTTGAAAACCAGGTGCTCAGCTTGGTGCTGCGGGATACTCTAGTGCAGGGAGGTTAGAGAGGCTGCAGGTTGCTTGCTGGTTCCTATCCATGAAGCTGCACCCTGCTGCACGGTGGCTGCTGCTGTGAGGTCTGCTAGTAAGTTTGCAGGAGGGACAAAATGGTGCGTGTTGTTCCTGGAGATGGGATGAAGCTCCTGCAGGCCCAGATGACTTGTGTGACTTGTCCCAGGCTGCTGGAGCAAAGCTGCATGCACTGAAAGGACTAAAAGCTTCAGGAAGAGGCCTAAAAAACCCTTTTTGCTGCGACTTTGCTGTTTTGTTGTGCCACACTGCATGCTGCAGTTAAATACCTGGTGCCCTGGTCAGCGTGCAGCCCCTCAGGCTCCTTTTTGGACTGCAAACAACTCAGAGGGCTCTGAGCAAATCTGATGAAGAGCAGAAGGGAGCTTTAGCTCAATGGGGCAGGATTTGGGCATCGAAGCTCTGCATTTGGGATCTGGGCTCCAGCAGCCGAGTCCATCATTTGGAATTGGCTCTATACGAAATGAGGCTTTTGTGCAGTGGATGCGGAGGGCGCGGAGCCAGCCCCATCCCTGCGCTTTGGTGCTAGCAGTGCTTGGCACGACCTTCCCGTTTTCATTTTTAGCGCGTCCCTGCCTCATTGCTGCCCCTCTTCAGCAGGAAGCTGCCAAGAACTCCAAAATTAATTTTCCTGGACCATCCTAATTGCTCTAGCTGGAGCATCCCCCTGTTGTGTCCTCATCAGGACTTGGCTCTGGGGAATAAGGATGTTCTGCCTAATGTGGCAAAATTAAAACTTATTCTGGCTTTAATTTGTACTAATCATGCACTCGGCAATAAAGAATTTGTCCTCCAGGTGTTTTTCTGGACTAGAAGAACGGGCTTGTTGGTTGGAGCTTGGATTAATGTGCAGGATGTGAGTGAGGGACCTCGGCATTCGCCAACGCAATCGCACCAATCCATCCCAGAGGCGAAGCCGTTGCCTGGGCACACACAGATTTGTTTTATTTTTTTATTTTTAACTAGATTTGTCAACATGAAAAATCATCATTTTCAGGAAAAAAAAAAAAAAGTTTCTCTGTTAGCTGAAAGAGCTCATTAGCTAAGAGGAGCACTAATTAGACATGTTGTGCTCAGATGGGCTGTTCCAATGGGATATTGCAAGTTTGCAGAGGGCACCATCACCCACGGAGCTCCCGGAGGCAGCGGTGGGATGTAGTAGAGCCGGGGCCATGGGTGCTCATGGGTCCAAGCGTGGCCCTGATGCTGGGACAAGCCCTTGTTTCTCCTTGCGGCGCAGCCCAGATGGGACACGACGACTGTGGTGTCTCTGTGCATTATTTGTCATTAATATTGCATCGAGCCAAGCAGGGATCACGTTGCAGCGCAGGGCCTTGATGCAGTTGTGCTTCCCCACGTGCCCAACAGGTTGAGGGTGAAGAATAGGGCAGAGAGGAGGCCCTGGGGCACCCAACGGTGGGACAGGCAGCTTGGGGCTTGTGGCACTGAGTCTGGCCCCCTCACCAGCGCGTTTCATGCTATAGCTCCATATGTGAGTGCATCATCCATGCCCATAGGCTCCTTGGCCAACGTGTGCAGTCTGTATGTGCATGAGGTAGAACTGTGACCCTCTCCGGCCGCGAGCTGCTTGTGGGAGGATGTTTGGGCTGGGAAGTAGTTATTCCAGCTCAGAGATGAACCTGGGGGCAATTACAAACCTTGAGGTCAAACTCAGCCTTGAAGAGCGAGGGCGAAGACGCACGTGCTCAGGATGGAGAGGTTAAAAAGGTGATTAAAAAAAGAAAATTCCTCCTGGTTCCATTAGGTCTGGTTTGGGGAACTGTGTCACTTCGAACGGACTCGCCAGGCGCGCTAATGAGAGCGCTCGTTATGAAGTCACCCCTCTGCCATTAATTAAAGCTGCTTTGTGCAAAGCCACGAAGAGGAATTGAGGAAGGGCTCTTGATGCGGTTACATTTTCCATAGCTGTTGCTGAGTATCCATTACGGCCTGTGAAAGCCTTGTCAACATTTTTCCAGGGAAGAATGAAAATGTAAATAACTTTAAAATGATTCAGTGTCATTGTGGTATGGAAAAAGGTCACACTGCTGGAGATCATTTATCTTTTTTGCCAATTTAAAGAGCTTTTTTCCTATTACATTTTTTGAAATTAATGTTTTTAAACATTACCCAAAGTAATGTTAACAATCATGGGGTTTATGGGATTGATCGTTATATAGGCCGGGATTTAAATTGGAGAAGATTTGTTTTAGGTAGCTCTTGCTGGGAGGCTTTAACAGATCTTTTTATTTATTGCCTTTAAGAATGTTTGCAGGGCTTAATGCACCGACAATCAGAAGATTCTGAGTTTCCAAGTGAAAAATAAGAGTAGAATATTCACTGGAGTGAATTTGGGATTATAGACTCAGAGCTGATGTGTGTATAATGATGTGCACAGGTAGATGTTGAGATGAACCATGGGGCAGGGTGTTTATTTGCAGGAAACCCAATTTGGGCAGAGTTTTCCTGCTGTTCTTTTGGGGAGAAGTTGGGGGAGAACGGTGCAAATGAAAGATGCTCTTTTGCTCATGGGATGAGGCTGAGCATGGTGCTGGGGTCAGATGCTTTTCAGCTCTTAGCAAATTTTTCTTTTCTTTCTAAGGGAAGATTGGTTGGAAACGTAGTTGCTCCTTCACTAAGTTAACTCCATAACTTATCTGGAATAAATACTGAAATCAAGGCTTGAGCTTGTCAGTGTGGCTTAAAGATGATTGGAAAGGAAGGTTTAAAGATGCTCTTTGCATCTGATGGGGCAGCGGGGAGAATCCCAGCTCTGTTTGCTGCAGCAGATCATGGCCCATGTAACCAGAGGGAGAAAAACCTTTTTCCAGCCCGTCTGATCCAGCTGTCCTGCAGCAACAGAGACTTAATGCTGCTCTCCCCAAGGGTCGCTCCTGCCTGCGGAAGCAGGCGGCACTTGTGGCCTGCTGTTGTGCACTGGGAGAATTTCCTTGGTTTGGGAAAGGGCAGAAATAGCTCCGCTCTTAATAGAAACGCTCGGCCTGCTGAGACACACTTGCATTTTTCACCTCTGCTGGCCCCACTACACGGAGCGCGAGGGAGCTGGGGATGCCCCAGCTGGTGCTTTGCATGCAATTTTCACCCTCTTGTTAATGACCTTGCAGGGATTAGCATGGCCTTCTCCATATGCCAGTAGATTATGTCTGTTGGCAGCTGCTACTACTGGAGCAAAATGGGATAGTTTTCATTAGGAGTGCTTGACACTAGGTTGCCCTGGGTGTCGTCAATCCTAAACTGTCAGTGCCTTTGAATAAAGCAGCGTACAGATGTGATTTATTAAACGTGCTGCTGCTTTGCGGAAAATGTGGCATTTTCAAGTCGCCAAGGTCTTGCAGGAGAGGTGTCAAAGGGACCTTCCTGCTCTTCCTTGCTCACCCCTTGGCCCTGTGGGTGCTCTGGGGCCGTCCAGCAGACGGGGTGGGATATCTGCCCCCAAATGACCGGGCAAATGGGACTTTGGCTGAAATGACCCCCCCAATCTCTGCTGTTGAGCAGGGTGGCTGCTCACTAGCAAATATGTGTATGTTTGGTGGTTGAAATACTGTATTTATCAGTGGTTTTGACTGGCAGATGTTTTCCAAAATAACACTCGTAAACCAACTGGAATAAGTGGTGAGGAGAGCAAAAACTCCACATCCTGCAGTGGGATGTGACCTTGAAATGGTTTCATTTTGCTGCCTTAGACTGTTAGGTTTATCCCCACAAGTGTTTCCCACCTAATTCAGGTGGAGAAAAGTTCAGTTTCAGCCCTGTAGTTGAAAAGTGGGAGGGATTTGGCCGCCACAAGATATTTTGGTGTGGTTCAAGGTGGCTGCAGGTCCCTTCTGGGGACCTGGCTGCTGGGGCCAGCGATTCTTCTGGCAGCGAAGGGGATCCGGCTGCTGGGAATGTGTTCCCTCCGCCCTGGAAGGAATGGGTGCCCTGTGCTGTGCAACGTTATTAATCCTCTGCTTATCCTGTTTTAAAATAAGCAGTTTAGAGTAGACTGTCAAAGATGATAGGCCACAAATCCATGTCCTTCTCTTGATTTGCAGCAGCAAAGCTAAACTCCCCCCTGGGTCCTTCCCTTTGAAGCAGGGGGAGGCTTGTGCTCCCCAGCCCATTCTGGCTAAGGAGAGCGATCCCAGGGACACGGCTGTTCCTCTGGATGGGCCAAAGGCCATCACGGTGGCCTGTGGCCACTCTTGAGAGACATCAGTGTCCAGTGGAACATCTCTGCAGTCTGTGTGGGTTGTGTGTGCTTAATGACTCCCCTGGCATGTTCAATAGCCAGCAATTAAAATTTAAGGCATGCCAGAGCAGGATTAACCACCCTGTAATATACTAGCTATGATTCATCCTCAATAAATTTGTCCCTTATAATCAATGGGTAATTATTTCAAGCGCAATAGTTCTGATTAAATCTAAACTAATAGTACACGTGGGAGATTTGATTTAAAAGTAGTAGTGCAATGTTAAGTGACTTTTGCTCACTGTTTATTGCAATACAAAAAATAGTGCTAGTAGCAAGCTGGAAGAGCCCAAATGCTTGACAGACATTGCCAAAAAGTGGAAAAGGGAGAAAAAACTCCCAAGTTTGAATTAAGTTCATTTATTGGCTCCATGATATCTAAAACTATTACAAATGCTGTCTGCGGGAGATGCTCCCATGCAGGAGCTTTGTGCCTGGAGGGGTTTCTAGTGCGAAGAGGATGCCTGGGAGCAGGTTTAGGCAGGGGGTGATAAATGAGGAGGAGGAGGAAAGAGGCGAGAATGGAGAATGTGAAAAGAAGTGCTTGAACTCTGACTGCAGGAGCGTTACACCCCAGATGGGTTTGACTTCTGCATTCAGGCAGAGGAATAAAACATCCCCCTTTGGCAAGTGGAGGCAGGAGCAGCACAGCCTGTTCTTGGGGGACAAAAATAATGGGTTGGTTAATGCTGACTGTTAAAAAACCAAGCGCAAAACTAGAGCTGTGTTTCTGATTGGGGCCTGAGGAGAATCTGGTAACTCTAATTCTGCTGTTTGCAAGCTGGGTTGCTCTGTGCCTTTCAGGGAGGCAATCATTTATGCTTTCTCCTCCAAAAAGTGAGTGATGAGGAGAACAACTGCTGTCTGAATGTAAACAAGCAGCCTTGCTGCTCCTTAAAAACAGTGTTACAATTCTTCATCAGTTTTGCTGTACAACATTTGGAAATCCTAGCAAAATGTGCTATTACTGAGGGAATCGAGGACTTAAATTTTAATGAGGTGGGTTTTACTACTCAAACTCCTTTTTTTGCTTAAGATTTATTTAATTGAATTTAATATTTAAGTATTTGTAATATGAAAACTAATAGCTGTGATAGAAAGTCTTTTTTTCCCTTCCCTGCACTTTCATTCTTCATTAGGAAAAGTTGATTCCAAAGTTTAGTTAACTATCTAGACTACAAGTGTATAAGCTGAGAACAGTTTCTTGATGTAAATCTAAATATGAAAGAATTATTGCAAAAAAAGAGCATTAACGTATATTGGTTGTCAATACCTATTGAATATAAAACATGATTTTTGGCGTAGTTCCTATTCTCGATACCAGCATCAGTCTCATGCAATATGATCTCAGCCTGGAGAAAAATGTTAGGGCTGTGGGAGTGCTTGGAGACCTGGAAGGGGAAATGACTCTGTGGGCACAGCAAGGTGAGGGCCTGTCCCAAGGTGTCCTGCACCCTGGTTCTTCTGGCCTTGCTGGAGGTCCTGTGGAGAGCAATATTTTGATTGGAGGTGCATAACTCTCCTTTTAGGCACTAATTAGGTGAAAAACCTAAGGATTAAGAAGAGTGACCATCAAAAGTGCACATGGCAGGACAGAAACAGGACTCTGGGATCCTCCAGTTGGCCAAGCTCTTGATTCTTGACAAGATTATTTTTGAAATGGAGGTGCAAGTCTGCAACCAGAAGATACTAAAAAGCAATTGCATTAAATCAAGAGCTACATTTAACTTTATGGATTGTTTATGGGATCTTTCTTTTATTAATTCTTTATCCTTTAATATTATAAAGGATTTGTGTCTACAATAAATAATGTAAAGTTAAATTACATCCTCTTTGGCTTAAAATTTTAATATTCCTATTGCCCATCTCCATAAAGAAATTGTATTCGAGGTCATTGCATATGTACAGCTGCAGTCATAACCCTAATGGAATTACTATTCAAGCACAGGCGAGATTAGTATGAATGCCAAGAAAGTACCCGTCTGTCAGGGGAAAAGGTAAAAGTTCAGAGTTCAGCTTGCATCCAAATTATTTATCTCCCTAATAACTTAATAGATTGAATATATTACTTGTCAGTGACCTTGATGTACAACAATAAAGACCCCTTGGTTGTGTCAGAAAATATATGAGACTATAATAAGTAGTACTTATGTAGTGGAATAAAAACATATTCCTTATGATAATGAAGTCTCTTCCCACAAGGGCACCGCAAGGACGTGGAGCTGTGTAAATATAAACACTGGGATGTCTTTGGTTATAACCAGACAAATGAAAAGACTCTGTTTTTGGGGGCTGCACCTTGCAGATGCCCAAACCCATGTGTGACAGGTCCCTTGGCACGTGTGGCAGAGGTGGCTTTTGCCCTTTGCTGCTCACCTGATGTGTTATGTCCTACATCTTCTCTTCCAACCGTGTCAAGACAAGATCTTAAAAAAGGCATCCCATTGACTTCATGCCACACTTGTAATTATTTCTATTCCGGATCTACCAGGCTTCTGAAAGAATCATTTAAATTAGAGTTTAGGATCAAACGTAATACTGCAAAGAGGTATGTTGTAAACATGCCTAAAAATAGGAAGGTAATTTCCCTGAGTGCTGTGGTCCCTGTAGCAGTGCGACACAATGTCTCTTTCTTTGTATTCTTATGTGTGTTTTTCAAGGCTTCACATTATCTAAAGGGGAAAACAAAAAGCTCTCGAAGGATATTGTTCTTTAATAAGATTATGGATTTTTTTTCTTCCTCAGCCAGCACAGAATCACGACTAACAAATTCAAATGGAATGAGGGTCTTTAATAGGTCATCTTAATCATATATTTAAAGTTTCACTTGGAGATATGGAGGAAGGAGATGAGAAGGAAGGCACATGAAAAACTTCTTTTATCCATTTGGCATTTTCCAATTAATCCTTGTGATGTGCCCACCCCTGTGTGTGAGCCTTGCACAGACAGGTTCGCTACTCCCTTGTTCCATGGGCACTGATCCCATGGGATTTCAATGTGGTCCCGTGCTCCAGCTGACTGCCCATCATGGGAAATGGTGGGACACTGCAAAGGGTCTCCACCCCCCCTGCAGCAACAAATCCTCTTTTGTTCCTCTTTTCAGGGCCACTGAGCTGAGCCTTAAACCCCATTCCCAAAAATGGAGGACTTGGGACCAGCCGGGAACCCTGTGGGCTCATCCCTGTTCCCAGAAAGGCTGCTGGGGCTGGTGTGTTGGCTCACGCACTCCCGTTCCCCAGCCACTTATCCCAGCAGCCTCACGTTTTTGATTGTATTTATGGCCACTTAATCTGTGCTAGCAGCCAGGATCAAATATATCTCCAAGTATTGATCAGCTTTAGGCTGATAGAAGTTCAAGCTCATGAGGTCTCGGTCTTTGACCCTCAAATAGGATATGAATCTCAATCCAATAGACTGATATTCACACGCAGTCGCTGCCCAGGGTTGCAGGCTGCAAGGGAAAAATCAATGAAGAGTGCTAATGATTCACAATTTATAGAGCAGCTGCCATTTTAATATTAGAATAAATGTTATATTGCAAAGGGATGGGAACATAGGTGGTGGCATGGAAAATATTTCTTTGGAGCCTTTTCTGCGCGAAAATGATGTGCACGGAATTTTATGAAGTATAATTTATTGGCCTCATTTAGGCTTATAATTTAAAACTCCTTATGAAAAAGGTATTAACTAGAGTGGATTGGGTAAGGAAACGGCAAGGACAGAGCAGGCTGTCGCGAAGCGCTTCAGCCATATGTTGTGGGAAGGAGGAAGCAATATCTTAATATATAAAATTGGACATGAGAACTACCCTTCAACCACCCCACGGCAGCTGGCAGCTCAGAGGTCCTATTTTCTGACCTGGTCCTTCTGAGTACACTTGTAAATGAAAAAAAAATATTGAATGTGCCCATGAGGTATATGGAGCACATTAAGATTAAATAATGGCTAGTGTCGGAGTGGAGTGGTGGGGCAGAAAACTGTGGAAACTGTGAGGACTATTGAGAATTGCTGAAGCCAAGGAGAAGGGGCAGACTGGAAGACAGATTTCCAACCAGAGGAGCATAAGAGCTTTCTGTCCAGATTATACAGGTTTTATTGCATCCTCAAATAATTCATTTCTATTTGCAATGAATTACAGTTTCCTTTGCTGAGGTTTCTTTACAATAGCTCATGGGGACAGGTAATCTTCAGAGTTGTTGGGATGACAGGGGGAGCTGTCAAGAAAAAATGGAAAGTAGATTCTGCCCTTTTGCCTTTTCCATGCCTGCAATACACTGGGGACTGCAGCTTGGAGGCTTGCAGGGAGGAGGGAATGAAGCATCTCCAGCTGCTGCAGCCTTGTGGGCTGATGCATTGCCTTGGGCCAGGGCGAGGGCAGGTGGGTGTCAATGTGTTGTACCTGATCTGCAGTGTTTTCCTTGTGCTCCAAGAGCTGTATCCTGCTGGAGAGGCTGTCCTGGGAAACAAACACCCTGGTGGTCCAGTGAGATGTTTTGGAGAGTGGCTGCCAGGTTGGAGAACAACCTTACTGGGCGAGAAAGACTCTGGCTTAGGAAGGCTACACTCTTCCTTCCAGCTTCCTGGCAGAACAGGCTTCAATGGCCTCTCAATTCTCAAGTGCATTCAGTCTTCCCCTGCAAGTCCAGGCACATTATTCCTGTATGTATCCGTCTTTCCCTGCATGGATGCAAATGGTGAAAGGATCTTCAGCACAAAGAGCACAGACTCTTTAGAACAGACAAGAAAAGATGGAACTCCTACATCAAAACCACAATTTATTGCATCTGTTTTGGCCATCCCTGTATTTATTTTTTATAGAAGTGAAAAGAATTTAATTCATCTGTCTGAGAGCTCATAACTCTCTAGGCTGTATAGAATATCTTTCATATACCTCACAACCTAGAGCCTATTGACAAACTGTATGAAAAATAACAACCCTTTCACTTGCAAAAGCAAAATCCAATTTATTGATTGTGATAGTCTAAATAATGGCATCTCTATTGACCATAAGGTATTGCCCAAACAAGTTAGAGTTTACTTAACTCAGGGTATAAAATGTCCCATGCATACCATCATAAAACCAAAATATACTCGGTCCTATTCCATGCTTGGTTGTATTACTCCTGTGACTCCTGTGACCAAAGTATTTTGCATTGAACCACAGGTGCCTACCCTGAGACTTCAGTGCTTGGCTAAAGAGGAAGACTAGTGGAAGCAAAAACCTGTTTCCCTTATTCCACTGGGGTGACAGATGCACCTGAAGTTCAGGATGGGTTTGTTCCAGAGTCTAAGATTTACACTAAAATCTGCTTTCTCCCCCTCTTGACAGGCTTTTGCGTTCCTTTGTTTCTTCTCATTCCCTGTCATATTGCCCACTTAGGGAAGAGAATGAAGAGTGATTCTTACAGCTTCATAAAACTATGAAATCCTTTCCCCATCAATCCTGCCTTTTGGAAAGCGTTGCTCTCCAATCCAAGACTTGGATGCATTCAATTATTTAATTCATAATTGCTTAAATTGGGGTCTAGAGGAACCCAACTGTGTCTTTTTACATAATGAAATTACAAGGCATCATATGTTACTACCATCCATAGACTTATTGCGCACTTTACATAAAATTCAGATGGGGTGGCCCTGCATGCATGCATACATATTTTATATTTTCAACTTTATTAAAGAAATGAATAGAGTGCTGGAAAGGCTGTTTTGCCTATACGGTCAATGCAGATCCTAGTGGCCATAAATCTGAAAGCCTATGATTTGTTATTCTTTGCTCACAATAAATTAAGCCTTTCTTGATGGAAAGGTTGGCTACATTTGTTGTCGTTTAGGTCACAGTATTTGGAAAGATGCAATTGGACGTGCCGGGAAGGGAATTTGTGCCAGGTCCAATGAAGCAGGGAGAGTATCTTCATTTCATCAGGCTACCAGAGCTGTGACATCAGTTTTCAAGTCAGAAGAGGAATGTTTTAAGCTGAGGGCTCTTTGCATTTTTAAAAGGTTTGATGTGCTCTTTTGGAGCATGTCCATGTGGATGAAGGAGCGGTTTAACCAGTAGAGAGAAAGGCTAGACTGGATGCAGGGGGCTGGGACACAGCCAGCAGCCACGTCCTCATTCTTTGACCACGCAGATGCCGCCCAAGAGCTCTTGGAGAAAGAGAGCAAGACAGGACAGTGCTGTCACTTGCACAAAGCCAGCCTTGTGGTCCTATGTGCAACCTGGCATGGCAGAGACATGTTGTCACTAAACAATGTGTAATTTTATCTCGGTTGATAGCAGTAAGTGTTCACCATCACTATTTAATGGCATCTCTTATGGGTAAGCAAAGGGTAGAAACACAGGGACTGGTGATGCAGAGAGTATTACAGCTTCAACAGTGAAATCATAATATCATTTAAAAACAAATCATTTTAAAGTGCTTAAGTCTGTCATGTCTAGCATGAGGGATGATTTAGTTGATAGTTACTTATAGTCTTCCATTAAGAAAAAAAATAATCACTATTCCTAGATTTTTCTTCCTCATCTAGATTTAAACCTTTTTTTTTCAGCCAGAAAGGAAAAATATTCTTGCCATCGAACAAGACAAAGGGCTGTTTTGTTGAAATAGTAGCTCATTTAGAAATAATCTCCAAGCAATGTTGAAATAACTCGCTATTCTGCAAAGACTAACCTCAGAATGACACGCTTAGTCTCCCCTGCCACAGATGCGGGTTAGCTTACAGTAGTATCTTCCTTTCCTTTTTAATATTGCACAAAGAAAATAAATTCTGTTTGAGTAATGACTCTATTTCAAGTTTTATATTCAACTGGCCAGGACAAGCCTATTCTGCAGCCTGAAGTTCCCTCCCTGAAAGGCAGCACTGTCAGTTGGGTGCTAATCAGTATTAAATAGGTCCAACATCTGTTCTTTAGCAGCAGGTGAATTTCTCATGAGCTCAAGTTTAGTCTTGACCTAAACTTGAAGCAGACCCTGTTCCTCGGGGGTCTGGAGCCTGCCCTGTGTTTCGTATACAACCCTACATGACTCACAGTGTTCCCCTGGTAGCTCAAGCTACAAATGGGCTTTGGGTAAAAGGCCTTAGCTCAAGGGTGCCCAACTGTGACCATGAGACATGGACACGGCAAAGTCACTTTGTTTTGGGTGTTGCTGTAGACTTTCATTATTAATTGCTGGGTACCAGTTGCTGGTCAGGTGCATTCGGTGGGCAGCAGCGGTGCTGTCAACACCACAGTAAACAGGCGGCTTGAAAGTGGGGGAAGAAAAACGGAAACCTCAGTTGGTACCTCTGAAATGTTCATGAACTTCTTGTTCCCAAGGGAAAGCGCTCTGAACTCTGTGTGTCTGGGACTCTTGCATAAAGCACCTGACAACCTCCTCCAAACACTGGCCTGAGCTCACAGCGAATTGCTTTTGCTGAACAGCGATTATAATTCCTGCTGTATATCCAGATTTTGACAAGTAAATCTCATATTTTAAACACAGGATTAAAAAATTTTATTACTACAGTGGGGATTAAGTAGTAAAGCCTCAGAATGTAAGTCTGCAAAATAGGAAACGCAGAAAAATAAAGTGAAATCTATTGTTCAAAATAACTCGGGTTTAACCCTTTGTCACCTGGTGTAGACGCAGATTGAAATTGTCAGCCCTGCGATGATTAACCTGGGGCCTCCTGTCATGTCTCCTACGGGCGGGCAGGGATATGGAATTTCTCCCTGTTGTTTTTCAAATCCCTCCATTTCCAGAGTTGGCCGCAGCATCATGCTCAGCAATAACAGCGGCATTGAATAGCGGCCGAGTGAGAAATTCAAGCCTGCTGCTCTCATTTGCTGCGCTGACTTGCCTGATTACTGTGCAGGTCATTTCCGTTCATTCCTGTTTATTTTGGAGGAAAGTCTCTTTTATTAAGAGCTCCATTGTAGGAGCACAGTGAGTATAATATTTTAGCAGTTTGTGAGACTTTGTTTTCAAGTTTAAGACCTTGAGCTACAGGGTGAAACCCTGTCTCCACAGGTGTCGGCAGATGTCTGGCTCTTGTTTTCAGTGGGCCTACGATTTCATCCCAGGTACCTTATTTTGAATCTGTGCAGCTGAAGGGCAATCTTGGGAATGAGACAGAGAGCAGGGGCTGGAAGCCTTGGTTCCCTTTCCTACCCAAGCATGGCCTTAAAACCCACCTCTGTTTTCAGGAATGATGATTAATAAGATTTCTGTACCTGCCAGGTGGGAGTTTAATTCACCTGTGGCTGGTAGGTGACCTGGAGTCCTCAGCTGAAAGCTTCTATGGAAGTGGAAATAATCATTTTTCCAGAATGAATTTAATTTTCCCTAGAAGTACTGGACATTGGCTGGACTGGGCTTAGGACTTGGTGTGATATATTATGCCAAGCCCTATCAAACTAACCAGTTCCTGCTGTTCTTTGGATTCAGCTGTTTTGTTCCAATACTGCTTTCCTGAACAGCTAATGAACGCCTAATATCCAATTAGATATCTACTCCTTCGGAGAGAGCTTGGGAAGCTTGTAAATCACAGAGAGAATCCTAAATCTTATGCCTTTGAGTTTCCTTCTTTCAGTTCTTCCAGACAGTACAAATCCTAGCATTTTTAAAAAATTTTTTTTTTCCAGTTGAACATTTTTGTGTCTCCAGCAAGGCCCTAGGAGCCTTTGCTTTGTTTCTGGGATTAGCAGTGAGGAGTTTGATAAATGTGAGTCTTCAGAGATTCCTCTGCTTTGCTAAGGGAGGTAAATCTATCTAATCCTAGGTTAATTACCAGCTATTTTCACACTACTAGAACATTCTTAAAAAACAAATCAATGTCTAATAAATGATTTGTGTGCATCCAATAATTAAAACCCTAATGCACAGCACTTACCAACTTTTACCACGCTGAAACTGCCAGAAGATGCTAGCTTATTCTGGTGGTATCAGCAGCAAGATACACGAGCTGCTGCTTTTTACACAAGTCAGTGGTTCTTGCATAGGGAAATAAAATTATTGAACATGATTATTTGAACCCTTTCCCTGCTAAGGAGTTCTAACAATGTGCTCATACCTTGAACAAAGCTATTTTGTCTGTGCTATTACTGGTATTCCTATTTCTCCACCCAAAAAACATGGAGGTTTGGCTACTTCTAGAACAAAAGCAGAGCTTGGGGCAGGAACAGAGGTCATTCTTGGACCAGAAAGTTTAGACTTTCCAAGTAATTCTTTTGATATGGACCTTAATTAACCAGTAAGCTTGTCTCTTCATCTCCAATTAAATGTATTGACAGTGAATTCCAGCTTGGCTTGTAATCTGCTGCCTGTTTTCCCTTTGATGTGATCAATACAGAGATGCCACAAAGCTATAGGTGATGGTAAAAAGAACTTTTCTTTCTCCCACATAATTCCAGTCTCTGTATTTTCATTCTGTTGTATAACCAGCGTATGTAATGCATGTGATAACCTGTTTAATAACCCAGGAGGGTGCCTTGTAGGAAAGATGGGCCTAATTTTTTTTAGTACTGCTGGGCATCCTTGGTCAGAGCAGAGCTGCAGAGAAGTCCTGTAGTTCTCAAACTTGGAACTTATTGCTTTGTATTTCAGTCAAGACCCATCCTAGGTGGAGGACAGCTTTATTAATGCAGTTGCTGACACACCAGGCCAGCAGCACCCTCTTGGCCTAGTGGGTAAACTGATGCAGTGATGATTTCTCAGGAATAACTGGCTTTGCCTCTGCTCAGGGCTTGTGCAAGATAAATGGCATTTTACCCCACTGGAAAAAGTGGCTAAGGGCAGGACTGTGTGGATTTCCAAAGCTGGGACATGCAGGAAGGAAGGAAGTAGTGGAAAAGGCTCTGTCCCGCGGAGGGACCCTGCAGTTGGTGCGCAGCCCCGGCTTGCAAGTTAGGCATGCAGCAGGCAGATGTAATTTAAACTCCCTGCCCTCAATCAGATCTCACCACTGCCTCATTTCTGTGTGCTCAGCAAAGTCCAATCGCCCTAGGAGGCGGCCGGCACGGCGGTGTCAGAGCCCATTGCGAGGGGAGCGTGGGCTGTGGTCCCCGTAATGAGTTTTAGAGATTCCATTACTCGGAGTCCTGCGGTGCCAGGGGCACGTGTGTGTGCACAGCATGGTTATGGGGAC
>VWPW01015695.1:701297-731683 GCA_013389825.1 Crypturellus undulatus | reverse complement strand
GCAGGGGGGTTGGACTAGATGACCTCTAGAGGTCCCTTCCAACCTTAGGCATTCTATGATTCTGTGATTTTTTTAAATATCAGAAAAAAACAACTTCACTTCTAAAGACGTCAAAAAAAAAAAAAAAAAAAAGACAAATAGGTCTCATCTTCTGTTTTCTGTATCATTCTCCACTTTGTACAGGTGAGTTGTACCTGCTTGGAAATCTTCTCTATAACCAAAAAGCCAATATTTTGACATTTTTTTTTTATGCCTGCAAAACTCCGCTGGCCCACGTACATAGGTGGTAGGATTAATAAGCTTTTTTTTTTTCATTAATAGTTCAGTATATTCAACAATATCTGAAATATAACGAGATCAATTTTCTAACTTAACTAGGTTTCTATTTTTATGTGCTAACAAAGCAAAGGATATCCACAAGAAGATTTAATCCTTTCAAAAAAAATTAGAGGCACAATTTCCCACAATTTCCCAAAAGAACATACAAAAGATTAAGAAAAAACTATGGATTTTTTTTTCACAGTTCTTAAAAGATGTATCCTAGCATTTTATTGTGATTATATTTTTAGCACATGAATTGTGTAATTAAGTTTTTAAATGATTTTTCTCTAAAGGTATAATTCTTACCTTCTTACCGTTCACATACATTTCTCTATCACAGCAGCTGCTTTCAAAAACAAATCACATAGATAAGATTTAGTTATCTCTACTAGTGGTCTTGTGTAGAATTGTCTGTTTATTTACCTGTCTGGACACTGCTGGAAAAATGCTGTTATCTGCTGCAGGACAATTGGCCAGCAATCAGGTCTGTTTTCAAGCACAATGATTAATGGATGAGGAGTGTTCCTGAAAAAGAGGGAAAATGCAGCTGGATCTGTAATGCAGGGTATGTGCAACTAGCCAGAAATAAAAGCAGCTGTAAAAATGGAAAATTTAACCCTTGCCATTATTAGCCTTATTACTAGCTTTGCAAAGATTGTTATATGCTGAAAAGACAACATTTTACAGGATCTTGAGGAAATAAAGTTAAACTTCATTGCTTACTCAGAAAGTCTAAGTCCCCACTTTTTACAGTTCAGTTCTTCATTCAAATGGGGAAAACAGACATATGAATATGCAGATTCAGGAATGAAAAGCTGTATGGAGAGGTGAGCAGGCTTCCCACATATAAGCATAAGCACCATCAAGATCACCGAGTCCAACTGTAAGCCCTTCAACAGCATCCTAAACCATGTCCCTAAGTGAGTCCCTCATCTACACGATTTTTCACAGCTACACTAAACTGCACACTTGTATTTGAAAAAAATCTTCCTCAAGTAGGCTTACTAACCCCATTTTTAAGTCCATCCTTCATATTTAAAGCTTCATGAAAGGTTATTTGAAGCAAGTAGCATAGATACAAGAAATATAGCAGCTGATAAATCTATTACATATTTGACAACAAGCTTTAGAGATACAGTACAAATTTAGCAGGCTACATCCTGACAGCTGAATGAAACAGAAGTAGATCAGCTAGCAAGACAAGTTACCAAAGTGACCCCACCACAGTTAAGCTAGTGTCCCATCTGGACTGAGAAGCCATAGGTACTTCATCAAGACACAATGATCCATTTAAACTATAGTATATCTATCTTTTCCCTGGCAAATAAGAAAAATGCAGATCTGAACAAAGCCTAATGTTAAAAAATCTAGGGGAAAGGGGAGCTATTTAATTAGACTTTACATAATCATTATGCCGTAAGTCCAGATGGTACCTACGGAATCATGTCAATCAAAGGCCATCTTTCAGTCTAGATAGACTTTCAAAACCAAGCAGAAGCACCCATCCCTGGAGCTAGCCACAGCGAATGCTTCTCAGACATACCATTTTACTTTCATGCACATGAACTGTCTCACTCACAGAATAGCAGATATGGAAGACTGCAAGTGAAGAAACTGTTAGTTTTCATCCAAATGTTGTTAACTATATCATTGTGATTGATGTGTTAAATAAGCCTTTAAAAAAAGGATTTATAATAGTGTTTTTGTTCCGTCTTTTAAAAAAAAAAACTGTTCAGAGAAGAAAGCCTAAGAGCTGAGGCATTCATTATAAAAGACAAACACAAACATATATTTAGACATGCTCATGTATAATACTACTGTGCCAACTCACAAGCAGCATTATGAGCAGAACTAAGCAATTCCAGTTTCAGGCGATGTGAATGAGATCTGCAGGAGTCCCACATCTTCAAAAAATAAATACAGATAAATATCAGACTAATAGTTCTTTCTTTTCTATTAGAGTGTTGTTGTATTAAATAGTGCAATGGTGCCTTAAGGTTTCTCTTCAGGGAGCTAGAAAGGCCATACTCATCTGTCATGAACAGCATCCCTTAACAGTATGCTATATCCATATTTCTTCCAGAAAAAAAAGTTATCTAATAGACAGTTATCTAAGAGGCTTTGATTTTGATTTCTTAGTGTTGGTAGTAGGCAGATAGACAAAAATGCAGTCCTCCAGCACTTCTATGCAATAAAAACCATGCATGTAGAATCACTAAGAAAAATGTAAAATATAAATTCACTAAAACAAGTGTTAACAGCTTCCAGCAAAAAGGTACAGCCAAAGTTGTTGATAATGATGAAAATGTATTTTACATCATCTGAAGTATCTTCATGAAGAAATCTGCTATACATCTGTTTCCTGTTACAATTACTCTTTCACTCATTAAGTTTCAGGAGAGAGATGATAAAATTAAGGCAAAAATGGAAACAGTGAAGAATATTTTTTTTCCATCACAGATGTGTTTAGTAGTCAGAATTCTACATTTTACCTCTTCATTCATAACACATGCATTCTCAGGGCAAGGGAACACCTGGCTGAAATCTGATATGCATATTATCTACATTATGTTCCCCAAAATTGATCAAACACCAGGAAAAATAAGTCTACTGTGAAATATATCTAATACATATCAAAGTCACTTTATCATCACATATGTTACCAGTAGAAGCTGGCATAACAATGTGCAATACACTTCTAAGGAAAATGCCACTCCTTGCACAGGAAGAATTGTGATGGGGAAATTTCTCCATTCATCAGTGCTTTAACAGAAAAATAACTGTATGCTACAATCCACCTGTATTCCTGAGAGTTTCATGCTAGAGCTAGGAGATTCTCCAGAAGAAATAGTAGTGGCCATGAAAGTCAAGACTGATTCACAGTTTCTGTATAGCTTGCTAGAACCATCAAGATGTCCCTTTAAAAGGCTGCTGTTGCATGACAGAGCTCTACATTAGTAGCTCTGGATGCATTTTGAAATCATGTTTACACAGACACCTCTATAACAGAAAAATCATTCAGGAACCTTACTCAGCAGTAGAAACACAGCAGGGAAAAAAAACATGTGAGAGGAAAACAGTCTGCAGCCATTTAGCTACTTAAAAATAAAAGTATAATTAAAAGCACTATCATTATATCATCCAACTACTACACATGAGCAAGTCGACAAATTTGTTTTTCTCTCTCACACACACAACCTTCCTGTTGCTGTCATTCCTTTTTTAAGTTTCAAGTGGCAATCTTATAAAACTCCTCAAAAATTTCCAGTAAAAATACATCATTATAAATTATTTAGGAGTATCCTTAAAAAGACGAAGCTCACCTCTCCTGGGACTGTTACCTAAATCATGTTTTGCTTTAGTATGTTATGAAAACAAAGCAGCTTTGATTTATTCCAGACCTAGCCTGGTGAGATATTAAATATCATAACGATGGCCTTGAAGCAGTTCAAGTACTGTATTAAAAATGGAGCCGAACACCTCAGACAGTTAGGCTCTGACATTCTTAACATTCTGGTCTTGTTTCACAGAAGTCTTTGCCTGTAATGCTAACAGTCTCATTTGCTGTCGCTAGTCCAAAGGAATGAAAACACTGCTTCACAGATCATCAGTTCTTGTGCTGATCTTGCCATGACCTTTTATTTTTTTTTCCCTTTTGAGGGAAGGAAGGAGGAGGAAAGAAGAGTGCTGCAGAAGGACTGGGCCTAATAAAACCTCTTCTTTGAGATATTACTGGGTTATGCTGCTTAGCATCCACAGTGACTTGAATTTTGAAGAATATCTTTCCCTCATAATTAAGTATTTATACAGGTAATAGGTGCTAGCTCACCCACCCACTTTTTCCTCCCATGAAATTTGTAGGACTTACTATCTCTTGAGCCTTTACTACTCTACTGTAAAATTTTGGCAAATTTGGTTAGCAAGATCAAAATTACAGAAAAGAAGGAAATAAAAGTCAGTATCAGTATCCAGTTTTTGATGGAATTAAGACAAGTAGTTACAAGGGTGTCTAAATAAAAAAATGTGAAACACTTACCTGACTTCATATAAATTCCGAACTGCCTCATCTCCATCTTTTTCCAGCTGAAGAGCTTGCATTTGTAGTAACTTCCTAATAGTTTTTACCAAACCATGCACATTCCTGTTGACAAAAATAAATATGATACTATTATGACATTAGTTGATTTAGTTGATTCTTTCCAAAGAGGAGAACATAGGCATAAAATTAACACCCAGGAAGACTCAATTCTCCTTAAGGACCTACCTTCAAAATTCTGGCCAAGTTGTGGATCCACATGCTCATGCTTTTCTTTTTGCAAAATACAGATGATAAGAATTCATTTAAGTTTGTCAGATTTAGTAAAAGAAAAGTCACTCCAAAGATAAATTTTCTGTCCCTAGTTTAACTTAAATCCGTATTTTAATATATGTTAAAATCTGAAAATCAACTTTTCTCTGAATGCACACATAAATGTAAACATCCATTGTAGTATACATAATTTTCACCCAAGGAACTGTTAACCAAAACAAAGGACCTAAATCCCTTAGGCTGAAAATTACCTTATCAGAAAAGACTTGGATTACGAATGGACCTATGCATATTTATACATTAAGTGATAGCAAAAAATGAACAAATGGAAGCAACTTCTAAGAACACTTAGCTTTTACATAAACACTGTTTAAAGGAACTAAGTTTTTATGCATACAGGCTGAACCAACTTAAACACATGAGCACACTGCTCACAGATAAAATACTTGAAATGCTACTGGTCTCCTTTGATTAGGAGGTGACACTTAGCCTAAAAAAAAAAGTATTTGTATGGTTGATATTCACCATTACTTATCAGTATATATTTAATATATACTTCAGAGAAAATTCAAAAATGAAAAAGGCAAAATATAATCTAATTATTGAACCCTAACCCCACACAAAAGTGTAATAAAGTGTGTAAAAGTAAGACAACAGACAAACATCGGTTTTCATTTTCAGATATTTATTATACTCATCACCACCTCCAGACAGAATTTCTAGAATTAGTTTCTGGTGTAATCTGAGAGGGTCCACCACAGAGTGACCACAGATTCTACAGTGAATCTTTCCAACAGGAACTGTTCAGATTTCCTCTCTAGATAGAGAGAGAGAACTGTATTCCCTCATGATATGTCTTTCTTACTCTTGCAAATACTGCTAGAAAACACTGACCCAGATCAGTGCTGATAGAATACAGCTCTAAGATGTGCCTGAATTCATTAAAATTACAGGTTGTCATGACACCCCGGTATCAAAACACTGAATGATGTTTATACAAGAAAATAAAAGGTTAGACAGAGTTCTGTTGCCAAGTAACAAAAAAAAAAAAAAAAAAAAAAAAAAAAAAAAAAGAGAGAATAAGAGAGAGATTTAGGTTTCCTAATCCCAATGTAGTAAATAAAATACTCTAAAATAAAATGTGTACTGACCGAAGGGGAAAATATTTAACCTTTTAGATATTTTAAAACTAGAAAGAGTTGGTGAAATGGTAAATTAGAAAGCATGTTCTTCAAATAAGAGAGTAATTGCAAAGTGAGAAAAAATATGCAATAAAAACACCATTTTTCTGGAATTCAAGCATTTCTGAACCTAATCCCCAGACAAAATGCAAGGGAGAGCAGAAAGGAAGAAAACCTGATTTAGGTTTTGCAATCAGTTCTTGAATTAATGCCACACACTGGCATGACATATTGCCAAGATCTGCTCCCATTCTAGGAGTGAATATTTAGCTGGGGAAAGCATTTTAAGAATATTATATGCAAATATAGCCTGGCAGTAATTCCTTACAGACTACAATAATTTTGTAATTCACTGCTTTTTTATAAATAAACTCACTTGATTGTTCATGCTGTTCCATTTTTGAAGACAAAATACAATTTTTCTTTCCACCAGAATAGAAAGAATCTGTAATAATTTCTACTAGCAGAGGAAATCACACTGTCATAACATTGAAATGAAAAATATTCTTTGATAAGGCCCCTAAAGTTTAGACCTCAGGAGCCTAAAAGAAAATGAATATAGACTATAAAAAAAACACATACAGATAATGAGTCAGAGAAAATAATAGTGTTTCATTTGTGTAACAAGCAGATAGTGTGAACCACAAAAAAGTCAACTCAGATAAGCACTGGATATGCAAGCCGGCAATGCAACTTGTCTTCCCTAGTACAGAATTTGATACATCTGACAAAATACAAAATGGCAGGTATACTAAGGCCCTGCTAAATTCATCACAACCAAGAAGAGAGAGATGCAAGAACACAAAATAAGTAGTGTTAACAAATAAACATTCACCCAGCTCCATCCTGTACTGAATAGAGCTCAGTAGTTGCACGTGTTTTTTTCTGTTGGGGGCCAATTTCAGGTTTGCTTCCTTTCAAAGACATTTTGTGCAGCGTAGTGCAAACTCCAGAGCAAATCCAAATGAAAATGTGGCAGGGAATAGAACAAAGGAACAGCTATTTAAGTCAGAAAAAAATGGACCAGCATTGAAGTGAATCAATCAAACTGTTAATGAGCTCCTGTGGCAACATACATTGTAAGCTCAAGGAGCTTTGTGTTTAAGCTATATAAACTCATTGTAGTTACAGTTTGAATTGGGGAAGTTTGAGGGAAAAAATGCCAAAAATATACATAAATAGGTTGCTAAGTGATTTGCCAGCACAGATCGCATTTACCATACCAGGCAACATGATGTTGTTCTTACAGGTGGATCTATTTCAAAACAAAATAGATAGCTGAGGATGGTGTGCAAATGGGAACATAACCAAGCCCTTTAATTTAACTCTGCTAAACCACAAATTTGTGTTTAACTCAGTCTCAAATATCCTGTTTTACATTTTCTTTTTTATGAAGTACAAAATCATATCAACATTACAACCCTCTGTAAATTGCTGATGCTGCAACAAGTGCTTGGCTGAATACGAATCTCACTTTCCTCTTAGTTTTGTGAGTCACAGCTAATCAAATTTTCTCTCCAATTTACACCATAGGACTCAAATTCTCATTATCTATAGCACAGGTTTAACTTCTTGATAACAATTCAAGTCCTTCCTTTGAACCCAAATTGAACTGGCGGAATTTTGTCCTTTGGAGGATAGTAGTCTGCAGAAACCCTCCACATTATAAACACATTTACAAAAACATTCCTGTGGATCCAAAACCATATATTTTAAACTCAGCATAGAGTCAGCATCATCTTGTCAAGATCTTAACTCTAACCCGACTTCAAACAAGTCAATCACAAGGACAGAAACAGATTTTTTTGAAAATGTTCAGGTCTTTTCAGGATTATTTCACTGGAGTTCTCAAACTTATCACTCATCTTTGGCTCTGATGAGAAACTTCCACTGAAAACTAATTGTGTGAACACTAGGAGTGAAAAACATACTTGAATGGTATTGTTCCTATATCCTCTATGCTGAAGCTACCAGCCTAATACATAGCAGATGTACCATCAGTTAGTAGACTTGACCAAGAAAGAAAATCACCATTACATAAACAGGAAGGTTTACTACAGCAACCATACACCTCTTTCAAAAGTCTGAAGAATGATAAAAACAGACCAAGGAGAATTTGAACAGAAACATCTTCCAAAAACATCATTTGGCTTCCCATTCATAAATGGTATTATCACATAAAACAATTTGAATTCTCCCAGCATGCTGCACAAGTAGCTTGACTCAAAACACGAACGAGAGAAGTTGGCATCATATTTGCAGTACTTTCTAAGAGCAAATAGCTTTCAGAGTTAGGTAAATGGTTTATTTTTTAGAAAATCTATTAATAAATCCAGCGTCCATACTCTCCAGACAATGCCTTAGGATGACTCTAGATGATCAATTGGTGATTTTGACTGATTAGAAAACTATTTTCTCCATCCCATACCATTATGAAGGCCACTGCCATTTTCCCCTCTTTCCATGAAAAGGGTGGCAAAACTAGTCTGTGCATTGATTTCTGAGGTGCTACAGTTCAAAGAGCAGACTATTAGTGAAAATACTGCCAGTTTCAACTTTCATGACAGAACGGTCTATGAACTCGTACCTCAAGACACAAATCCACACAGACACCGCTAGGATGGAAGCAATAGCCTTTGGCCAAAGGGCAACACAGTTAACCTTTAATGCCAGAGCCTGTGTGAAGATGATCTCCCGCACACAGCCACAGCTCTTCCACTTCATGCAGAAGGGAGACCCTGAAAGGAATAACAAAATCCACAAAAAATGCACTACCTGGCTGAGGGAATTAGGTTGAGAGCTCCATGAAGAACATAAGTTAGATCAGCATGTTTCTCTGCAACAAGTGCCATCAACCCCTCGGAGCAGGCTGTTTGCAGGGCTACATTCTCACTGCAGCACTTTTCCCACAGCAAGTTCAGAGCTGGAGTCTGAAATCAAAAGAAATACCCAGTGAGGACACTGACATGAATTTCTCTGTGTTCATCTTAAAAAAGTCTTATAAAGCACAAGAGAAGAAGCTGGGAAATTCATCTGTGACCAAAGGCCTTGCTGAGGGCAGGTTCTATGTTTCCTGTTCCCAACTGATCTTAGCACTATGGATAGGAGTCTCTGGGGCATAAGTAATGAAAATTTTGCCATTTGATGTATTCAGGTAGAACAGTAGTAATTTTAGTTTCCTGAAAAAAAATAAGACGGTAATTTGAGTAATGGTAATATACTCATGGTAATGCAAATATACTCAAACAGAATTCCTCAATTGAATATAGCTAGATGTGAGCATTCCCCAATTTGATACCATTTAACATGGTGGTACAAGTACTCTTTTCATCCCAGAGATTTACAGTGTCCACAGTACATCCAGAAACTTTATCCATCCAGGTACTTTATCCAACTTTCAGGATTTATTAAAATTGCACCCTGGAGAATAGGAATACACAGGAAAAAAAAAAAAAAAAAGTAGCAGGAAAGAAGTGACAGAAGCAAAACAATAACAAAAACCTTGTCGGAAGCCTGTCTTATCTTGTCCGAAGAAGCATTTTCTTTCAGTACTGCAGCAATCAGATGAGCCACAGCCTACAAGAGAAAGAAACAAAACCACATACAGATCAAGTATTATTTTCACACCTCCACTAGGAAGGCATGAAAGACTAAACTGGCTAAGGAAGAAATTGATGCAAGAAACTGAAACAATACCAAACTTGCTTGAAGGGTATTTTAGGGCCCCAAATCGCCATAATGCTGCCATAGAAGCTTTTACCACTACCCTGCTGCAACAGTCTTCACAAGGCTCCACACAGACGTAAGGGCCTCTATGTACAGAATCTCTTTTAAGATTAGATACATTAAATCACCTACAATCCCTGACTATTATCTTCAACAGACATTTAAAGCTCCATTGCTGTACAGATTCCAGCATACTAGCATGCACTGGCAATTATTGCATCCTTTACTATACCAGGCAGGGAAAGCAGAGCACAGCAAAGCAACTTACCCTAAAGCTAGGCAACTTGCTCAGAGTTTTGCAGCTCTATTCCTCACAAGCTATACCTTAATCATAAAAGCTAGACCTGCTACTTAAACAGGGCTTATTAAAGAATTTACATTGATATTTGGGATGCAAGATTAAACTTTTCATTATATTTTAATAGCAAAAATGCCTAATTTCCTCAGTCTGCTTTTAAAAATGTTCAAGTTACCCAAAATAGACTCAAAAGTCTCAGCTTGTTTGAATACTGCCTTTGGTTTTCTGACTCATCTGCAATGCCTTAGGGCAGGCAAAAAGAAACTGGGTAACCAATAAGACAAAAAAAAAAAAAAAAAAACCAAACCAGCATTTCTGTTTTTTAGTATGTAGAGAGGTAGGAACATATACTACTTTAAATGTTTCCAGGTGCCTTCTCCTTCCAACATTCATGTGGCCTCTTTCAGATACTAGCTGTTAACTGAACACAATAAGCAGTAGCGCTCAGTGGTAACAATTACACTATGACCATTCTTGGTCTACAGGATTATGGTTTTCAAATGTTTGTATAAATACTTTGATATATTTAAAGGAAAAACAAGCCAAAAAACCAAAGAAACAAAAACTAGACAGTTTATTCTCTGGGCATCTTGCTGTTGTGAAATCTGAATAAGAAAAATATGACAAAGTCAGATATTTCTGTTTCTCTGCAGCTATCCTATCATCAGAGCAGCCACATGCTCCCAGGGCTGATTAGATTTTAGTGTACTTACAACCAAATAATCTATGATTTTTCTTCTTGTTTTTCCCTGCTCATAAGAGATTTAACAAATAAACTTACATCTGCATCCTTAAAACCATTATCATTACATTGGAAAAAAAAAGCTTATCAACAGAGAGCAGCTTTTGCTGTAAGCTATGCAGGAGAGTCAGACTATGGGTTAGCCCACCGCGTTCCAAGAATTTCATTAATATCTTAGGCCTTTTAACCTAAAAAAAATACTGTCAACATCCTGGATTCACTGATCCTTGCCTTTATAGGTTACTCAACCAACAGAGCAGATGTCTTGGCTGGTCCTAAAAAGAGAAGAGGTCCCTTAGGAAGCTGAATGATAGTTTGACCTGATGATAGTTTGAAGATTATAATGTGCTTGTTAAATCTTTTAGTTCTGGAAAGTTGCTGTTTTTTTCTGTGAAGTCTTTCAGTGGTGAGCAGTTATATCTAATGTCTGGATTATGGAGTTTGTACAACCAAGCTTTCTTTGGAACTTGAGAATATGCCACTTTCATAGAGTACTGGCCATGGAGCAAAAGGCAGCCAGGCAACAGGCCTTGCAACAAAGATTTCACAGACAATGAACATAAAAAGAACAACAAAAAAAATTACCTGTGATTGAATAAGCGTATTAGGAAATTCTAATCGTTTCTTGATGTCATCTGACATTCTGTCACAATCATATAATACTAATTCATACTCTGCAAGAGACATTAAAAAGGGTTAAGACTAGGCAGGAAAGTATGCTGTTTACAGGGAAAAAAAAAGAATTCAAGATTTCTTTTGCATCTAACTGCAGATATAAGCATTAAAGCAATGATTTTCAAACTCTGGTCTATCAATGCCTCGGAACTCACAAATAAAGAGTTGGTGACTTCTAAGAAGAGCAAGTTTATATGTGGCAACAACAGCACAGTCACATATTTGCATTTCTAGAGGCATACTGTAGAGGTCTACAAATGAAGAGAAGTTAAAAGTTACTGCACTAAATAAGCACATTCACACTGCAAGTAGTTACAAAAAAGACACCTAAAAAAAGTTCAACAGCTTTCCTGAATTCATATAAATCACTAAAGTGAGAGGCAAAAATGCAAACCCAAAATTCTGCCGTAAAGGTCATGTCGTAGTTAAAACTGAAACAAAACACTGATACATTTTCTCCTTTTTCAAATCAACTACTGCATCTTACCTCATGGGTCGAAATGCAAGAAACGCTGAACATCTACTGCTCTTGTATGAAGAGGAGGTCAGCAACAATTCTTAAATACAGAGCAAACACGTTATTGCTTGTAGATAATTCCACACAGCACAGACATACTTTCAGGACATTTACCCTTCAGACCACTTTTAGCATTCATTGACTTCAAAAGGAGATAGCTCAGGAGAACCATTCAAAACTGTAAGTAGTAACTGTATGTAAGGATTATAACTTTTTTTTTTTAAATTACATAGTAGAATTATAGATTACCAGCTGACAAGGGATTTTTATTATTCATATGAAAAGGAGAAGAGCGGGAGATGATTAAAGGCAGGCCACATTCATAAACTGCAAAAAAATAGTTATTCCAGGCAGACTCAAAGTTTATTCTTTTCTGTTAGAAACCGCTTCCCAATTTAAATCTGCCTACACAAATCTCTATAAGATATTTAGAATACAATACACTAACCAATGTAGTTAATGAATTTTAAAGACCACCTAAGCTGTCCTCAAGTCTTCAGCATCCATGCCGAAGTGTGAAGGCACTTGCTCATGTGCAGAGAACACCTTTCACTTTCATAGGATTACCTGACAATTCGGGCTGTAAAGCACTTCAGGAGGTCTCCAGTCTAGCTCACACAGAACAGGCTCAGCCCCTGGTGCAGAGCAGCTCCATCTGGGCTTTACCCAGTTAGGGTCTGAGATACACTGACAAACGCTAAGGATCATAGATCGTAACAGTTGGAAAAGACCTTCAAGATTGAGTAAAACCATAAGCCCCTCAATATCCTGCCTGCTAAAACATATGTCTCCCTAAGTGCCCCATCTACCCATTGCTTGAACACTGCCAGGGATGGTGACTTCACAGCTTCCCTGGGCAGCCTGTTCCAAGGTTTCACCACTCTTTCCGTGTAGAAATTCCTCATGTCTGACCTGAACCTCCCCCTGTCCTATGGGTAGTTTCGTCCTGTCCTACGAGTAGTTATTTGGGAGAAGAAACCAACCCGTTTCACTACAACCTCCTTTCAGGTAGCTGTAGAAAGCAATAAAGTCTCCTCTGAGGCTCTTCTCCACACTAACTAATCCCAGCTCCCTCAGCCACTCCTCATAAGGTCTGAGCTCCAGCCCCTTCACTAGCTTCGTTGCCCTTCTCTGGACACGCTCCAGCACTTTCGGGTCCTTCTGGCAGTGAGAGGTCCAAAACTGAACCCAGTATTCGAGGTGCGGCCTCACCAGCACCGAGCACAGCGGGACGATCCCTTCCCTGATTTAGTCCCGCTGCATCCGCCCCTCACTGGTGCCAGGGCTGCCTGCTGCTCCGTCCTCGAGATCACCCTTGCTCTCAGAGCCAGGCTTAGTTACTCTGGTCTGAGTCTATATCATCAGGGCAGAGAGCAAGACCATGTGTTTATCTGTGCTGAATTTTGGGAGATTGCTGACAGCCTATTCCCCATGCATCTTAATGCCAGTGAAGCCACTAAGTGTATTGATGAGTATATCCAAATTTCTGTCCTGCACCTGCAATTTTATTAGAGTTCGCTGTCTGCTCCTCCAGGTAATAAAAGGTAATAAAAAGGACAGAGACAAGAACAGACCCCTGCAGCTGAGGTCAGTGTCCAGGCAGAGTACAACCCATAAACCACAACATTCAAAACCCCATTATCAACCCAGCTTGTTCCTGCTAGTTTTTACCCATCTGCCTGCCACCCTTTCAGGCTGTAAAATCTTAACTTTGACACAAGACAACAGTCATAGCCACTGCTGAAGCCTTTCTGAAGTTGAGGCACATGATACCCACTGCTTTCCCCTTGACCACAATCAAATCCTTTTAATCTTTACTAAAGGCAACTAAGTTGCTCTGGCATGATGTGCTCTTGGTTAACCCATATGGATGACTCCCAGTCACCTTCTCTTCCATGTGTATGGAAATGCTGTCCATGGGGATTTTCTGCACAACCTTCCCAGGGACTAAGGCTAGGTCCACTGGCCAGTAGTTTACTGTTTCCTGCTCCAGCCACCACCTTCTTCATATACACCTAGAAACGTGCTCAAAGAGGACTTGATTCATCCTTTTCCCAGGGGCTGAAGTGATGCTGATATACTTGGTGAACCCCAGGTTTACTTTTTTGCTTTCTTTTGAAGATGAGTCAACATTTGCATTTCTCCAGTCATTGCAGACCTTCCTCAAACTCTTAGATCCTTCAAAGGTGACAGAGGGCACCCTTGCAAGGATATCAGTCAGCCCCCTTGAATGGAGGGACTGACTTGAAGCGTACCTTGAAAACACCTAAGCTTTCCATGTTCAATAGACCACCATTAATTCGGCACCAGAAGCTCTTTTTGCTGGCCTTGGCATTCTCTGCAAGTTCAAAACCTCTAAAGCTTTGCTTTATGCAGAGGCAATGTCCCTAAATTCTCCCTTTGCAGCTTGTTCCAGCCCCTGCCTGTTAGCACTGGAGCTCCCTGAGTAGCCAGGCAAGGCTCCCACTACACCCAGGTTGTCTCCCAAGTTCTTCCCCATGAAGGACATTCTGCTTACAGCCCTGCCTTCTTCCTGAGCTCCTCTGACCAGCAGAACTGTCCCCTACAGGATCCTGCTACCAGCTTGCAGTTCATCCCTGCAAATCAGCTGCTAACCATATCTGCAAGGTGGGATTAGGAAAGATATTTTTCATGCAGAACAGCATGATTGGACTTTAACTCTGGAATCAGCTACATCAAACTACTGTCCTGTTTCCTTAACATGCAAAAATGAATTCTTATTAGTAAGATTGAGCTTAAGGTCACCTGGTTTAAATTTTCTCTTTTTTTTTTTTTTTTTTTTTGCATTCCCAGCACTGAATTGATAAAATCCATCAAGCTTAGGTCACAGCTTTGAAATTATAAAAAGAAAGCAAGCAAAAAAGGCCTTTTTCCCCTTTTCAGTTCATACAGCTCCTTTTTTTTTCAGGACCTTTTCCTATTAATTAAAAATACAATGAAGTCTGAGCTGTTTCCTCAGCTTTAGGAACCCTGATCGCTACCAACTGTTGCGAGTATGCTGGACTTCTGTAAATAATAATAAACAACAGTAATTCTGGCATCCCTTTCTCTCCTTCTCATGAATGGCACAAATTCCACATGAGGATCCCAAGAACTGGAAAAGTCACAACAGAAGAGATTTTCTTATTTTTAGCGTTATTTCCCCACAAAAGTGAGAAGGGCCAGAGCAGCTCAGGGTCTCTATGGCCTGTCAGCACCTGCTCTGAAAACTACATAAATCTTTATCCTATCTTGCCATATTTGGGAGAGCATTTGGCCTAAAGAAAAAAAAAAAAGTTTTGCTCAAATTAAAACTTATTTCTTTCTTACAGCTGATGGCCAGCATTAGCATTGCATAAAATGCTACTCTTGCAAAGTAAGCAGTATCACCTTAAAACAAATGCGGTACCTAAAACCGCCAACAAAAAGTATTACCCTATTCTCTCCTCCACTCTCAGAAAATCAGAAGAAAAGAGGGCCATCACGCCCATCACAGGAGCATGACGAAAGGAAATAGCAGTTTTGCAGCAGTTTCTCCTAAGACGACAAAACAGCTTGGCCTCAGCCAGGTCACTCTGGCCACTCAGCATCCTCCAAACCTTCCTTACATAGGCCAGCCAGACAGCACTCCTCCCTCCGCCCCCCTTTTTTTCTTTTAAACTGCAAACAATTGCAAAACATTTCGGTTCTCCTGACAAGGAATTAATTAAATAACAAATGAAAAAGCTGAGTAACCGTCCCCACGGCTCCCGCGCCGCCCCCTCCAACGGCCGCGCCGCCCCCGCCTGCGCACGCGCGAGGCAGCTGCAGCTGCAGCCACCGCCGCAGCCCGCCTCGGTCCGGCCCGCTCCTCACCGAACGCCCCGGCGGCGGCGGCGGCGGCGGCGCTTCCTGACCCGGCGGGAAGTGGCAGCGCCGTCTCAGCGCGAGAATTGCCCCTTCCGCGGCCAGGGCGCCTGCGCCGCAACTGGCGCATGCGCACGGGCGGCTTTGCAGTGGCCACAGGCGGGTGTGGGCACCATGTCTACCCCGAGGGCAGGCACCATGTCTACCCCCGAGGCGGGCACCATGTCTACCTCGATGTGCAGTGGATGAACTATACCCTTTGCCCACCCTCACGCTTCAGCCCCATCTTGGGCGCGCCACGGCTGAACGCCCTCCTGCTATGCTAAAAGGCCACTCAGCTGCATTCAGTGTTTATCTCTCTCATATGCCCAGCTCTGGGACTTCAGGAAGGGAGTCCCTTCCCTGTTGCTGTCATGCCACCCTTCACCTGCAGGCAGTGGAGAGCCCATTGGCTGGATAGCCTTTAAGTATCCCTCATCACAGGCATTGAGCTTACAGTCACCCAAATTTGGCTGCATCAACCACATGATGGGTGGTGACGTGATGGTTTTCATTAGTGTCTCTTTGGTGACTCAGTGGGCCTATGTTGATGCCTGAGTGCAGTGCAAAGGTGATGGGGCCATTATGTTTGTTCTGCCCCTGTTGGACTGAATGTTACAGGATAGTGGGTCTCATCAAAAAGGTTTGGCTTGAGTTTCAAATATTGGCATCGTTTGGTGCTTTTTATATTCAGGCACTTGTGTGGGACATGGGAACACATCCATCCCTCAGATATGTCCCCCCAGAGGTCTTATAGTATCATGCCAGATTCAAACCCTTCCTTAAATTCAAAATTAAATGCAGACTTAAGTATCAAGACTTAAATAAAAGCAGTATAACTTATGTCGAAACAGATAGAATTAATGTTTTCTCTAAATACGGAAATTCACATCTCTATAGCATTCACAATTATTGCAGAGTGGCTCTCTGAAATCCTGTCAATATTTTGTCAGGGACAATGATCAGTATGTTCCAGGGACAGACTAATCCATTTGAAATCAGGAAAAGACATGAAGAATAAAGGAGTTTATTTTTACTGCATGTTATGCAGCTTTCTCATTTCTAGGTCATCATACATCATTCAGGATTAGCTGAAGTCCATCTTGGATGCATTTTGGCAACATCTATGTGACAACATGTTGAAAGAATCTGGAGAGTTCATTCTCAGCCTCCTCACCCGTTCCATTCTTTCTTCCTCTTCTGCCTATGCAGACAACTCTCTCAAGGCATTAGAGTGAAGTATTTCACATCCATGCCACTCATTGGCATCAGCTCTTATGCTATTCCATTCATGCATGATATTAGAGTATCATTGATGTCATGGATATCTTTTCCCTAGATTCACTAATTCAATAACTAAGTGAATGTGAAATTCCTAGCATTAATATTTTCAAAAAACTGAGTTTCACACAGGTCTTCTAAGGACATTGGTAGGATCAATTGGTAGGACTCTAAGGACGTTATGTATAAGGTACATAACCCAAACAAAAGGAGTTTCTAGCTTCAGAGACTCCGTTTTGGTTTGATACAAAAGCACTCATCCATATGGAATACTGTTTACTGTTCTGATGTCTCAGATTGTGCTTTAATACACACTGAACAGAAAAAAAATACCACAGGATCTTTTAATGAACATGCTTAAGTAGAAGTGTTTTACTTTTTTTCCAGGTTCCACATCTTCCAGAGTCTGATTTTGAAATTTAGTTGTTTCACTTGGGAATCATTAAGTCTGCATCAATGCCAAAGTTATAATTGGGTTTGATTCACAACAGCTCTTAACAGCTGCAGATTACACTGCAAAATCCATTTTCACAGGTCAAATTTGAGAGAAGTTGAGTCCTCTAGGATGTGTACCCAACAAGGTTTCATTTTTTTCTGATGTGAACTACCTATGATCCAACCAATTATACAGAAAATAACAAAAGTTATTTAGTTAGGTTGTATTTGGCTCCCAAATGAACTTGCCACCCTTCAGTTCATCAAAGAGGAATTTTTTGTTTTGGTTTGGTTTTGTGAGAAGTGCTCCTTTCACTGAGGTTTCTATTCGAGGGAGAGAAACTAAACAATAGCCATTAGCTCCATTTATGCTTTTATAGAGTATTCTAAATTGTTTTCTTGGGGGACAGTCATCCCATACAGAGGTTATATTAGATGAAACACTTTCTATCCCTTCATTTCTGCAATTTTCTGATTAGCAGCATTGTCCTTCTGGGATATTTGCAGCCGGGGAAGTTGCAGAAGTATGCATATTTTTCACCAGGACATACTGTGTGCATTCTAACATAATTTTCTATGAAATTCACAAATAAAAAATAAGAATTAGTTTTGCCCCAGTGAATAATTTTTCTCAGTGCATCCATACTTAAAATTGTGCTAAGAGTTCTCCAGGAGCCATCAAAGTTTTTGTCTCATCTTATATAGCCACACATATATAGCCACACAGGCAAAAAGTATATTATAATAATTGTTTAATCTATACTTTTCATGCTCACATGTCAATGATGGTATATCCAAAGTAACCAGCAATAGTATGAGAAGTATCTTCTGTATATATACAATAGATAATTTTGAAATATTTAAAATAACCCATACCTACTGATACTAAAATCAGTAAGTAAAGAAGCAAATTCCTTGGGGCATACCATCTCAAGAAGCACTAGTACTGGCTGAGCCTCAGTCACACAACTGCACTAAGAGTGAGGAAAAGGGATTTGGGAGGACATGACTGATCTGGGTGACAACAACTGCAACCTGGCTTTTATGACCATGAGAACCATGAGGTTTAGGGACTGCTAGGGAAAGAAGACATGCACTTGACTAAGCAAAGCTAAAGTTGCTTTCCCAACAGGATGACCAACATGTAGGAAGAGCTGAATTGGGAATAGTGGGGGAAGGAAATGGCCAAGTGAGGAAGTGCAGGACTTCACTGGCAAGCAAAGGGTGCAGGATGACGTGGACAACAACGCTCTCAGAAACGTCAACACAAATTTGAGGAGTCAAAACATCCGGATAAGGAAATGTCAGGAGTACAGCACAATGGAGAGAACTCGCATACTGCTTCTGGGATGTGAGCACAAGTGGGTACCCATCCAATATTCTTATTCACTAATGGAGTGCAGCATGAGGTACAAATGAGGAAATAAGAGGTCTACATTTAACTGCAGGAGTATGATTTCGTCTGGGTAAAGAAGACACAGCAAAATGGCAGACTCTTTTCAGGATGAACAAGCCAGTCAGTGAGAGGTAGAATGGCTCTGTGGGTAAGAGAGCCAGGGGATGGTGAAGGGCCAGCTCAGGGCTTGTGCATCGGGCCAACATGAGTAACACTGTGAAGGGTATCTGCTACAGACTGCCTGAGCAGGAAGAGAAAATAGACAAGACCTTCTTCAAACAATTAGAAGCAGCTTCATATTTGCAGGCTCTAACCCTTACAGAGGACTGAACTACCCTGTGATCTGATGGAGGAGTAACAGAGAAGAGCACAAGCAAATCAGAAGAGAGAAATGGCAAGACTGAATGCCTTTTCTGCCTTGTCTTTTACTGGTTAGATTTTCCCTTGTGAATCTCAGGCTCTTGAGGTCAGTGAGAAGGCTGGAACAATGACGAATTACCTTAGCTGAAGAAGGATAGAATTAAGTAAATTGGATATAAACAGGTCCATGAGACCTTATTGGATGCACCTACCAGTGCTGAGAGAGCTAATGAATGCCATTGCAAGAACTCTTTTCGTGAACTTTGAAAAGTCATGAGGACTTGTGTGGGCTCCTGAGAACTGGAAGAAACAAAATGTTGCTCCTATCCTCAGGAAGGAGAGGGATGAGAATATGGGAAACTATGGGCCAGACAGCATCACTCAGGAAGGTGACAGAACAAATTGTGTTGGAGGTAATTTCCAAACACATTAGGAACAAAAAGAGTTCTGATAATAGTCGAGATGGACTTATGAAGTGAAATCATTTCTGAAGAGTCTGAGAGCCAGCAATCAGGCTTGGTAGATGAAGGGACAACAATGGGTGTTGTTTATCCTGCTGTTAGCACAGCTTTCACATCTCCCTTAAGATCTTAATAACAAACAAATACAGTACAGAGCAGAGAAAGAGACTGTGTATGCACTGAAAGCTGGCTGAACTGCCAGGCTTGGAGGTTTCTGATCGGCAGCACAAAGTCATCACGATGGTGCGTCACTAATGGTGCCTCCAAGGGATTATACCAGTCAACATTTTTATTAATGACTTGGATGATGAGAAAAGAGGGCACCTGCAGCAGTGTTACAGATTATACAAGCCGGGAGGAGTGGCTGACAGACCAGATGGGTTTCTTGTCATTCACCGGATCACAGTCAAGAGGCTGGGGAAATGGACAGAGAGGAATATCATGAAGTTCAGTAAATGGTTATACCAAGTACTACCTGTTCAGAGAAAAAACCCACATGCAAGAAAAGAAACAGGTTGACTGGAAAAAGAGTCCTTGATCAACACCAAGCTGACCTAAAGCTAAGAATGTGTCCTTGGGACAAAGACCCACAGCCTCCCTAGCTGCATTAGGAGCATCACCAGAGCTAATCCTTCCCCTCTTACCGCATCTGCAGGCCTGCCTCCAGCCCCAGGCTCCCCAGGAGAGGGAGGAAATGAGGGTACGGGACTAAGTCCAACATAGGGCTACAAAGATGATAAAGGGCCTGCAGCATTTGTCACAGGAGGAGAGGCTGAGAGATCAGGGATCATTCATCCTGGAGAATAGAAGGCTCAAAAGGAATCTTACTGAGTATAAACATCTAAGGGGAGAGTGCAAAGAAGATAGAGTCAGATTATTCAGAGGCTGAATAATCTACCCAGAAACAGAACAAGAGGCAGCAAGCAAAAACTGAATTAGAGGAAATTCCATCTAAACACAGGGAAACATTTCTTTAAAATCAGAGGTTAAACACTCAAATGAGTTGCCCAGAACAGTTGTGGGGTCTCTGTCCTTAAAGATATTCATATCTTTATGGGGGAAGGTGCTAAGCAGACTGCCATAGCTGACTTGGACATCCAGAGTTACCATCTAATCTCAAGTGTTTTTTGACTCTTCAGCTGAATGGTACTAGTCCAGCTCCAGAATGGAACAAAAAACAAAATATGGAATAAGAAGAAAATCAGTAAATAAAAGGTGTGTAGGGTGGAAGAATTCATAGTGATTTTGTTTTTGATATTAGAATACATCATCATCAGTTCTCTGAAAGACCATGTCATGACTCAGAACTGAACTATGAAGTTTGTACCCCTTGAGCTGGACTCCAAAGAATTTCAGCTTTCTGATCCTAGTCAGATTTAAGCCAAAATGCCACTTTGTGATTTGGTGATCAACTATTACATGAAGACTTTTTTCAGAGGTGTATCCAGTGAGTGCAGTTTTATTCCCAAAGAAGTTAGTAACAAAATGTCTGCAGGCTATAAAAGATTTGTATTTTTCTGCAACACTAATTAGACTCCAAATACCTTCAGTACAGCAAATTTCTGTGCAAACTTGAACAACAGAAAAGCAGTGCAGAGAACTTCAATTATATTCTCAAAGAACATTTGTCAAATCAGACTTTCAGGCAAAAAAAAAGAAAAATTAAAAAAAAAAAAGAAAAAAAAAAGAAAAAAGAAAAAGGTCTTTCCAGAATATGGGAATTGTACTTGGAAGTACAGAGCTTAGGGTTGGAAACTCACTGATGTTCTCAAAATAACAAGATAACTACTCTTCTGCCATGTAACTGCTTTCCATTTAGCTATTAATTATTCCCATGTAGCTACTAATAATTCTGAGAAGTTTTGAGATCTTCTTCCAGACATCAGAATCTGAGTAGAAGATTCAAACTGGAAAAGAAATTTTCAAAAATATTTAAATTGTAAAGTGCAAACCCTTAATGCTACCTTACTCTTTACTTATGCCTTCTCATAGGGTGTGAAATCTCCTAAAATTGTTATGCTGAAACTGTATTTCATATTATGGCAACATCTTGATCAGTAAGGATTTTCTAGAATCTAAAATCAGGTTTAAAGATGTCAAGCCCCAGCAAACCTGACTGTTGGATAAGGATATGGATGACTGTGTTCCTCTTTCACTTACACAGTGCAGTACTGCAAGATCGAATAAGGGTTCAGGTATGCGGTAATGAGTATGATTTAGACTATATTTTGTACCTCAGCTTTGTGTTTCAAACCATAGTAAGAGCGGGTTTTTTTATTGTTACTTTATTTTTTTTTTTCCTTCTTGCTATATCACATTTTGGGCTACTAGTAATTAAAATTACTCAGATTTCTGGTCCGCCTACCTAAATGCGTGGCAGTCACTTGGGAGTCTCCCAAGTGGCTTGATAGCTCATCTCAGGGCAGTACAGCCACACAGTGCTGTCTCCCCTGCAGAGAGGAGACAGCACTGTATCGTGTCTGTCAGCATAGACATTTCAATTATCACAATCACGTTCAGTGATTTCCTTCCAAGAGCAGCACAGCCTAGTTGTTTTCTTGGGCCAAAAGTGAAGCTGTGCTTGCATAACAGGGGAAAAAGCCTGGATTTAAATGCTACTCAACTAACAGCTTTTACTCCAATGTGTTTAAAAGCTCTTCAAACTTGATTGGTTTACTCAAAAATCCTGTGATGAACACAAGCCTCTGGGACAGGTTATATTCCAAGACAGAGACAAGATTCAGATGCAAACTTGCTGGTTGCTGTCCAGAGCTACAGCTTCTCTGCTTCCCTGCATCCAGCATCAGGAAATCATAGTGGAGATGAGACTGTCGATGATGCTTGTGAAGGAGACAGAAGCAGGATCAATGACAGGGGTCAAAGTCCTGTTAATCCTCCCAGCTTTCTGACTAGCTTTCTACTTAGGCCTTCCCATTCCTCTTTCCCAGTCAATTAGGCTACTTCCTTTTACTTAAGTGGGCTTTAGTTAATGCCATAATACTGCAAGAAGTCTGTCCAGAAGCAGTTCTAAATAGAGGGGCAAACCAGTCATTGACAGTGAAGTTAGTAAGTCTACTCATTTATTTTAAGTTACTCTTTATGCATTTGCAATATAAGATTTTAATATTAATGTTTCCATTGAAACCCACTGGGTTACACTTGAACCATCATTGCAAAAGTTAAAACAACCTCTCAGAGAACCTTTCTCTCTCTATTCACTTCATGCAAGCAGTGCTACTGGTGTGGAAGGCACCAACAGTTTATGGGGAGATTAATGACATTAACAAATTTAATATTGAAAAATGTGCAGCAAAGTATAATAGTTTCTCATATTGCTTAAGGTGCTTATGCATTTCTGTAATTTGCTTTTTTTTTCTTTTTGCTCCTTCCTTCCTTCCTTCCTTTCTTCCTTCCTTCCTTCCTTCCTTTCTTCCTTCCTTCCTTCCTTCCTTTCTTCCTTCCTTCCTTCCTTCCTTTCTTCCTTCCTTCCTTCCTTCCTTTCTTCCTTCCTTCCTTCCTTCCTTTCTTCCTTCCTTCCTTCCTTCCTTTCTTCCTTCCTTCCTTCCTTCCTTTCTTCCTTCCTTCCTTCCTTCCTTTCTTCCTTCCTTCCTTCCTTCCTTCTTCCTTTTCCTTCCCTTTCCTTCCTTCCTTCTCCCTAATTATATTCTTCACAGATCTTTTAGAACAATGTTTCCAATGACTTGTATTTGCTGCTGCTCTTTGGAGTAACAGTTACTTTGCTTCATTTGAGAATCCAGCTCTCCAAATTTTAGTTCACTGTTTATTCAGCCATTTTGTTGAGAGGTTTCCAGTGTTCGCACTATCATCAATTATAATAATTTTAAATATTTCTTAGAGTTCAAACTTCCACCTGTTGTCGACCCCACAGATTGTGCAAGCCATTCCTTGTGAAGGGAAGCTTTCTTCAAATGGATTTGACTCCTATATCTGTAGATCTGAATTCCGAAAGCAGATTATTTACACCAAAGGACTCTAGTGTTTTCTCCCATACCTCCCGGCATCCATTCTCCTTAGAAGAGGAGGTCTCTTTCAAGGACTTTCACCTTGAGGAATGTGCAAGTACAGAACAGTGATGCATGATGTTCTTTGGCTCTGGTTCTTGCTCTCTGTATGTGTTTATATACATATATATGTATAAATATGTATGCATATATAATTTGGGGCACATAAAAATGGTAAAATACTACATCTGCTCAGTTTGAAATCTGCTGTATTGGAAACACATTTTAAAAGAGGCAGAGGGACATTGAAAGATTACAGAAATTACAGCAGATCAGGATGCCATGCTTTTTGGATTTCTATCCTGCTAGCTCAAGAGTTTTATTTGAAGTCATAAATATATGGAAAAGTGCTTGAAATTAAAGTCATGTGGTGGGGAAACTCTTTTTGATAGGAAATTCATGGTGCATTAAGTGGTGTCTGTTATTAGGAGGAGTGTAAACCGAGTGCAGCTGCTCAGTTACCAAAATCTATTGAATTCAGTGGACCACACAGAGCCTATATGGGAGGACATCTGAAATCCCCAGGGCAGGGAAGAATATATAGGCTGCAGCTCCTCAGGTCCTCTTCAGCAGCTGGTAAAGTATTTCCACTGCATCTTACTCTGCTTTGCTCCCTTCTGTGCCTTTATAAAAATTACCTTCAGCTTTCTTGTAGTGCTGTGATTGCCAACTGGCTCTCAACCATCCAAATGTTGAGCAGACTTGCCTTATACCTTTCTCACGTGTAAATGCAACCATTTTTCATTCAAACAATTCCTGTTTAGATTTCTGAAATATGTCTATTTAGCTTCTAAACACAATTCTGCAAACACATAATATACTTCTCAAATTTTACAATATTCTTTCAAATCCCACATTTGACAAAAATTTATTAATAATCAAGATAGCTGTAAAATTCAGTGTTGCCACTTTCCCATGATATTTCTAGCTACACATTTTGTTCTGTTTCTGCAACTTCTCCAGTTTTGTTTTGTTTTGTTTTGTTTCAATTCCCCAACCCTTAATTAAAAATAAAAACAATTTCTGAGTTACAATGATGGGCCAAAGATGAATTCACTAAATATAAGGACAACTGAGATGTGTCGTTATGTGAGTATTGATAAATATGTCTTTTCCTTGTGAGTTTCTTGCCAAGGAAATATTAACTCACTATGACTTCATACTCACTTGCTAGTGATACTAGTTTGTACTTGTCTTAGCAGAGAGGGAAGCCCCAGAAGTGCAAAGGCAACATACTTAGCCTCTCCAATACTCCTGTAAATAAGCTCTAGCACCAGGAAAGTATCTCTGTGATAACACATGACACACAGTCATGTTTTTATGCATAGTTCGTTTCCTGGACTGTGATCAACTAACATATATTCCATAATAGCTGAAGACCAGAAGCTGATATAAAGTGAGGACAATCATCTAATTCTTTGCTTTATTTCCAGTAGCAAGGTAATTCTTTCTGTCCCTTTAGACAAAGAATTAAGCACATTCATTTAAGCAAAGTCACTTCTTAATAATTCTCTTGCACGTGTGATAAGAATCTGTCCTGCCTACACTTGTGGAAATACAAAGCAGGTTTTCTAAATTCAGTCTTTATCCATACTTATACTGAAGACAGAATTTGACTCTTTATTTCTTTGTTTGTTTAACAAGAATATTTCCTCTTGAGACTACATGATTGTGAGGAAGTCAAAAACTAAATACTTCCTTGTAGGTCTCTCAACAAAACTTTCCACTCTGAACAGGTTTCCTTATGTATCCCTAGAGGCCTTTGAACATTTATTTTTTTAAGCCTTTTGTACTGTAATATTGTGCATAGCCAAGACTCCCTTTTGCATTTATCTTTTGTCATTACTACCTCCCTCTGAGGTGCCTCGTGGTGAGTTATAAACTGTTTTATATTGTTTTCTAAAACTTTGCAGCCATCACTCTTGAAGATCTTTTCCATTGAGTAAATATGTTACTAGTTGAAGTGCTTATTTTCTATTTAATTTTTGATTGGAAGTAGACAAGCCAATAAAAACTCAAAACAGGCCTGCACTTGGCCCAGACTGCTTGGCTTTTGCTCAGCTTATTTAGTAGATTAAAAAAGGAGTCGATCCAGTGAAACTATTTTGCCATTAGTTCCTGGCAGCCCGAGTGGCATTGTAAAGCAATTTATATATATTTCCTTGTCATATGTGTAAGATCAACCATAGGGTGATTTTAAGTTTTGGCTTTGCTTCAGATTGTCATCTTAAACTTATAATCAAGGTATCTGGCTTGTAACTGGGCTTGGCTGTGATTCTATATATTGTCTGAACTGGAAAATAAAAGATCTCAAATAAAGCAAACAATGTTCACTGCGGTTTCTGATATTGCCAGCAATATTAGCTGTTACAGCTAGGTGTTTATTTTAAACATTTAAAATCCAGAAATGACACTGAAAGTTAGTTCATATATTTGAAAACTTGAAAAGGTTGATTTTAAACATCTGTGTTTGAAACAATGAAGACAATTTATTGTATCCAAGGGACTTAAGAAACAATCTCATTTTTATTGGACAAAAGAAATATCTACATTGTTTAAAAAAATAGTACAGAAAACCCCAGGGAATCTTCCTTTCAGCCTCATATGGAGTCAAAAGCAGTATCATCATGAAATATATTTCTTAATTAAGGCACAATGCTGCAGTAGCACAGCTATACTGTTTCCAGACTAGCCTTGCTGTGAGCAGAAGAGCTGACTCATTTTTTCAGGGGTCTGAATCAAACCTCACAGCCTGATATAGATATGTCCAAAGATGTCTGAACATAAGGACTGGTGCCTATTGGGAATCCTGTAGCTACTTTATTTATGTCAGCAGACATGAAATATACAAAGACCTTTAGCATTACATGACTCCGTGGAGACTTAGGTAGTTAAATGCTTTTAAAAGGTTTTCAGAGTATCTGTCATTTTCCAAAAGGAATTTTCAAAAAAAAAAAAAAACAAAAAACTGCTGTATAGTTGCAGCTGGTGAAACGTAGCTTACTAGTACTGGACCCTACTACTAGAAGATTTCCCTCATCTTTATAAATTGCTTGTGTTTTGAGCCAGAATCCTTGCACCTTCATTATCATATAATTTCATCCAAATGTTGTAAGTTATTTTAGCTGTTAATCCAAAATGGAAAGAAAAAGACAGCACCAGTTTGTCAGTTAACTGGCTGTTGTGCTAGCTTGTTAAAGGAGACAGTAAAATAATCCAGAGGGGCAACAACCGCTGGGTTTTGGTTAGCTGATTTTATTCATCAGGACAAGATCTTTGCGGTAGCAACATCCACCATTACCTGGTGTGATTGTTGTAGGGATTGACTTATCAATTATGTAATAGCAACTAGCAATTAGTGCGACTAAATGGAGCATTTTGCTTGTCCTAGTAAAAATGTTATAGGGTTTCTTCACCCTGAGTGTACAGGGGCCTCTCAAGCTTGCAAGGAATTGCCAAATGTTGGTGTTTCTTCACCCCAAATGCACAGAGGATTCTCAACCTTAAGGAGTTACCTCATCCCAGCACCCCAGGGAAGGGCAAGGGAAGAATGAGGGATACTGTGGTCCAGACGGAGGAGTTGGTGCCATTCCTGATCCCTGCTCAGCTCATCAGTGCCGTTAAGAGGAATAAGAGGGGCTATGGTCATCCTTATTAGGCAATACTTCCAAAACTTTAAGGCAAGTTCCACAAGGTTATCTGCTCTTTGCACCATCAATGAGGTGAATTTCAATTCTTTAGTGAGTTTTGCAAGTATATCAGTTCTTCAGCAAGTCTGGTGTTGTTTGCCGATTTTTGTGAAGTGAGACTGTCAAACATCTGCAAGACTTGCCACCTTGCTTCCTTGTTGTTAAGTTGTTATGGGAAGGTACACAAAGTTTCCACCTCTTGTCCTTGGCACATGAGCAGTGGTTTTGCAGTTTCAGGTGTTAACTCATTGCTTCATGACCACAGTCTCCAAGGGTCGCTATACCCTTGCCCTTCTGGACAGTCATGGACTGGGCTGCCCTTATGGACCCGTCATGGTCTGGGGAGGTGAAGCCTGGTGGAAGTGGACAAGAAATAGGAATGCACCAGCCTAAAATAAGGCTTTTCTTTTTGCTTTTGACTGCTTTGATTGATTATGTTGTTCCTACTAAGCCAAAAGACAAATACCAATGTGATTCCTATACAGATTTTTTCCCCAGTCAAACTCCATGTGAATGATGAAAAAGAAAAAAAAAAGATATTTATCCTCTTTAATAGCTCTACAGGGGAATTTAATTTATTTCACAGAAATATAATGTCCCCAACTTCTACCCCAGGGTAGAGGAAAAGAAACTGCCTTTCTTTTTTTCACTGTTAATTCTCTCCTCAAAATGGAATTGAAGTTAATGAGTAATGCAGGTGACAGGGCAAGAGAAGAGAAAGAAGAATATTTAAGTATATGGTTTAACTATCTGATTACTACTCTAATATCACTGAAAAAAAGAAATTCAAAAGCATCTGATCTGACTTCCATTGAAATCAAAGGGATCTAAGTGTATTAATATATTAATTCTGGGGTTCTGTCATCAATTCTTTGAAGTCTCTTAGGGACAACATTTGAGAGCAGCAGCTCAACTACAACGAAAGCAGAACATTTCTAGAAAAAATGTCCTCTGGGATCCCGATTGCTCTGTCCAGATGGTTCGTGGTTCCTTAAAACCTATGGTATTAAATGCAATTGTGGTTGAGCCTCGCTATCCTTAACCTTATAAATAATCCTTACTCTTGTAAATAGTCTCAGTATCTCTATTGGGAAGCCTTGCACGTATAAACTTTTAAAGTTTTCAGGATCAGCTTTAATGAGTGTATGGAAAAGCAACAGCTTCCTGCTAAACCCAACAAAAGATTCAAATGAAGCACATGAAAGTCTATATCTTCAGTTTTCAACCTTAAAACTTGGATATTCATATATTTGAAAAGTTAATGCTAATAAATTGTAGCTTGCAACATTTTTAGAAGTTGTATTCACTTAACCTTCTGTGGGGTTAGTACTGATTTTATTATTCAAAGATGAAAGATCATATAACCAGACGTCAGAATCAGAGTAAACTCTTATCCCTCTTCTAAAAATGTGTGGGAGAGCGTAGTGACACTATTAAACAAAGCTTCCTTTTAAACAATGCCTGAAAGAAAAAGAAAATAGAGTTCAGAAGCATTAGCATATTCTATGCATTAGCATATTCTTCTTGAATTCTATTTTAATAATATGTATTTCTCGTTCTTAAGCAAAAGCAGAGGAGAAGACGCGGAGCCGCGCAATTTCGGAGACCTCTGAAGAGGTCAAGTGAGGACATTAACTCAAGGGCTCCTTGCGCCATCTCTTGGTGAAACCTGGAACGCCCGGAGAGAACATGTAAAATCCACCGTTCTACTGCTTTTAAGGGTACTTAAAAGTCCTCTTAAAATGACTCCCTATGTTTTTTGTCCATCCATTTAGTTATAATTATCATCCAAAATTACAGAAAAAAAAATAAGAATAGAACATAAAAAGGTCGCTTTCATTGTGGCAAATATTATTGGTAAGTGTAGCCAAATCGATGTTTGAAAAGAGTCGTGTTGCAAATGTCACTACTCTGAGTTAGACATAGCAAATTACCTGCAGTCTTTCGCTGTCATATTTCTGTGATATGATTTAGTATTTTATGTTCTATAAAACACAGAAATTACATAAAGGTCGTTGTAGTAGGGACTGTTCTGTTTTTAAAGCATATCAGCCCTGTTAATTCTAGAGACACCGTTTAATGACACAAGTATCAGTTGAATAATGTCATTTCCCTTCTGTTATCCATTATCATGTCTAATACTTGTTCAATTAGAGCACTGCTCGCCTACTGCCTTCCATTTATTTGTTAAGAGGATTTGGGGGGGGCTTCCAAAAACACTTATTTGTTAAGATTGTAGGTTTTGAGATTTCCTTCTTCAATGTGAATTGGACGCAGGGTGTTCCTAATTAAGTAGGAAAGCAGGTCTCAAACACTCAAACACTGAGGAAAAAAAAATAAAGATGTCGCTTCGTGCATAATTTCAAAAATCCGAAGAGCGGATACCAGTCTTAAGAGTCCTTCAAAACGCTGAAATTTCGTGAGCGGGATCGCTGTGCGCAGCTACTCTGAGCTGCCTCGCGCGCTTCCGCGCCCTGGGCTAGGTGGCGGAGGTAAAAAAAAACAAAAGCAGCATTTTTATTTTTTTTAAATATATGTTTCTTGTTCACAACTTGATCTTTCGGCGCAAACTGAGGGGATAACGGACCGGCCCGCCGCTTGTGTGCCCCGCGCCGCCTCCAGCGCCACCCCGCACCCCGCACCCCACCACCGAAGCTCCGCCGTGCGAACATTTGAACCTAACGGCCGCCCCGCAGCCGTTGCCCGGCCGCGGCTGCTCTCTCGCGGGAGGGCACAGCGTGCGCAAGATGCGCTTGGTAAGTGCATTTATTTATTTATTTATTTATTTTCCCCACTTGCAAATTTTCCCTTGCGAAGGTGAAACCACAAATTCGACCCTTACAAATTACAGAAAGGGGAAACACTTTTCATCACCCCCGGCTCCGGGCCAGGGGGTAGCGGGAGCGCCGCGGGGACGCAGGAGGCCGGCCCCGAGCCCCTTTCCGGGGCAGGGAAGAGAAGGGGGCGCCCCGCGGCGCTGCCCTGGCGCACGCGGCAGGGGAAGCTGCTCCCGCGGCGGCACCACCGCCGCACACGCACACGCCCATCGGCCGCCCCGCGCTGCGCTGCTCCTTTAAGAGCGGGGTGG
>VWPW01015695.1:690881-701192 GCA_013389825.1 Crypturellus undulatus | reverse complement strand
CCGCCGGGGCCGGGCCGGGGCTGCCGGGGCCGCGGCGCTCGAGCAGGAGGAGTGGCGGCCGCGGCAGAGGGAGCCGGGGCATGTCCTGCTGCCTGCGCCCGCCCGCCCGCCTCGGCCGCCGGCACGGCGGCTCCATGAAGTAGCGCGAAGGGCGGGAGAGCGGTGCGGAGAGCCCGGCGAGCCACGGGCTCTCAGGCATGGCCAGCTCGGTGAGTGCCCGGCGGCGCGGCACGGCGGATCTTCCCCTCCGCCCCGCGGCTCTTCCCCGCCGCACCACCTCCGTGTTGCACCGCCGCAACCCGCGGGCCATGCGCGGCGCTGACAGCGGCTCCCGCCGCCCCGTGTCTGTCCCCCCTGCTCCCCTCCGCCGCGCTCACGGTGCGCCCGGCCTCTCGCCCCGCAGTGCGCCGTGCAGGTGAAGCTGGAGCTGGGGCACCGCGCCCAGGTGCGGAAGAAACCCACCGTGGAGGGCTTCACCCATGACTGGATGGTGTTCGTCCGAGGGCCCGAGCACAGCAACATCCAGCATTTCGTGGAGAAAGTCGTCTTTCACTTGCACGAGAGCTTCCCCAGGCCCAAGCGAGGTAGGGTGCCGCCGGCGCAGCACCGTCCGCGCGGGTCGGCTGCGATTGCTGCGCGTAGCTTCGCGCACTTATTTATTTATTTACTTATTCGCGTGGGACATGGCGCTTGTGTCTTGTCTCTGCCAGACACATAGCTTTCCGTTTCGCCTTCTGGTTCGCACCGTCGCCCTGCTCTCGCCGTTGGCCAAAAGCGTGCAGTGGTCCGAGGGGGAGAGCGGGGGATCCTGCTCTGCTCGGTGGCGTTCCCGGCCCTGACGGCGGCCTGGTGGCTTTAGTTGCGTTAGAAGCTGTAGCGGCACGGAGAGGAGAAGGTGCTTTGTTTGAAAGCAGGTTTATTTCTCTAAGCAGATCCCGCGGTTAGGAGTTACCTCCGGTTCGTTCTGCAGTTCTCATCGGCATGCAGGACTCCTGCAGTTCGCTCGGACAAGGTCGTAGTAAATCCCTGCTGCTTGAGCAGTGTGGGGAAGCTGAGCACTGAAGGAACACAAGACAGATGAATGCTTTCAGCGCTGAAATAGAAAAGCTTTTGTGTCATAAGATAAACATGCCCACTTGAATTTAATGTTTCCGAGTTTGAAAATAGCAAGCTGTGAAATATTTTACATCCATTACTCTTTTTTTTCCAAGATGATTTTGCCTTTAACCAATGCATTATGCCAATGCATTATGAGCACTGCAATACAGTTTCAACTGTTAGGACTTTTCTAACCTATAAACTATTCATTCCCTTTTACCATCATACAGTTTTTTTTTTTTTTTTTTTTTTTTTTTTTTAGTAAAAGAGCTAGATATGACACAAAGTTTTCTGAGACTTGTATGTAATACTGCAACATTTCTGAAGAATTGTCCAGATTGCACTGTAAATTCTTCCTGTCTTTCCTACTTTCTTCTATTTCTTGTATAATTTAAAAACTTGACTTTGAGTCAGTCTAAATGTTTTGGTGAAGAAACTTGTGGAAAGAGATTTGAGTGCTCTGACTATGTGAGGTTGTGTTGTTATGTGCAGTGAATGGAGTGATGTATTGAAATCATAAAGTGTATTTAATGTTTTGAAGTTCTGTTTGCATAGTGAGTGTTTGACATGCTGCTTTTATTCTCCGTGCCTTTTTTTTCCCCCTTGTCCTACCTAAGGAAACACAGCTCTACAGCCAGACACAGGGACAGTTGCTAGGTGTGGTGTTGAGCTTGTTGATAGCAATACATGTTAGGATTTCTGCAAGGGAAAGATAGGTCATTTGCTCTTGAGAATGTTTTGCTTTGTGTGTCCAGCTGCTGAGTTTGGTTATGCAGTCATTTAAGCCATTGTTTTAAAATGTTTATTTTGGGGCATTTACTTGTATGTGTCTCTCATGGTGTGACAACAACTGTGAAAAATGCCAGCTCACCTAGCCCGGGAGGGGACTTGTCGTGTTGTAATTATGCATAACCTGCACTGTGGGAGAACAAGCCCTGTCCAGTGAAAGTGCTAGGCCTGCACCCCTATGACAGATGTTTCACTCACTTTGAGTGTCTGCTTAACTGCTCTTCAAACTGCAGCAATAAGGGAAAAATAGGTACCAAAGGAACCTTGTTCTTTCAGGCCTCTGAAATGGCAGTAGAAGGGTTGAGTATTGTGCTTCTGGGGATGTTTTGTTTGGAATATGTAGCATATTTTCTTTTGTTTAAAAAATGTTTAGAGAGTGTATGATGGCAGTGCATGGCCCATGCATATGGGTGTTTTGTTTGTCTTTATAACTTACAAAGATGGTTAAAAATTAAAAAAAAAAAAAAAAAGATTTTCTTAGCACTCTAAGTCGGTACTGGTAGTTTGATTTGACCTCACGTGGTCTACACAGTGGTACCTTATGTGTTAAATTCAATGGGAATATATGCTTGGTTATAATTAGCTGTTCACTGGCTCTGAAATTGATAAATACTGTATTATGCTGGGCTAAGATAACTTATTAGTTGGAAGTTCTTGATAAGTTGTCAGACCTGGGTTTTCACAGGTACAAGTGGGTACATAGAGGGTACATAGTGGGTACATCTAAGGAAGCTATCACTAAAATGTCTAGCCACAGTAACACTAAGTGTTTTGGCAAGTGATCTTTGCATCTTTCCAGGCTCATGTTGTGAATGAGTGCTGTAAAGTATTTGCTTGTAGCTACTAGAAAAGGCTGTAATTAGTTAAGTCTATTTGTAGAGGTCTTGAATCAATTTGAGAATAATAAATGAATAGAATATCATAATCTCTATAAGCTCATAATGTATTTATGCTACTAGTTCACTTATTATGGATATGGTCATTCCAAACATTCAAGATAAAGGAGGAAGGTAAATATATGTGTGTGTGTGTATATATATATATATATATATTTTTTTTTTCTTAAAGCCATATTTCAGTGCAGTTGCTTTCCATGTTTGTGAGAACAACTGGCTAAACTTGTCAGTATGCAGACTGCATCTTGGGCTTTGCTTATCTTTCCTGGCACAGTGGCTGTGCTTGGGATATTAGAAATACTGGAGGTTGGTGAATTCACAAACAAAGGTGTGTCCACGTATTTGTTTTGCTGATAGAGCTTATGCAGCAAACAAGGGGTCCTATACTCTGAAGTTCCATTAGTTTTAAGATGTAAATCTCACTAGGAACACTTCTCAGAGTACAGGGTAGCTTGGTTTGTGGGTGTAAATGCAATGAGAAGGTGATGGTGACTAAGGAGAAACAGTAGAGCCTATACAAGCTACAGTGACCTGTTGAAATTCATCTTTTGTCATGTCTCACCTTAAAAACTTGGTATTCGCAGTGCTTTTATTTCTTCAATTGTTAGCCTTACGATGACTAAGCCCTTCAGTTTATCCTTGCACAGTGGAGCAGGCTTTAGTTTTCAGTGACTAGTTCCTCATACTTCCTCTTGTGTCATGGTCTGCCATGCCTGGTTTCATTAGCAGGCTCTAGGACTACTTCAGTAGTTAAATATAATAGATTGATGCCCAGACTCTCTTTTGAAGCCGAGATTGCAGGACAAAAGCTGTTTAAAATCACCATCGTATTACTCTGCATATCATGCAATCACAAATAAGTATCACTGTTAGTTCTCAGGTCTCATCTGTTTCACATTGCTGAGTAAATTGGCTAACAGAAGACATAAGGAGTTTGCAGATTTCTTTCAAAGTGTAGGTTTCTAGTCTTTCTCCGTTTATGGGAAGGAGGTAGTGCTGTGTTTAGAAATGCAGTATTTTGAAGCATATCTATGGAAAAACAGTTGTTATCAGGTTATACTTAGTGCTATATGGTGCTACACAATGCATAAGCAGTGGACTGCTTTCAAAAGAGAACCTTTTGCTCTTATCTGGTATTATATGTCATTGTGTGGATGCTATCCATGTTAGGAATATTTTCTTCCCCTTCCTATCTAATGAATGATGGTACTCTGCAGCAGTGATCTAACTTGCTGTTTGCCTAGGTAAAAGGCGTCAATGACTTCTTTTTACTTGACACATCTTTTTTGTACTCATACAATGGCTTTTTTAGTTTTGTTTCCACAACTCAACTAGGCAAAATTTCTGAACTGTAGGAAAGTTATAAAATTCATTCTGGATCTGTTGTTTTCTGGGTATCCAGTGAAGACAAAGAAACACTAAAATTTGCAGTCCTTGTTATCACTGGCTCTTTTTGAAGACAACTTTGCCTCAAAGCCCCTGTTATTTTGGGCCATGGTAAGATAAGAATCTTGGAACCAGAAGGATGATGTGAAAGGCAGTGATGTGAAGTGTGTTTTTTATCCCTGTAGAGCTGGCTGCTGTGTGAGCCTGCACAAACTTGTCAGAACTGAAGGCAGCTCACAAGTCATGGTGCATCGTGACATATGCTGTTCGAGTGAGCCCCAGTTTGTCTCTTCTTACTGCGCAATATTATTGTTGTCAGGTGGAAACTGCATTAGCGCATTTTTCAACTTGCTTGCTAGATTTTCATGTAGCAATATATTTCTAGTAAACCTTGAAGTCTGCAGACAGATTTTCAAGATTATCAGTTATTTTTAAAGGGTTTTTTTATAATTAAAAAAGCCTTTTTTCCCCCCCCCCTCCATATACATTACCTAGAAATGAAAATATGCTGATCAAGTTCTGATGCTATGTGTTTGAGTTCATCACACAAACTTAACAGAGTTGATTGCCTTAGTCTCTAAACTTATGATGAACAACAGCTTGGTATAATTTCAGGATGTCAAGAGGTAGACCAGATGCTTCATGGAGATATTTGGGTGTGTTGCTTAAGAAGAATAATTAGATTTGAAGAAGATGTATGGGTTTTCTTTCTTTTTTTTTTTTTTTCTAGATTTCAAAATGGTTCTAATGATCTGTGTTTTGAACTAAAAAATGTTTGCTTATTTTTTAAAAATAAATAAGAACTTTTAAGAATTACTTTAATTGTAGCTTTCAGGGTTTTTTTTTTCTCTTTCTGTATTTAGCCTAAGCCAAAACCACAGTTCATATTGGATATGTGAGAATCTTTTCACAGCAATCTTCTAGTTTTCGTCAGGATTCCCAGGTTTGAAAATGAACCATTGGGGCAGAGGTTGCTGTGTTAGTTTTTAGAAGAGTTTTATTATTGTCCATCCCACAAATGTGCATCTTAATCCTTTTATATTGTGGTATCATTGCTCAGGGTATTTAATTTTCACTCTTTTTTTTGTGGGTTAGCTAATTGAAATTTGATTTTCATAAAGGTTATATCATATTTGTGCAAAGAAAAATGCTGATTTCCCTAAGAACTTTTGATCAATTAGATTCCGGTTTCAGTAATATTTACTACATCAGTTCAGTAAACATTTAAAATGATCCAAGGTTATTAAAAATACATATATGTAGCATGCATTTCACATCAAGTTACCTTTGAATATCATTTCATTGTTACAGTATTTCTAGTTTTTTCAAAATTGTGGTCAAGTCCTTCTAAAAGTACTTTAATTCTTGCAGATTTTAACTAGCAGAAAATGAAATGTTCGGAATTGTCATCTACATGATACATGATGGACATATGTAGAACAATACTAACTTCAAAGAATTACAGAAAAATAGATTCTTACATAAGCAATAGTTTTAGTTTTTCTTTTTATAAGATATGGCGATTATATCTCAAAACTGTAATATTGTTGTATATTCAGTCTTACAGGCTAGATAATTTGCATTTTTAATAAAATAATGTCCCTTAAACTTTCCTCTTGGTGTTAACAAGACTAGAATTTTATCACTTACTAGTGTTGATTTTTATGATACTGTTTGGAGTATGAAGACTGCCTTTGTAACAGTGATGTGCGGTGTGATCTTTATTCAGGATTTCGGAAGAAATATTAGAGAAGATGTCAGTTTCTTCCACATATTTCACCAAAACAAAAGATAGAACAGCTTGATACTGTAGCCTGATAAAGAGGTAGCACTTGAGATAGGTGGTAAAAGCAAGTTTTATAAATAAAGTTTGCATCTAGAAATTAATCTGCAGACTGCTGCAGTTTGGGAACACTCACTTTTTTTAATGTTTATTTTGATTGCTTATATTTTTTGAAAAAAGAGAATTTAACTTATGTATCTTTTTTTTTTTCTGATAGTGGTTGATAGACATATATGAAAACTAAGCAAAAAAATCAAATTTCAACTCTTTATATATTTGTCACAAAACATTTGACTTCTGATGGAAAAATCTCTCTGTTTTGCATTTTCATTATTTCATTGTATTTTTGCTGTCCTACCTAGTACATAAAGAGGAAGAGACTGATATCCTAAATGTTTATATGTTTACTGAACTCCATTAGTGGTAGTTCATTTTAAAATCAAGTATTTTAGTTGTTAGGCAATGTAGAATACTAATGTCACAAAATAGAAAACTAGTTTCACAATAGTTGTCAGCTGCTAGGTAAAACTTGTTGTTCAATAACATGTTGAAAACTTATTAATCTTTCAGAGTTGTCATTCTTTCTGAATAATGCTAGAGAACAAGATTCTCAGAATTGAGCATAGTCTTCGGAGAATTTAACATGTGTAGCCTTGTTATGATGCTCTCATGTGAAGCACTGATGGTTAACTGTTCCTATCACTGTAGGAACTACTACTATTGCTGTAGACCCAATCAAGGGCTGTATCATGCCATTGATCTTGAGCAGAAATTTTGCACTCACTGTAAGGAGTTTAGATTTGTTTCTTTTACTTCCATAGGGGGATCTTGTAGGATAATTCCCTAGGCAAAAATCTATGGCTTACTCTGGCGCTACGAGCCTTAACTACTATAATGTTATGTAAATGATTATGTGTGTGTGTGTTTTTTTTTTTTTTTCTCAGATTAGTTAAGAACTCTTTTCAGCAGTTAATGCATATGAACTGACTTTAAATGGCCTCAGTATTTTGTTAATAACTTTATACAAACAAGCATAGGTCTGTACAATGGGATATATATTGTAAATTGTGTATTGCCCGTAAGTGTAAATGTGAATATGTGTGTTTCTGTTTTCAACTTGCTATGACAGAGATAAGCACAAAACTAGCATTATTGTACACAAAAATGAAGAGTTTAACAAGAAATGTAAAGTAGATTCATTTTTATGATTACTGTTAGGATTCTGAACAGTTTGGAGTAGGTTTAAATTTTCTCTTTATGCTTGCTATTATAAGGCTTCTACAAAATAACTCATCTAAATCAGTGAGATGCATAATTTTTTTGCTCTTGTTCATACAGAAATCACTAGAATGTAGCATATCTCAGTGAAATAAGGATAGAAAGGCAAGGTGCTCTGTGTTTGCAGGCTGGTGGGGGAAGTCAAGGGTTTTCTTTTTATACTCTGAGAGACATTATTTTATCTTTACTATGCTAAGATTTCCAAATAGGCAAATGGAAATTGGGATTCAGTACTGGGTCCAAAAATAAACACAAAAGGATATTTGCTTTTTTTTTTTCTTATTTTGTTTGATTCCAATAAATATGTTACTGAAATATCTGATAAAAATCATTACAGAATATTTATTTCTAGGTCATCACCACATCAGTAACGCAGTTTGCTGAAAAGTGGGAGGGAGATGGATTGGGTTTGAAATCATTTTGCTCTCTAAATATGAAGAGGCATGGGACTTGCATAATATTCAAAGGCAACTTATATAGCTGGGGTGCTGCCCGATGCATTGATTTCTTGCTTGTCTGATCTGTACATGCATCATGTTTCTGGACACCTGAAAATGATTTAATATTAGTACAAGGAAATATGTAACTGTGTAATGAATATTAAAGTGTGTAGAGTCATGTTCATAGGGTGCGTAGGTTTATATTAATGGAGCAGAATTTGCCCTCAAGACTGTGCTTCTATAAAAGGATTCTAAGGAGAATTACATCACTAGGAATATTACCAAGTGTTTCTTTACATTTACCTAAACACAGGCAACTTTCAGTTTAAAAAAAAAGGACCTTTTTATGTTATTTGCATGCTGATATTGCAATATTTTGTTTGTGTGAGAAACTAAATTTCCAATTGAGAGATGTGGAGAATAATAAGCACAATTTTTGAGTCAAGTCTAGCCCTCCCCCCTTTTTTTAAATGAAATAACCAGTTGATGTCTACTGTAAGAGGGAGGCTTAGAAATTGACGGCTTTGTTGAGTTTGGGATCTGTGCGTAATGTGTGTTTGCTGCTGCTGCTTGTACCGTTGATGTGTCCAGGGACTTTGTTTTACCTCAGTGAAACCCCTGTTCATTTGCAGGGCTGCAGGCAGCAGCAAATGAAGGATTTATTTTTTTAGCAAAGTATTTTGTAAGAACTAGTTGGTAAAGTAAGAGAGAAGTAACTGGCAGTGAATATCCATTTATGAGATCTCTATTTGAATTTTGAGGAAATGGTCAGGGAAGCTATTGGAGGATTTTGTTTGTTTGAAAACCGAATGCATATTTTTTAGAAGTGGTTCTCTACACTTGCTCTAGTTGCTGACTAGAAGTTGGATGTACAATCGTACAGTTAATAGTTCTTTCATTTACATCATTTAAAAATCTTAAACTTCAGATAAACTTCAGTCCTCTCAAATTAATGAATGATAAGAAGGAATGAAAACAGCAAATGGAATTCCAACAGTATCTAGTAAACATATATACATAACTTCTTAGCAGTGGACTGGATGATTATGTGTAGTAGTTTGTTTTCTCTTTCATTTAAAACTATTTCTAGTCCAATACAAAAAAAAATTTCTTTGCCTGAATGCTACACAGGAGGCAAAATACTAATTTAGTGTTTTTTTTTTTTTTTTTCTGTAATCTGTGGAAGTGCCATATCTGTTTTGATGCTGCTACTGTTAAGCGTATTCTTAAGAACTTAACTTAAATGTAAGATGGTCCCCTGGAGTAGTCAGCATGGATTCACCAAGGGGAAATCATGCTTGACTAACCCGATAGCCTTCTATGATGGTATGACTGGCTGGGAGAGCGGTGGATGTCATCTGCCTCGACGTCAGCAAGGCTTTTGACACCCTCCCTCATAGCATTCTCCTGGGCAAGCTCCGGCAGTGTGGGTTAGATGAGTGGTTGCTGAGGTGGATTAACAGCTGGCTGGATGGCAGAGCCCAGAGGGTGGTGACCAGTGGTGCAGGAGTCTAGTTGGAGGCCTGTAGCTAGCAGTGTCCCCCAAGTGTCAATCTTTGGTCCAGTTTATTCATCAGTGACCTGGATGAAGGCACAGAGTGCTCCCTCAGCAAATTTGCAGATGATACGAAGCTGGGAGGCGTAGCTGACACCCCAGAGGGCTGTGCTGCCATCCAGAGCGAACTGGACAGATTGGACAACTGGGCAGAGAGAAACCTCATGAAATTCAACAAGGCCAAGTGCACGGTCCTGCACCTGGGGAGGAATAACCCCAGACATCAGTACAGGCTGGGGACCGACCTGCTGGAGAGCAGCTCTGCAGAGAAGGACCTGGGCGTCATGGTGGACGACAGGTTGACCATGAGGCAGCAGTGTGCCCTCGTGGCCAAGAAGGCCAATGGGGTCCTGGGGTGCATTAAGAGGAGCGTCTCCAGCAGGTCGAGGGAGGTGATCCTGCCCCTCTCCTCAGCCCTGGTGAGGCCACATCTGGAGCACTGTGTCCAGTTCTGGGCCCCCCAGTACAAGAGGGATGTGGAGCTGCTGGAGAGAGTCCAGTGTAGGGCCACGAGGATGATCAGGGGCCTGGAACATCTGCCCTGTGAGGAGAGGCTGAGGGAGCTGGGCCTGTTCAGCCTGGAGAAGAGAACGCTGAGAGGGGATCTAATCAGCGTCTATAAGTACCTCAAGGGAAGCAGTGACGAGGATGGGATTGACCTCTCTTCAGTGGTGGCCATCGACAGAACAAGAGGAAATGTCCACAAACCGAAGCATAAAAAGTTCCACAGGAACTTAAGGAAAAAAATCTTGACAGCGAGGGTGACAGAGCACTGGAATAGGTTGCCAAGAGAGATTGTGGAATCTCCTTCTCTAGAGATCTCCAAGACCTGCTTGGATTTGCCACGTGCTCTGGGTGGTCCTGCGTGTGCAGGGGGGTTGGACTAGATGATTTCTAGAGGTCCTTACCAACCTCAACATTTCTATGATTCTGTGATTCCTGTTAGGTTCATGAAGGTATATTTTTCTCTGTCACACCACTGCTGTAAGGTTAAAATTTCCTTCTTTTTTTTTTTTTGTTGTCGTTCTTAAATTACTTTTTCTTTTTCTTTTTTTTTTTTTTTTTTTTTTTTTTTTTTTTTTTGGT
>VWPW01015695.1:635786-690873 GCA_013389825.1 Crypturellus undulatus | reverse complement strand
TGGTGAAAGACCAAGTATGTTGTTTCTATAACTCTGTGAAATACTTCAAAATATAGATACCATGCCTTCTCAGTGAAACACTTCACTTCTCAGTGAAACAATTTTTACCCTAGTATATAGTCTAATCCATAACTCATGTCATTTGGTTTAATAGAGGCAGCAATATAGGAAAAAAACTGTGTATTGTTATTTGAGGAGTAAAGGATAGCTGTAGAAAATAGGGCTTCTCAGTCTCTCTCTCTATATGTATGTACATATATAATACACATAGATATGAAGAGGGAGACTTTGTCACAACCTCTGTATTAACTTAGCTGACAACTCTTGTTTTATCTTGTTATAACTCTTGTTATAAGGGTATTGGCTTTTACTATTGTTCAGTGCTAGTCCTCCTGATACTTCCACGGAGATATGTATGTACATATATATATATTTATAAGGATACAGTTTATAGCTGTGTGTTACCAATACTGTAAGATATTAGTATATAAATTTATAAGTTACAGGAAAATGACTCCACTAAAGTTTTTTGAGTGCTTTTGATGGTGTTACTACCAAACTAAGATTGGTCATTGAAACTAAATCAAATAAAGTAACACAGCAACAATATAATGAAATCAGCCTGTGCTTGCATGCTAGTATTATACAATCCTATGGCTGCATGTGATAGAGCAGGCAGAAGCTCTGTGAACATGAGTTGTGTTGTTTGTCGTTCATGCAGTAGAAGATGATACTGAAAATGACTGTCATTTACCCAAGTGAATAGGTCCAATTTCACTGCACCAGTGCGAGTCTGGGTTACTCAAGGGAGCTTTGGAGATCTGTGTCCAACAAGCTGGACTCACACTGGCAGGTTCTTGTTAACAGGTCTTGTTTGTGAATTCAGTTAGAGCAGTTTTGTAGCTCAAACAAGAGCAGAGGTCAAATAAGTTTAATGTGAGGGTGAACTGTAGAAACCCACTGCATGCACATCTGCTCTCCTTTTTATTATTTTTCTTTTTGCAAATATTAACTGTTTCACATGAGGGTTAACAGAAGGCAGGTAGGAGATGTATCTGAAATACAGGAATGGAATGGTATTTAACAAAACTCTGTGGCTGTCCAACAGTTTAGGTTGAGCTGCTCTGTTAAACCTAGTGTGTTTAAATCCCTCCTCTTCAGAAACCTGAAAATGTCTGTTGGGCATTGCATTTAGCCAAAGGCTGTTCTTAAAAACGTAGTCATCAATTATTTTGCTATTTATTTCATCTTTTTTTGTTAAATGTCAAGCTGTCCCACACTGTGAGGTTTAATTTTTCTCTACAAAACTCTGCATGAACTAAATGTCTTCAGCAAGTATACATTAGAAGTTAATATTTTACAAAAAAATAGTTTGTCAAACTATGGAATGATTTTGTTTCCATTATTATATCCACAGGCTGAAAACTAAATAGAAACAATCTGGTTTCTATGAAGCAGATCTGCATTGAGTTACTTCCTTGAATTTTTGCTGTTACAGTTAATGGCAAAGTTAAAGAACTGCTGCAAGTTTTGCTGATCTTGTAACAGAAAAGATTTAGTTCTACTGGACTATTCTTCTTAGTCTATGAGGATATTTGTGTGCTAATGGCTGAATTTCAGATTTACATGGTCTGTAATACTAATAATTTACTCGTAGATCAACACTTTCAGTCTAAAGTTAATAAAAATTGTTTATTTCTTTCAAGACATGAAGATTTTGGATTCTTTTTCTATTCTTGGATTTGTTTATTTGTTTATTTATGAATAACTTACATTGGGTTTCCAGTTTGTGGGTGTCCATGCAATTGGATATTTTTAAGTTTTGAGTTTAGATTCTTGCTTATGATCTGTGCTGATAAAACAGTAATTCTCAATTAAAGTCTGACCTTTGTTTTGCGGTTTCCATTTTTAGTGATACATGTAATATGTAAATATTCAGATTTACCTTTATATATACCATGTTATTTTAGTTATCTGCACATTTGGGCATATACACTGTAGTTCTAGAAGAGTAACAACAGTCTATTTTTAGCTTGAAAAATAAGTGATTTTGGAGTCTAATGCAATGATTAAATCAGGATGTTTGCCTCGAGGCTTCAGTCATTTAATCTAAACTCTTACTCTGCTGAAAATTTCTGGCACATTCTTTATTTGATAATAATATTAAATAAAAGAAAAACAGCATCTGCATCCTTCTATGAATACAGATGATGCAAATTAACAACAGTTAAAACTGAAATGCAGCCAGGCACTGGAGATAAGATTTACTTCTTCCCCCACCTCCATCGTGCTCTCCCCAGTGGATTGTTTTCTTTCAAATATTTTACGTAGCCTGTTGTACTTTGTATTAAATAATTTCTCTAACAAACTGTTTTCACAGAGCTAATGAGGGAGCCCAAAGGCTTTCTGCAAATTAAGTGCATAGCAAGTAAGAAAGGCTTTCTAGCTATGGCCTGTTACATGGCCACGTGACATTTCTTTGCAACTATGTGACGGCTGTGTGACATTTCTTTGCAACTCCTTTTCGTGCTGACCATAGCTAAGAATAGTAGATTTCAGAAAATATATTCAAAATCAGAACTAATCCTGTAACGTGTTTTTCTTCAGAAGAGCCACAAAGGAATGGAGGGGAGGGTGACAAGCATGGATTAAAGGTTAGTCTTCCTTTTCTGATATTTATGACAACCTTCTTAAGCCACTCTTTTGACTTCCTAGAGATCACAAACTTTGTACCTGTATTTTTGAAAAAGACTGAAAACAAAATATGGACTTAATTAGGATTATGATAGTTTTATACAGCATCTATATGCACTATGAATTCGTTTTCTGTGGAGAAAAACAGGGCATGTCGGTATTCATTATATTTACACTAAATGCAACTTAAGAATGGGGAATCAATATTCTGATTTAGTACTCTGTGTTTGTACGTCTGTGTGTGCCTGCTCACTAGGAATTACAAGAAGTTGTGCTATAGAAGGAGAGCAGCATCTAAGCCATTTTTTTTCACAACCTTCCACCAAAAATCTGCAGGCCTTCAAAATAAGGTAAGAGTTTAAAGGTATATTCAGTTTTGTGTAAAACTCAGCCATTAAGAGTTACATTATTCTGATGTTTTTCTTGATGGGCATGCAGATATCCCCTCCACGAAGAGTTATAGTGTTCACTATTCAATTTTGTCAGATTTAACTTGCAGATTTCATGGCTTTTAAGAGGCAAAATCACTTTTAGTATTAGAGATTAAAGTTTTGGCTCCTTCTCCTCCTGAGTGCTGCATGTGTATTATTATATCATATGTGTATACTGCAAGGATTAATCCTGCCCCCTCCTACTTTGTACACAGGAAAGACAACCAGAAGTCTGGTGGATAATGGCACAAAGCCAAAATCCAATTGGATAAATCCCTAGGTACCTGCAATATTCAGTGTATTTGTACTGTTTTGAGTAACAATGACAATATTCATAGTGAAAAAATGAGTTAGAGAATTAATGTCACTGTTTCCTCTATGCACTTATCTTGTTTCATGATTTTTTCTTTGCTTTCTCTGATTATTTCCTGCCTTGCAAAAATTACTGGGGAGTCGGATTCAGAGGGAATGTGCTTTTTGCTTTACTTTTATTGTTTTCCCCTGTGTTTTATGTTTCTCTGCCTTCTGTGAGCTAGTGTTGATTTAAATTGTTACTCAGTTTTGTCTGTTTGCCATATTTGTTCTAAATGTATTGATTTGAAGTGAAACGCCAGGTAAAAGGAATAGTCTGGTATTTATGTATTCAAACAGCTGAATTCCTGTTCAGTCCTACTAAACTGGAACAAGGGATGTTGCCCTAGTGAATTAGAGAGCTTTATCTCTCTAAAAAAGCCAACTACTATTTATTTTAAATTACTAAGGTGACACAAGGCTAATGGAAATAATATAGTGTGCTGATATCTACCCTGGATAGATGAGAATCCAAATTACTTTCCCTCCAAACGTTATGATGCCAATGTTAATATTTTTGGTATATTTCTGTTTGAATGAGCAGGAATTGGATGTTTTATCTTTCCCCTCTATATGTTTTGGAAGTTAGTTGTTTTTTAACATTTCACTAAGATGGTTTTTAAGTCCTGCAGGCAAGCTGGGATATCAAAGCACTAAGGAATTCAGCAGTAATTGTTTTATGGCTTGCCAGGAGTCAGACCTATTCGTATAGGTAGCACAGAAAATTGCTGTGATTTGACAATTTGGTGCCATTTATATCCACCATAAAAAAAAAAAAAAGTTAAAGGGTTGTTTCAGAAACAGGAACTAAGCTGTAAATGCAAATTGCTTCACAATTTTCTCAAGGGAACACAAAGAAAACAGGGTTTGGGAGTTTTTATTGAAGCAAAGTTAACAAGGGCCCTGTCTACTTTAAGGATATTTAATACTGTACTTGTACTGTGAAATTACACATTTGTGATCCTTTACTAAATGAAGAGACGTAGTCTGAAATCTATGGTTTATAAAGGTTTTAATTACTGAAAAGGCTGGAGGGTAAATAATATGCTGCTGTGTGTCTATAAATGAATAGTCCAAATGAGCTTCAGTTCTGGAAACTTTTGAACTAATACTGTCCGTTTTCCTGTTGTATATGTGTGAGGTATGCTCTGTATCTTCTGAGTCTTGCGTCAAATCACTTTCTGTGTGCCATTCATGACTCAGCAGTTAAGCTTGCACTTCTGAAATCCTGACAGCAATCTCACTCAATTGCACAGAGAAAGGCATTGGTGGTGATATTTGAGAAACCAGTGTTTAAAAAGCAACATGTCTCCCGCAAAGGAGTTTTGGGGTGTTCTGCTGCTTTCAGGTACTTTACTAAGCACCTGGTGATATTAACTTGCTTGCATTTACCTTCCTTTTCAGATGTCTGTGGTTAGGATTGTGCGTATTTGTTTGCTTAGTTGCCTTAATGCTAGAAATTTTGTGGGGGAAGGGTTTTCTCAGATATTGGTCAGTTGCTTGCCGTAATGACAAGTGTTAGAGGACCTTATTTCCTCAATTAAAAGCAATGTCTAAAGAGGTGTGTGAAGTTACAGTGGTACAAATACAAGGAAGGAAAACTTGGGATCCTGTCTGCCTGCATATCTAAAAGAGGTGGGACTAAAAGTCACTGGGAAAGGTAACAAAAAGTGGTCGCTATCTGAATGAAGTAGTTACAGAAGCATGATGACATTCATCCAGGTCATTGATGAATAAATTGAGCAGAATTGGACCCAAAACTGATCCCTTGGGGGCATGGCTAACTACAGTCCTCCAACTAGACACCACCACTGATGACAGCCCTCTGAGCTCTACAATCCAGCCAGTTCTCATCCACCACACTGCCCTCTCATCTAACCCACACTTCCTGAGCTTCCCTATGAGGACATTATGTTGTGTTTTAGAAGCCTTGCTGATCAAGGTAGACAACATTCACTGATTTCCCCTCATGTATCCAGACAGCCCTTCCATCATTGAAGGATGTCAGATTGGTTAAGCTCGACTTCCCCTTAGTGAGTCCATGCTGACTACTCCTGGTCATCCTCTTTCATTCCAAATGCTGTGAGACATCTGAGAGGGTCTGCTCCATCACCTTTTGAGAGATGGAGGTAAGGCTAACTGGTAGTTGCCTGGTTCCTGCTTTGTGCTTGTTTGAAGACTAGGTGGCATTGGCTTTCTTTCAGTCCTTCGCATATCTCTTCTTTTCTTAATGACCCTTGACTTTTCAAAGATGATGCAGGGTGACCTAGTAACAACATCTGCCAACTCCTACAGCATTCTTGGTTGCATCCCATTGGGGCACCCAAGGGATTTATGGGTGTCAAGTCTAAATCATCTCTAATGTGATCCTCCTCAAACAAGGGCAAGTCTGCCTTTCTCCAGACTTCCTCTCTTGTCCCTAGGGCCTGAGATTCTGAGATTCCAGAGGGCTGACCTTATGTTATTGATTTGAATTTTCTCTTTTGATTTGAGCTGACTGGCTTGAAATGTGTCATTTGACTTGCTAGATATACACCTTTTTTAAATCTCCTATGAAGCAGTGCTGGAATTTGGATTCTTGGACTAACAATCTCTTTGAACTGAAATTATTCAAAGGTACCTGATAAATTTGGGACCTACAAGCATTGAGTGTTTCTCTTTGAAAAGCTTTATCAGAAGTGGAAAGCATACAATGGATAAAGATGCAGGCCAAATGGCTCATGACTGCTGTGCAGTGAATAGTTTAAAAATAAATAAGGTGTTGCTCAAACCAGAATAAGATTATCATTAAAATGGTGTCTTCAGGGGGCTAGGAGTTTTTCTCATATAATGCGACTTATGTACCACTTGGAATGCTGTTATGTCTGAGTGCTATATGGGCTAAAATGTTTTTATTTCTTGTCCAACTCGTATTCTAAGTTGTTAACAAATCTTTTAGCTCTAGAGTATTGAAAGAGTGGAGATTCTGGATTTAACTAGTCAAGCTTTGTGAATTCTGGCATATCAATGTCATTTGACATGTGAAAGGGGACTGTCCGGTTGTCTATTACAAGAGCATGGCTATAGCCTCTTGCCTTTCAATGATAGGCATTATTAGTAAATGTTAGAGATCTTATATGGGTCATGTTCTGAACAGAGCTTAGTTAAAAGGTGATGTGTTAACTCTGATTCATGGGGATTTCTGACTGAACGAGAAGGATTCTAGTTCAGGAGAAAAGCAGGTGTGGAGTCTACTTCAGGTCTACTGTCTTCTTGTGTGGTCTTGTGCAGTCACAGGATGCCTCTTTTCCATCACTTTGTGGGGTGACCAAGGAGTTGTATGCAGCACACAGTAGGTGGAGTGCCTTTGACTTTTCCCACTCTTTAGTCTTCTTGGGCAGCAATGATCCAGTATTTCTGCTTATTTTGGTCATTTTGTGTTAGATAAACTCCAGGTACCTCAACTGCCACTTATTACTATGCGCTGTTCTGAAATTGCACATGCCATGTAATTCTTAGGTAAGAATCTGAATTGCATCTGTTCTTATTCTGAATTTATTAAGGATGACTGAGAAGCTTTAAGTGCTAGCAGATCCTTACAAGAAGTCTTGATTACACCACTCTTTTTAACATGCTGCTACTATGTCATTATTTCTTCTGTAAAGTTTATAGCAAAAAAGAATATGATTCCTTTTAACCATCTATAAAAAAAGATCTTTAGCCACAGAATGTTGATCTGCACCTTGTGAGCTTATGTAAGCAGTCCCCGTATGTCTACTCTTGCTGTGGTTTAGTTAAAGGTAAATGTAAGCTCTTCCAGAGTAGCTTAACACTTCATATAAATACTTTGGCCTTCTGCCTCTTTCCCAAAGCCTGCTCTCTCAATTGTGAAATAACTGTTTTACTCTCAGAGCCCTGATAAATGCAGCATACAAACAATAAAATTAACTAGAGTGTAGTTTCATAGTATGTCTCACTGTATCTGTTTGCAGCCTGCTGCCTAAATAATGACTGACCTCTCTTCCTGTGTGTTGTGGGTTGAAGAGGGGTGAATTTCTATGTCCACCAGAATATATTTTTGACCTTGAGAGGATCTTCGTGGTCCTACATAATCAATTTGCCAGATGCTTCTTAAGAGATTGTTTCTTTGAATGTGCTGAGTGGAGATTTGATTGAAGTGATTCATCTTTAGTCAGAGATGGCCCTTCTTGAGGACCAACAGATAAAATTTTGCCCTTTTGTTAATCTGTCTGCTTCCTGATTCCACTTTGTCGCTGATACACTAGTTTTTCATGTGCCTTTACCCATCTTATCTCTAAAGGTTGGTGCTTGCTTGCTTCTAAAAATCTCTGCCAGTCACTTGTCCTCCACACCCATACACAATTTACCTTCCATTTTTTTTTGCCTCCCATTCACATATCCATTTCTTTGCCACCCTTAAATGCAGCATAGGAATCAGTATAAAATATATCAACTCAATTTTCCACAGCTAACAAAAGGCTTGGAGTTCCCTCACCTGGTCGGTACCCTCATGTTCCTCAATTATTGACCATCCCGAACTTATTTCTGGGGCTCCTGCCTTATAATGCTACCTTGTGCTTGTTTTTGGCCAGAAGCATCAGTAAACCATATCCCATCCTTTTTAGAGGTCGTAGTGCATTCTGGGGCTACCTTAACAGGTGAAGGTTTGTAGGGGAGACAGGATGTCATAATATCTGATTTTACTGCAGTTCTTAGTCCTTCCTTTTAGTTTTTTGCCTCTTTCACTGCTTGAACTAAGGAAAGGAGTCCCTCTTCCCATTCAGAGTTTCAGAGTGGGAAAAGGAACTTTGTGCTGTTTCTTTATAAGAGGTAGAGGAAAAAAGCAGGGGTCATGAAGGACCTGAAGGTCCTTTTTAAAAGATACTGCTACTAGTAGGTAGAAACCATCGCTTTCCTCTAAGCACATTATATCCTAGAATATTCCCTGAATATGAACTTAGTACCACATCCACAGCTGTCATATTCTTTTCCCTGGGCAACCATAGTTGTATCCTAGAAAGGGGGCATTTTTCTTTACTACCTTTAACTCTACCAATCACTGTAAATTTTCAAGAAGTCTTAATTTCCAAGGATTCTGCCTAGAACTAATTCAGGATGGTAATCTGTGCTCCGATATCAATCAAAAATTCTAGACTAAGTTTTTTGGGACCAACAGTAATTGATATGTAGGGTTCTTTGTTCTTGGACCACTGAAAAACATGTATCTTGCAGGTTGGGTGGTCCAGGCCCTAATCTGCAGTGTTTAGTTTTTTGATCTCCTCAACTCATCCCTTAGAGATGCAAAAGGATTGTTTGCTTTGTTGGAGGTGGGGTCAGAATAGGGGGAGTTTTTGTCCTGCCTACTTGAAGGAGGAGGCTTATTCACTTTATGTTGCAGAATTTCAACCAATTTCTCCATACAACCGGTGAATTACCCCTGCGACCTACAGCCAAGAACTCCTAAAACTAGTGCTTGTCACCATAAATTATCGTGCATAGGGTTGTAAATTTGATTTACATATCCTGGCAGACCCCAAGAAGGTTCTGGTTCATGTTTTGGGTACGGGTAACCCTGCAATTTTGTTGTGTAAAACATCTTCCTACCTCTCTGTAATTGTTCTGGTGGAGGTTCCAGGTCTGACCACACCATCTTATCCATGACTCTCTGCTTTGTGTAACAGATCCACCCAAGCAGGGATGTGTGTGTGTGGGGTTTGATGTTTCTGATCTGATGTCCTAGGGCCCTAATGACCCTTTCCTTCAAATTTTCCATATATATCTTTGCAGTGTTAGGCAGACCCTTAATGAGAGGCCTTAGATGGCATGGGTCTCCCGGAGCCATTAACAGAACATCAAAATATCATTCAGTGCATGAACCAAGCTACTTTTTGCATTTCTTCCAATAAGCCGGAGAGTCCCCCTAAGGTTGATTTCTTTCTCTGAGGTCTGTTCCCCCTGCCCGTAAGGAACTCGAGCAGTAGTAAATCAGTTATCATTTGGGAACCCCTCACCTAGAAATACTCCTTCTCCCCAGCAGCCCGATGATTCATCTCTGTCAAAGTATTTCGTCACCACTCTCCACAAATACTTGGGTTTGGTTTCCCTGGGGTTTCTTGAAAATTTAGTCTGCAACTCTCCTAATTCTAAACCTGAAAAAGGATCAGTCCCAATTGTAGTGTGGGCCCCCTGACTTCGGGACCTTTCAGACTTGTTGGTCATGATCAGTGGCTGAACTGGTTCTGAGGATTCCTCTGTGTCCTTTCTATCTTCCTTATCTGATTCTCCCCATACATTCCTGTCCCAGTCCTCAGACTCAGTGTTAGTAATTAACTTTCTAATTTGTTGCACATTAGGGGTTGGGGTGCCTGCATTACCATTGTTTCAATTCACTGTTCCAGTAATTCATTGTTTACCTTTCTTTTGTTTCTCTAATTCATGTGGTAAGCATTGAATTTTTGAGTCCTTACTCTGATAATCTGTTTTCAATTTCTATTTTGTTTACAGTCCTTCTGTGCCTGAATTAGACAACTGCCCAGAATAGCACAAATAATGCTCTTTCTCTCTGGCCCAATATTCCCTACTTACTGAGGGGTCACATGGCTGTGTCCCTAGGAATTCCTTTATCAACATACTGTTGAATACACCAATTTAAAATGCTGCAGTTTGAAGCAGGGGAGCAAATTTGTTAAGAAATGAATCCCCTTGCCGATCCTCAGGGGTGAGAGGGGCTAGGCGCGGCTGGATTCATTTCTTAACCGGGGTGCCAAATACTGCGGTAGCTACAGGCCCAACTTTGGCAGCACCAGATTCCCAACAGTCTATTGGCTGTAGGTCCAACTGCCTTCAAAATAAGGAGTCAAGTTCATGAATAGCAGGGTTTATTCAAATGCAGCATTTAAAAGGTATGGGATGTCAGTACAGCGTGAGATTCTTCATACATTTCTTATACTGAATATTTATGTTGCTAATATCGCTTCTCAGTGTATCCAAAGATACAAAATACTTGGGCAATATCAGCTGGTGGAAATGTGAAGCTGAGGTACGTACTGTCAACTCTTTCAAAAGCGTAGTAGGTTCTTCAGACAGTTAAGCTTGCTTTATTTTACTCGGAGCACCTTTCAGCTGTAGGAGTGTAAAACAGATTCAGATTTTCTGAAACTATGCTATATAAAAGTACATTTGTGTTAATGCTGTTTCCAGCACTTGCCATGCATGTTGGACACATATATCTTACAGAAGATGAGCAGTGTTATTGTTTTCTTGTTGGTGCTAGGTAAAATATTCGGTATGGGCTTTTCTTAATTTTTGTTCTTGCTGTGCTTAAAGTAAAGGTATCTGGCATAGGCTAGATAAAGGGTTATCAGTGAGCCTAACAAAGCTGAAGAGACAAATATAGTAAATTTAAAAAAATGCACAAGGAAATGTAAAACATACAAGGCAGCAAGGATCAAAGACAACTTGTGTTTGAAATGCAAGCTATGAAACTGTTTAATCATTTTTTTCTTACCAAAAAAATGGTTATCTGAATTTCAGGGTTGCTCTTATTTTTCATTTTATTCTGTTTCTTAAAGGAGGTAAGAAAAATACACTTTTAAGATACACAGTTATGACCAAGTCAGTGGACTAATTATTGAGAAACTTTGTTAATGGTAGTGGCTAACTTCATGATTTTTGACTAGATAATGCCTTGCACTATCCATTCCTTTCTGCTTATAAACAAAGTCTTCTGATAGTCACAGTTACGTTTGAATGCTGCTTTCAAATCTCTGATTAAAGAGGTAGTGGTGATGGCAGACTTCATATATCTCTTGGCCCTCTTGTCTGTAGTTAACTGTGTTTCCATTAACTGCTTCAAGATTAGTGTCTGCCCTTTGACTTACAGGCCTATGGACTCATTTGAATATAAACTCTCTTGGCAGAAGCATAAACTACAGTAGTTGTCTGCAGTTGCTGCTATATTTGTGAGCCTGAGCCTGTTTCTCTTAAAATGTTCTAGCTTGTCCTGGTGAGAGAAGATTGTGCAGAAATTGCAAATCTGAGCCTTGGACAGGAAAAGATTTTAAAAGATGAATGGAAAAATAAAATGGAGAATTCCCTGATTTGATCCAAATGATCTATATTATTGCCAAGTAGTGGAACCAAGTGCCAGTTAGATGCAGAGCACAGTCATCCTCAGTGAATTACTGAGTCTGCAAATCTAACATGAACCACATTCCTGAAGCAGATATGCTATCAGCTTTATAAATGTAGTATGTCAAGAAACATATAAAATGTCGCATACATCAACATCATGTTAGTGGGGATGCAGTGTGAAAGGACAGCAACAGCTCTGCTTCTCTGAGCTGTTTTTTTGAGAGTGGGTCTTCTCTGAATAGCGATTCTTAAGTGTGCATAGCAAGGCAACATCTAGAATTTAGCATCTAATGAAAACTATTATCAAGAATGAAGAATAATAAGCCTGACTGACATTTTCAAGCTGGCTATAATTCTTCATTCAACCTAAAAGTATTTTTTCCCTCTTCTATTTTAAAAATATTTCTTTTTTTGGGATGTTTTTAGTTTCAGAAAAGCTTTCAAACCCACTTCTGTCACGAACAAAAGAAAAAGGAGAAATCATTACACAGAAAAATCAAATGATGCACACTTGCTTTTCTTGATCAAATTTTAAGAAAACATCATGAGAAGATCATCTTAATTAAAACAAAAAGCAAACCAACAATTTGGACAAGATTACTTAGTTGCTGCCACTTGTTTATTTTATATAGTTATGATTTTTTTAAGCAGATTACCCGTTTTTTTTTTTTTTTTTTTTTTTTTTTTATTTTACAAATATAATTTTAACTTCTTATTTTTTTTTTTGTTTTTTTTTTTTCATTAATTTTAATTTTTAATTTTTTTTTTTTTTTTTTTAATATTCCAAATATAACTGTAACTCCAGACCTTTTTATCTGGACTTATTTTTTCACCAATATAAATCTGTAAATATTTTTTTCTGCCTTTTTTTTTTATGTTCCCTAAATCTTCCTCACCTTCATCTTTTGGAAAAGATCAAGCCTATTAACTTCTATGTGTGAGAACATAACATTAAGGCAAGCTGTTAATTCTGTGAATGAAGCTAATCTCTTTCTGATAGACAAGCTTCTGGAAAAAGGGAACCTGAACTGTCTTTACTCTTGTGTGCTGTTGGGACTAGCGCTTGGAATTTGTTAGAGATTGTATTTTTAACAACTGTAGGTGATTTTGAAAAATGTGCCGCCCTTTCCCAAAATGTGAGCTGCGAAAGGCTAATATAGTAGCGTTGCATACTTTTCGCGTTCCTTCTTCCCACCTGCCCCCACCTTCAACCAAACCAAAAATTTACTGAGATGTTTATTAACCTACTGAGAACTTTATATGTTCTCATTCACATAGTAACTTTGTTTTGAAACATCAGGGTTCCTTAGTTTAAAAAACACCTTAGGTCCTGAAATTACAAGTTATTGAACACAGCAGTAAATTCCTTCACAGCCTGTGCATGAAGCCGCATACTTGCTTAAGCGCTTGCAGGCCTTTGCTTTAGAATTATTGTAATTTGCCTTCCCATTTCCCTTGCCTCAGAAAAGAGATTCTTCCAATAATTGCTTTCTCAGTTTTTTTTTCTTTCTCAAAATACTATTTAGAAACATGCTGTATTATTGAGCTTGTGTAAAATATGTGCAATAGAGTTACTGACAGTGATTTAAAGCAATCTAGTTTTTTAAAAAACTTAATGCAATATTTTGAAATAGTTTTGCTTTTTGCCCTAGGCCTTCCTCCCATTCCCGACCCCAAAAGTGTGTGTGTCTTCATCACTCTCCCTCCCCTAAAGTAATCTGATGTTAACAAGAGGAAAATAATGCTCTACTACCAAATTTATATAGAGGATAAACTCTAGAGTACATTTCACTTGTACTTGTAGCCAACTTCATTTGCTGGCAAATTGTATGGGGATGGTTAATATAAATGTATTTTTTATTATTGAAATATTTAGAAAATACAGTATTGATTTAGTTCATGCCGTGGTTCATTTATTCTTGAAGACTTTTTTCCCTAAACAGATGGCCATTTAGTTTTTATGTAGATTTTATAATGTTCGTTGGGGCCTTGCCATTATAACATAGTTGAAGGAAAAATCCATATATATTATTTATGTTCTTACAAATTTAACAAATAGCTGGACCTAAGAGAAGATGCCATGCCAGGAGAATTTAGATAACTCTGTTAACCTTTAGCTTGAGGTCTTGATTGTAGAAGATTTTGGCAGTAATTCATCTATTTAAAACATACTTGTTGTCATACCAATGTAGATACTGTAATTTAAAATGAATGCTTGGATGCTGTAGTTTTCATAACAAGATTGCAGTAAGGGTCAAGGAATGTAATACGTGGTTAGCAAATGGAGAAATGCCTAGGATTGGCTTCCTGGTTTAGTTGTTAGAAAAGCACCAAGTTTTGAGTGTTTCCAGCCTGTTGTTTTAGATAATGAATGATTAAACAAGAGGGACTGATAGTTTCAAGAAATTGGGCATCACAGGTTCACAGTTCCTGATGGGATACACCCATGAGTGCTCAAGGAGCTAGCTGATGTCATGATGAGGCCACACTCATTTACCTTTAAGTCATGGCAAGCCAGATAATTTCCTGAGGATTCTAGGAAAGCAATGTGACTACCGTTTTAAAGAAGGGGAAGAGGAAGGATATGGAGAATTACTGGCTTTCCCCGATCCCTGCAAAAGTTGATGAAGCAAATTGTTGATTTCACTTCCAGAAGTATCGAAGACAAGAAGGGGACTGGAAGTAGTCAACATGGATTTATGCAGGAAAATTGTGTTTGGCCAATGTGATAGCTTTCCGCGATGCTATGTAGCATGGACAAGGGGAGGGAAGCTGTTGATTATCTTATGTTGATTCAGTAAAGCTTTTGACAGCTGTCTCCCATAAGATACTCATAAGCAAATTCATAACTCTAAAAAGATCAACAATGAGTTGAAACTGAAAACTTCAAGGGGTTGTTATAGTAGGATGAAGAACATCCATCTGGAGACCAGTCATTAGTGGTGTGTCCCAGGGGCCAGCACTGGGTCCAGTCATGTTCATCAGTGACTTAGATGAAGACACAGAGTGACCCCTGAGCAAGTGCTGATAATACAAAACTGGGGGAAGTGACTTATACCTGGAGGGTTCTGCTGCCTTTCAGAGGGACCTTGACAAGCTGGAGAGATGGGCAGAGAGAAATCTCATGAAGTTCAAGAAAGAGAAATGCAAGAGAAGTCTTGCTCATGGAGGAAAATAAGTGCCTGGACAAGCTGTGGACTGATCTGCTGGAAAGAAGCTTTGAAGAGAAGGCTCTGGGAGTCCAGAGCCGCAATGTGGCAAAGGAGACCATGGTACTGTGAGCCACATTAGGCAGAGCATTGCTGCAGGTGGAGGGGGGTGATTCTTCCCTTGTGAAGCTTTGGTGAGACCACATACAGATTATGATGTCCAATTTGGCTTCCCAGCACAAAGGAGATAAGGACATACTGGAGAGAGTCTACAAAGATGTAGAAAGAGAGGTTAAGAAATCTGGGGTATACTAACCTGGAGAGGAGAAAGCTCAGTGGTGGGTTTTATACACATACGAATTCTTGATCAGAGGGAGTAAAGAAGAAAGATAATTCTCAGTGGTATCCCGGGAAAGCAATGGATACTAACAGAAGCACAGGAAAGTCCATCTGAACGTAAGGAAAAACATTTTTTATTTATTTATTCCCATGAGGTTGACTGAGCATGAGCACAGGTACACCCAGAGAGTGAGTGTTTTTTAGTCTGGAGAACAGGAGGTTCAGGGAAGACCTTAGCGCTCTCTACAATTACCCGAAAAGAGCGTTTAGTGAGATGGGGGATTGGTTTCTGCTCCCAAATAACTACCCATAGGAGAAGAGGAAGTGACCTCAATTTGCACCAGGGGAGGTTCACGTCAGCCATGAGGAAGAATTTCTACCCGGAAAGAGTGGTGAAGCCCTGGAACAGGCTGCCCAGGGAAGTGATAGAGTCACCGTCCCTGGCAGTGTTCAAGAAATATGTAGGTGGGGCACTTAGAGAGAGATATGGTTTAGCAGGCAGGGTGTTGAGGGGTTTATGACTGGACTTGATCTTGAGTCCAACCATAGTTATTCTATGATCTGTAGGTATCGCCCTGCTGGATATGGCTCTGAAAAAACTTGCTATAATTGACCTTGCTTTGAAAAGGGAGTTTGGAAGGGATACTCAGGTTTACTAGATTTCAACGACATAGAAGTCTCTTCCAATCTCTGCTCTTCTATGATTCTGTACAGTAACAGAGATGTCTGCTGGAGACCTGTTCCTCTTATGCAAGTACAGGAGTGCAGTAGAAGCAGGCTGGGAAAGTGCTTAATGAATTCCAGATTGCTGTAAGGTCTAAATTCATGCAAGCTCTTAAGATAGGTCTTCATTTTCAGGTACATGTGTGAGTTACAACTGATTTCTTAGTTGTTAACCCTACTGTACTCTACTTTGTTTTCCTGCAGCTCTCTTGTATCTCTCTTTCTTTTTATACTCTTTTTCATTGCATGTCTCCAGATGATTGAAAGTTTTTAATTTTTTATTTATTTTAAATCTTGGATTAAGTTGAAGGTATGGGAGGACCTAAATTTGCGAGACCCTTTTCCTGCTCTAGTCACTTTTGTTGGATAAACCACTGAAGGTTTTTATTTTTTGCTTTTCTGTTCTCCCTGGCAGGTAGGTTCAGTCTCAAAACTAATGAGAACAGTCTAATATGAACCTCTGCCAGATTAATATGTGAGGCCTCTGATATTCTGAAGAGCTGGACAAAAAACACATTTCTGTTTGACCCTGTGTCTTTCTTCTTCAGTTTTGGAGTTCGTGGGATTTATTAAGACTTTAATTGTCTTACAAACACTTTTGAAAGCAGCTGTATGGTAATATAGATGCATGACCTATAGTCCTGCAAATACTACCTGTGGTAGGATTTGATTGTACTTTTCTTGTAACTCAAAGTAAAAGCAAAACAGTTCCTTAGCCAGAACTTTCCTGAATTTGCTAATATATGAATCTGCATCACATAATGATGGTAGAAAGCCAAATATATAACCAGTTGCTGTATTTATTCTTCTCTGATCAAAGCAGCTTAGTGAGAAAATTCTTTGAGTGCTCACTTTAACCAGCCCAAAGACAACAACATCTAGGCTTTAGAGTTTTGAAGCCCTTGCTAACAACGAGCTGGTGTCTTTCTGGTACAGGAAGGAAGCCATATTTGCTCCTTGTTTGTTTCAAAAACTGTCTTTATAGGTAGCATGAACTAATGGTATCTGAATAAAAGAGTTAATACTGACATTTCATATATTCTCTGTGAAGAGGAGCACTAAGAACTTCAATAGTTTTCATAAATCTTTATATTTGAAGACACTATCATTTTAGGTTAGGATGAAATTTAAACAGACAAATGCTGATTATCTGTTTTGCAGATGAAACACAGTAATATAGACATGCTTCGACAATGCTCAGTCCTGTGGTTTCCTCTGAAAGAACAGTATGGTTCTGCATCTGTGTGAACATCAGTAACAGTATGTGAAGAAACAGGATAGTGAACAGTGAAAAACATGTTGCATGTGGAAACTGATTTATGTCACTCTACCAATACTTTCTTTCTTTCTTTATCTTGAGAAGTTCCAATCTTACTTACCTTGGTAGTTAAAAATATAGAATTTGTTTGGTTTTTATATTGCTACGTTTGCTGTCAGTATGGATGCTCTCAGAGCCTGTTATCACACAGACAGGTATGCTTCTTGTAACTGCTTAATTCTGTCACTTGTCCAGTTTCTGATCTTGATTTAGGCTTATATAAGGTTTTTCTTAAATATTTTATTTTTTTATTCAGTCTTTTGTGTCAAGCTTGTCACCAGTAACATTAAATGCAGTGTGCACAGTAAATACCCTTTACACTTAAAGTTTGCAAGTGATGTTTTCCCTAGTTTTACAGTACTTAGGAATCAACAGATGAAGTAAACCAATTTGCTGTTAGTTTATACTAGTGAGTTAGAGAATTGAATACCTTGGGGACTGAAAATATCTAAATTTAGCTACTGCAGTTTTAGCTAATGATTTATAATATTAATAGCTCCAGAAATATAAATAGCTTCAGATAGCTCCAGGGGCAAGAAAGATCTCCTTAAGCTAATCCAGGTATATAGTGGCTAGAAGTTAACAATGGCCTGAAAATACTAATTTTATACCCTAAGATTTTGGTTAACCATGAAGAACAGAGTAGTTGTCATTTACTAGCTTAATAATGCTGAAAGATTCAGGAAAACGAGAGGTCTTAAGACCCCACTGGATCATCTCTGATTCATGCTGCAGTTGCTACAACACATGGGAAACTTCACTGCATGATTCCTTTTTCTAATTTTCCTCTAGGCATCTGTTGTTGACTACTCTCAGAAAAGATAGCGAATCTTTTGGTCATCTCATTCTATCCACTATCAGATGCTTTTATGGAGTGTTCCATTATATGAACACATATTACATTTAAAAAAAAAATCTTTTTCCTAAAATTTTGCATGTTTATTTAGGCGTGCTTGGCACATGAACCACACAGTGTTTGTAAATCATGGCTCTAGATCTGAAGAGTTAACCTTTGCCTTTAAAAGTAACAAAAGAGGTTTTCTCCTGTGGGATAGAAAAATAAGAGTCCAAAAAGGGAACAGAGGATAAATATGTTGCTAGGAAACAGAAGGATAGTGGAGAATTAAAGGGAAAAAAATAAGAGAGAAAAAAAATGAGAAAGATGTTAAATTAAAAACATGGATAAGGAAATATCTCAGCATATTCCAATCTGAAATGTTAAGACAGACGTTAAAAAGCACTGCTGTCCTAGGGAACATCTGGGAGCTGGATACTAATGTGTTAGTATTTTAATAACATTCAAGACAAATTTCCATTCATGGCACTCATGAATTCATTTTCTCTCTCTCTTTCTTTTTTCCTCTTTTCTCCCTTTACTTATAAATCTGTTGCTTTCAAACTTGGATTATGCCTGTTCTTTATTTGTTGCTGCAATCCATTGTCTAGAGCAAAAGTTTTTTCATGACTGACAAGGAGGTTTCCCAATCAAAACCTTCTTTAAAAAGACAAATCCAGGCCTCTCTCTTCTTTTTTTTTTTTTTTTTTTTTTTTTCTACTATTCAGAGCCCTAATATTTGGTGTGTGGGTTTATTTTTGCTTTTTTTCTTCTTCTTATACCTGCCTATAGCATGTCCATTTGATTAACAGTATATGAAAAGCTACCCTTTGAGATTTTAAGAGATCTGAAAGATTGAGCCCTGAGGAAGGCAGGTGATGCTGGATTTTGACAGTCCCTTTAGGTTATGGAAATATCAAAGAGTTGGAGGAGTGAGCATAGCACAGGAAGGAAGGTAAAATTTTGCTTGTAAGGTACAGTTCTGTGTATTTTGGAGTAAAGATAAATCAACTTCCATTTTTGGTTTTGTGCTTTTCTGTTAGGTTACATCATCTTGGCTATCTGTCAGGGCTGCAATGAATTCAAGAGTTACCTCTCCAAGAGTATCTGTCTCCTGTTGCTTCTCAGAAGGTTGAGTCAGTTTCCTGTTGCAATGGTTTGAATGAGGAAAATGGAAAGGTTCAGTTGGCCATCTTTTTTTATGCCTTACCAACTTGCCAGGTGTTCACCCTGCTCGTTTAATTGTTACAAGGTTTTGGTCAAATTAGAAGTGTGGGGAAAGGTGGGAGCAGAAGGCAAGTAAATTTTAAGGAAGTACCTTGGTTTTCTGTATGCAGAAATTGAAACTTTGTATAGGTGTTTAAATCTGTCCCTGATTATTAAAAGGTTAATCACAGAATGGTTGAGATAAGGTACCTCTAGAGATCATCTAGTCCAACCCCCTGCTCAAGCAATTTTGTATTGTCTGCAAACTTGCTGAGAGTGTTCTCTGTCCCCTCTTTCAAGACATTGATGAATAAAAAGCGTGACATTAAAGCATGACTTTTGATCAAGAAATCATTTGCTGAAATCCTTTACTAATATAAGAATAGCATTTAGGTATTTCAGGGGATCAGAAATCCTAATTCTATTAAGTTTCAATAATTCATGTGGAAATTTTGATTGAATATATTAGGTGAGATTGTCAAATGTTTCTTCATGCAAATAAATAATTTTGCGTTTGTTGCTCACAGTTTTTCGGTAGGAAAACTGCGCATGTTGCAAGTTTTACAGAGGTATTTATTCTGTTAAAAATGTTTAGGCCATTTATCATTTGAATGTTTTTCATGGACAATTGAGAGCTAAAGCACTTTAGCAATGAAACCACAAGATTTTTGTATATTTTTGATAATGATCTGAAATAGGTTGTTGATGTTGCCTTCTTTCAGATTAATACTGCCATGAGTTTTTGGATATTAGAGTGTGATATCTTCCTGAACTTTTTGATGTTATTATCATTCATAGCTGTACCCACTGGTAGCATTAAAAAAAAAAAAAAAAAGCCAATTTATATTACCTTTTTTTTTGGAAACTGACAGGACATATTTAAAGAAAATCTATATAAGTGGTAAAACTTGTCTGTTTCAGGCAGACAAACTTAGTGAGGTGGCGATGTTTTCTCTGGCTTTTACTTACAGTAGACTCTGAAATATGAGGAGTCCTCATTCCTTGGCTCTTCATGTTAACATCATTGTGGAATGATTTCACTTATAATAAACACAAGAATAGAAGAAGTGGATAGCTGCTGTCTCTGCTTCTGCTTTTCTTGCACTTTTCTTCATCCCTGATCACTAATCCAGCTGTGGGGAGGTTCAAACTGAATTGTGAAGGCTGAATCCTGCTTATATTGAAATCAAAAGCCAGCTCTGCATTCATCTCCTTCAAAAATGGAGAATTTTCATGCTAGGGAAAAAGCTGCTTAATGGAATAGGTACTGAAGGACATGGTCATAGGTGTAGAACTTTAAAATTACTTAGATGGAAATGCTATATGGTGGAGGTGATTTTGAAAAGACATTAAAGAATATTTTGAATCCTTAGGTAATCTAAGGTATCCTTATAATTCCCAGTTCGTATTCTGGAGAGACTAAGGTTATCTAACTGTTTCTATCTACACTTCTGGAAATTTCTGCGAGAAATATTGGAGTTTATTTAATACATGACTGATTAAAGTCATGTATTCCAATTGTTTAAGAAAAAGTCTTTACAAACCTTTGTATGCTACAGTGTAATCTGCGAATTAGGGAAAATACTAAAACTTTTTTTTCTTGGAATTGCTGAGTTGTTCTGGATATGGCTTGTCCTCAGAGAGTGCTGGTGTTGTTAAATAGAACAGAAAAATAGAGGAGTGTGGGCGACTTCAGTCTCCAAGTTGTGATTTGATTTCACAAGGAAGCCGAGAGCAGGAGGTGTAATTGGGGTGTAACTGGGAGGTGAGGTGCAAAAAATCGGCCAAGCTGTATCCTCTGTTTTGCCTGTTTCTGTCCTGTGGATGTTTTGTACTGTCTGCTACTAATCTGTACATTAATAATGTGGAGGCTTTTGTATGCCAAGGCCTTACAAATGGTTCTTTGTTTTCTGAAAGTGCCACTTACTGTCCATGGTGAATCAAAGTATATAAACCCAATGGGGCTACTTAGGCTGCACAGAAATCATAGACTAGACTAATTAGCTTCACACATGCTTCAGACTAATGGTTAGAAAGGGAGAGATTCATTTATCACTTACTACCAAGGAATACATTTACTAGTAGGACAAAGATAGCTCAATAGTTGAAAAAGATCTTTCTTGTCCTGTTTTGGAACATATCCTTGAATTTACCTAACTGTAAGCCAGTCTAGTACTATGTTTAGTACAAAAAGTATACTTAGTGAGGCATTTTGAGGAAATAAGGGTTTTATGGGTAACTACTGGGCGTTCATAATTGCTAACTTCTGGATTCTGTTGCTGAGGTTGAGCAAAGTGGGAGGAATTTGGAGTGCACAAAGTTTTGTCTGGAATGGTAGAACAGTAAAATGGCCAGTTGAGGATAGAAATGGAATGCAAAAGAATATTTAGTTCTGTGTTTAATACCGTAGAGATATATAGCAGAGGACAGATTGTGGTAATAAATAAGGGCATCCTTAATGTGGTGGTTTTATTTTATTTTTTTTTGTTTTGTTTTTGTTTTTCTTAGTAGGTAGTTTGGGAATTTTTCCTGTCCTAGATTTGTTTTGTGTAGTTTTGAAAATTATTTTTTGAGGATGCATGGTTTATAGGTTTCAGAGTCAGTGGAATAGTTGGGGATACTTTAGAGAGAGACCTGGCAATAGTGTGTTAAAGACATGTTCTACTGTAAGAAACTACAAGAGTTTGTTGGAACTATCTGTTCAGGCTGGCCTTGAAAAAGGTCAGTGTGCTGGACTTTTCCCACAAGGAAGGAAGAAGTGTTTAAAATTTTTGTCTTACCTAAATTACAATGGCTCCACTGCGCTCTTGTTCAGGATGTTTAGCTCTTCATTGCCTTTGAATCAGACAGTTAGACTGGCAGACAGAGCCTTTTTGATCTCAGGATTCTTTGTCTTTTGCTGCTCCAAATGAAGAGACTGTTTCACTCTCTTGGTTTCTGCTTGTAGGTTTGCCTATTTAATCATAAAATATTTTCCCATGCTTCTGTGGATTGTCTAATCTCTTTTTTGCACTGCTCCCTTGCTTTCATGTCCTGTATCAAGAACTGCATTCTAATTCTCCTCTGTGTGAAAAGGCAGAGTAGCCTTCAATCACTATAGTTTTAGCAGCAGTGTCTATCTGCTGTGTGAGTGGGGAGAACAGTCATCAATTTTTATTGCACTTCAGCTTTTTCGAAAAACTGGGACTCCAGTGTTTCCACTGAGACTTATAGTATGTGTAATAAACTGTATCCTGTTGAGCTTTGTAAAGCCAAGAGTTTGTGCATAATGTATGAAAAAGCCGACTGATACAAAATGTTACGTTATTCCATGCTGACCACTTTCCTCTGTGGACTGGAGTCTAGCTGGAGGGGAGGCAGGAGAGCAAACAGGCTCCTTACCCTAGCAGAAGCTTGGCGGAAGAGGCAGCTACTCAGTGCAGAGGACAAGAGGCCACGGAAGCGTGAACTCAGAAGTGAGGTTCTGAATTTGCATGGATGTCTGTACATGATAATAACATGGATGTCTGCACTCAGCTTGATAGTGAGGCAATCGATTTGCATGATAAAATCCCAGCTATACTTGTACTTTCTGATGCATGCAATAACATGGGGAAAGTTGGTAAACGCAGAGCAGCTCATCAAAAGTGCATGAAACATGTCAACTTACTGTGTCTGGATTTTTATGCTAAAAACACTCTCATTTTATCCTCTAAAATAATCTGTCGGTTGTCTTTATGTTCTGTATTTCTTTTCTTCCTTTTAAATTATTTTTTACTGAAGGTAACAAATCTCAACATAGGTAGTGGAGATGGAGTAGTGTTCTTCCTACTTTGAAATCTGAGAAGGGAGCCATTTGATGCAGAAGTGTTTGTTGGTCTCAATTGCTATTTTGAATAAAACTAAGTATTGCTTTATTTAATCTGAAAGAATAAGGAAGGGATGCCACTTACATCACTATATAATTGTATATATTGAATGATTGCTTTCGAAGAGAAGAAAGCAGTTCATCTGAACTGATGCTTTCCTATGTGGATTCTGTGGCTATACTTATAAACAACAAGACTATATTTAACTTCCTCACTGATTTCATCCAGCAGCCTTGCCTGTATAGTAGTAATTGCACACTTCAGTATTGTAACTTTATTTTAGATTTGACCTGCCCATAAATGCATGATCTCAAAAACAGCTATTATGTAGCAAAGCTTTACTACAGTTGTGTATATTCAGAAATATGTAGGATTTTGTTTAAGTTGTCAGACAAATATAAAATTGGGCATTTAAGAGTAGCTTCTTGTGCCACAAAATTCTTTACAAAACTATTAATACCATCTTCTTAACAGGATTTAATGGATCTGGAAATCTGTCTGTTTCTGATGGTCCCTGTATCCCAACCATGTGCCTGGAAGTCAGTTGCATGTGCGCAACTTTGAATTTACTCTGTCTCCACAGCTCTTTTCTGTTTAAGGGAAAGGAAGACCTAACTCTAGTGCTGCTATTAATAAAGCAACAGAGTAAATGTTGTATGGGTGTGCATGTACAGTACATACTCTTCTCTAAACAAATACGTGGAGGACTTGAACTCTATCATGATTGCACTCTATCATGATTACAGCTATACCAGCCTGCTCTTGTGAAGCTTTTCACATTCAGTACATGTCAGTTGGTGGATGATTAGCAATGGCTGCTGCCCACTCTTCAAAAGAAAGCTGGAGAGGAGCAATAGCAAGTCCTGGCATATACCTTTCCTCTTTTGTTCTGGATGTCTCTGACCCTGGCTGTCTTCTGGAGAGAGCATCTTATCTTAGTATTACTGAATTGTGCTTGTCACTTTCTTAAGAATAAGAACTCCCTCCTCATATTTGAGCACATGTTAAGGCAATGCTAACTTTTAATTTTCAGCTAAGATTCTGGGGAGGGGGGCAGGAGATGGAGTGGTGAGTAATATTCAGATCTTGAATTGTGACTGTGGAACTCAAAGCAATTTCATAGAAACATATCCCTTTTTAAAAATAAAGAGACTGAGACACAGTGGCAGAATGAGGAACAGGGGCCACCTGATACATGCTGTCTCTGCTAGACCAAATGCAATGCAGATCTCCACTCATTCCGCCCATCTGCTACATACTCCTATATGGTAGTGGTAGTACTTTTAAACTGCTCAAGGGGAGAGGTTGGACTGTTATAAGAAAAAACAAGAATAATTGTGATCAGAGGAGCTGTAAATCTTAGGACATTCCTGGAGAGAATCATATGCACTCTTGGGTATTGGGGCTACCTTGTGCTTAAAATGGAGCCAAGACAAGTTCCTGGCCTATAGGTAAACTGTTACATCCCATTTTTACTCTTTCATGTAGGCAGTTTTGACCAAAGAATTATTTGAGGGCTCTTGTGGGCATTCTTGAAAATTCCCTGTTCCCTGTGCACTTCTTCCAGGCACAGTAGGCTCCTCTGTATCTCCGGTGTATTTATGTGTGCTTGCACATGTACCTAAAGGAGAGAGTGCGGCACAAAGACATGCCTCATTCATTCACTATCATCTCTTGACAGAGAATTTTTTTCCTACTGCCTTTTTTCCCTTCCCGTCCTTAAATTCTTCTTCTGAAGAAATAGTTATCATTTATTTTTTTTCAATAGTCCAACAGATACTCAAAATACAATATGTTGCTCTGAAGAAACAGGCACACAAGCTGCTTTAGTGAGTTACTCTGTCAGCAGAGCTCAGCTCTGTGATGTGCTCACTCAGTAAGCATAAGCGTGTTCTACTCTATTTTTCCAGGGGCTAAAACCATGCATGTAGTCCTTTATTGTGACTCAGTTGATTTTTAAGGTGGCTTAGTCATGTTTCTAGTGACTTTGGTTATATTTCTGCCTTTCCTTTATTTCTCCTCATTCTTCACTCCTGCCATTCCCAATAGCACCCTTGACAGTCAGCCCTTGACTGCAGCAACATTGCCTTCATCTTTTGAAGACATGGAAATCTACAAATGCCAGAGTGTAGGTCACGTTCAGTGACCACATTATTTCCCTCTGAGTTGCTAGTCACATAAAGCTTGAGTGATTTATCTTCTGAGTCTGTACTGTGACTGTGATATGTCATCTTTGTAATGCATGGTCAGCTTTGCTTTTAGTGCCCCTTTTCAGTCCCAAAGGGACAGGACCTGGTTGGTTTGCCTATTGAAGTTCATAAAAGGATGCTTATAGTCTGATTCTTGCATGGAAACAGATGTATAAACTGGGAAGATTGGCAGCATTTTCTGATCATCTTAGTACCTTGGTCCCAGTGTGGTTCACTATCCTGAATTTCAGCCCTCTAAGGGGGTCTAATCTAATGTGGTCTAATCAAGTAAACAGGGATTTTTTTAAAAAGTTCTTTGAGTTGATAATCATGAACAGTGAGATCTTTTCAACCTGTACCATGGCAGATCTGGAACTTGGCTTAACACAGACCAGATGCTTCTAAACTGTGCTTTGCAGGAAGTTAATCCAGTAATGTGTATTTCTTCTGTGTTTTTGTAGGAGCACAGCAAGTTGCTAATGACCAACTGGTATTGTGTCTTTTCAGTTGCTTTCTTTTATGACAACTTAATTGAAGTTGCTATGCTATAATCAATTTTCACTATGTATATTGTATTTGTGGCCTAACTAATACTTAGGGACCAAGAATAGACTTCCTGAGAGTAGACAAGGAGTCTTTCCTTGATTAAGTGGTACTTTGAATGTAATACAGGTGAAGGACTAAACAGTTCTTAACTATCAGCCATTTTGGTTTATGTTCTAATAGCTGTAGCCCCTAGAAATCTAAATGCAAATGCTTCCCCTCTAAGACCTTCCCTTCCATGACCTTAATTGGGTCTCTATACCACATTTATGATCCCTGTGAGAGATAAAAAAAAAAAAAAAAAACAGTTCTACAGTGAAAATTTTCACATAGGACACAAAACAGAATTACTCTAACATTTCTAAAAGAAATATCAGCCTTGATGTTAATTCAAAAGTATCATTTCTTCCTCAACTTTGCAGGGGAAATATTTATGTTTATATACATTAATAACTGCTGTGAATTTTCTTCAGTCTTTGTATCTTAATTACTCAAACCTTTTGAACTTCTTCATCTGGCTTATATTTTTTCCTGGATGAAGGCGTGCTGAAGAGCTTGGTTAATGCTAATCCGTTTAGCCGGGTCTAACATTAGAATCTGGTCCAACAAGTCCTTGAGCTGGTGAACTTTTTTACCCTGATCTTCAGGGAGTCGTTGGCACACAATCAAGTCTGCTAACAGGTCCTTGGTTGGATTAATGGTGCTCATAATAGTAACTTTCTCCCTTTCTGTCACTTTATCTACTTCTATGTACATAAAGTTGAGATTTTGATCAAAGTGTTGATCTTTGAACACACCTTTTCAAATCATCTTGTTTGGCATCTTTCCTTTGAGATCCATGGCTAATTTCAGCATATGGTTATTGGTTTTGCCAGGAAAGAGTATTTTTCCTGTATAAAGTTCATATAATGTGCAGCCTACAGACCACATATCTATACCATAGTCATAGATCTTTCCTATAATGATTTCAGGAGCACAATAAAATCTACTAACAAGATACGGTGTGATATAGTGATAGTTTATTAACTTTACGTACTGTCCATTCTTCATCCTTTCAGCACAGCTATAGACAGGGCATGATTTTCATTGTATGTATATGTCCTTGCAGATTTACAGTTAAAGCAGTCATCTTGCCTAAATTCTGAAAGCTGCTACAGCACACAGAAAAATTGACTACACAGCTGATTTTAATGTGTTGTAGGTACATACACAATAATAGTTAGGGCTGCTCTTTCTGTAATACATAGAAAATTGTAGTAGTTTATTCTGTAAGGAATTTCCAGTCTGTTTAATTCCAAGGTATAAGATCAAAACCATGATAGTGTAAATGCCAACTTTTGGCTTTTTTGTGGGCTTTCTTTTTGTTTTATTACTACTACTACTACTTTTAGTACTTGGTTATGTGTTTACAAGCTCTAGCTTTTATTAAATGACTGTGGTACAGAATATAAAACTTTATGTCCAGGAGACATAAAGCTCAAGCAGCATAATTTCAGTTAAAAAGTAAAGTAAATTCAGTACTGTTTTGTCATCCCTTCTTCCAGCCTCATTCCCATGATTTTTAAACTAAGCTTTTTTTTTAATTGATACCATGGTTAGTTCTTAAAACAAATGTCTCTAAGCATAAGGACTGCTAAAGTATTAAAGCCAAGAATGATTTCCAGTTAGCTTTAAACTGTTTACCAACCTGTTGCAATCACTATTTAAATTCTGTTGTCTTTATCATTTTTGCTTTGGGGTTAAAATCATGGCATGCTCTTCGATCTCTCCCCAGCAGCTCTTTAATGCTTATTTTGTTAAATATCTTTAGAGCTGATTTTTACATCAGGGAAGTGCTACTGTTCTTCTGCATTGCAGTTCTTTCAAAATTAAAACAAATATATATTCAGGAATTCAGTTAGTGGTATATACTAAGCACTCAATTTGATCAGTTTAAATTTGGATCAAAAGAAAAGCACTGAAGATTTTGATGATTCTCAGAAAATGTGACTTATTGTAGAGGAATTCCTTTATATGTTTATATTGCCTTTTTCGGTATGACACAGGCAAGCATATTGAAGAAAACAATGCAGATAATCATTTTAATTTTATGTAGAAGGTATTTGTATGTAGGAAAAGATATTTTTCTGTAAGTGGAACACCATTAAGCTCAAATAGACATGATTCTTTAAATTTTTTTTTTTTAAAAAAGTTTTAACATTACATGTAACCAGAATATTTTCATAATGATTCTAGTCTAATTAATCAGAGAAAATTATCTTCTGCTGTAGCAAGGGAAACAAGTACCAGTCTATCTCTCTCAGATTAGTTTTAAGATGTCAGCACTAGAAGGTAATTCAGTTTATTTGTGACATCAGAATTAGGTCAGTTGCCCATCACACAGCCCATTTGCTCCTGTTGCTATAATCTCTTTGCTGAAAGTTTGCTTTCTTTAAATCAAGTGTTGAACGTGGAAGGATATGGCAGTACCTGGACCTTACTCTCGTAACCATGGAATATTGCTTGTACTCTTTTTAAGCATGTTTTTCCTATACCCACTCTTTACTTCAGAAGGTACCTTGTGGTGGGTATTTTTCTTCTCCATATTTTTTGTTGTTGGAAGCCTCTTCTGTTCCTTCAATTAATTTAGTATTTAAAAAGAAAAAAAAAAAATCAAACTCTTCAGTGCAAGAACGTTACAGAAGACAACGAAGGCTATCCCCGTGCAAGACTATTGAGAATTTGAAATCAGAACGAACATACTGTAGACCATATAAGTGATTCCCTGTGTAAAAAAGGTTAGTATTTTTGCTTTGAACATAAAATAATTCAAAATAAAATTCCAGCTCAAACTTTGTGAAAAACATGGGGAAGACTGGAGTTAGGGTACGGAGTAATTTTGCTAGGTACGAAACTCATTAATGTAGCATCTTTACTATGTCTTTTAGGGATTGAAAGAGAAAGGATAAATTAGGTGTCAAGAGTTTCAGAATCCTGAAACTGACTCATTTCCGCTTATTTTTCTACTTTTGCTCTTCCCTTTGCTCTACCAGAGACATGCTGCTTGGAGTAATTTTTTAGACCAAAAAGCTATTGCTTCTGTTAAACGAATACTGTGCCTCTAATCCTTTAAGAGTTTCAGTAGAGCATAATGGTTGCACAAATGTCTGTGATATTCTGCTTTTTGTTGGCCCTTTTCCCTAAATGATTGAATGATAAACAAATTGGCAAAAAGATTATGTCAATGGTGACCACAAGTGTTCCTAACCTCACTGGAGATTTAGTTTATACCCAAAGCTCATTGGGTTGGGACTTGGATCTTTCTGTGAGTTTTTGTTTTTGTAGGGCTTTGGGTTGCATAGTCCTGATGTTGTGTGCAAATGGGTTGGTACTACCCTAACTCTTAGCATCAGTGTTTTGCAAACTGATTTTCCATAGCTGATTAGCAGGAGGATCAGTGCATATGCCTTGTGGATTACTGTTTCCTGAAAATCATTTCCCTCAGAACAGTATAACAGCATGCAGTAGGTAAGGGACATCCTACAATCTATAAGGGTTCACTGAATCAGCTGATCCTTTTAGCAAAAGAAAATCCTCCAAAAACACAAAAAAAAAAAAAGAAAAAAAAGATTTTGAGCAAATATGTCTATGACCATTCCCCACATCCCCAACTAGTACCCAATCACAGGTAGCTAACTGTATACAGCAAATATCAGCTGAGCTTTTAGTTCATCTGCATGGTTTTTCACCTTACCTTGGGTGGTAGGTGGTAAGGGAGAGGTATGAGGGGTGAGATGATCCTATATTTGGCACCTCTGACTTGGGTGTGAGGAAGAGTAGTATGTCATATGGCAATCCTTTGCCATGAAGTGGAAGAATTAGTGGAAAGCTCTTGATAAATGGTTTTGGCCAGGCGATTTTTATTTTTTTCTAAATTATTTTCCATCTGTCCCTGTAAAATATATGGAAGAGAGAACACCTACCAACACAGCCATGAAACTGCATATACAGACTTGTGCAGACAGCATACAAGTGTGATTGTGAAAATGGAAAGATATTATAAAAAAAATTCCAACATCAGCTTTTAAGTTTAAGATAGGATAGTAAAAATCAAGACATTTAGTAAAAATCAATCACTTTGTGAAAATGAGTGGGAGAAAGAGGTCAGGAATGCCTCCTAAAATGTTTTTTGCAGATCAACAAGCAGTAAGCCATAATGTTTATGGAAAACAATGCTATGGAAAACTATCCAATTTCTTAAAAAATCGGACTTACGTACGCAAAGCTGTGGGGTGGAAAACAATGAAAGATGAGGACAGTGGAAAGTAACTACTTCATCAGCATGTTATTCCAGGCAGAGGAAAAAATGCATCATATGTTCACCTTCCCAGGCTTTGCTACAGCTTGTTTGATCCCTCTAGCAATGCTGATGTCATGATTAATTAATAGATAATTTCTTAAAGTGTGTTATAATCACTTCAGTTATGAATGCAATAGCAATTCCAACTGTTAGATAAGACAATCAATTGTGTGGTACTTCCCTAAGGGATGTGTTTTGGGTTTGTGTCTTAAGTCTTTTTCTTTCTACTGAATATGATTTCTTTCTAGTGCTCCTAGTCAGTCAGTGATAATTGCAGATCTTCTGCCATGATGTATATGTTGGATTTACTCTACCTTTATACTTAATGCTTCATCACCTTTAATGCTTTATATTTTTAACAAGGCAATCACATGCTCTTCAGAAAACTCATTCTCTAAATGTTTTTAATTGCACTTTAAATGTTTTGAAAACAGTTCACTTATTTTTTTTTTCTTAACCAAAGGCTAATCTTATTAGGAAAAAAACATTACTTATTTTTCAGTTTAGAAAATTCTCATATGCATCTGTGTTTAGCTCAACATTCTGGGGGATTGTGGCTAATGTTTAATAATAAGATAGACAAAAAAGTATGTATGTGCTTATGTCATATGTCCCCCAAGTGATACTGCAGAATTTTAAACTCCTTAAAAGGAGTGGGAGACAAAGTCATATAATTGTTGCCTAACAGGCATTTTGTGCACAGATCAGGCTAGGTGCAAATATGTTTGAAGGAAGGAGTTTGTAGGAAGGATCTTAGTTTGTTCCTGATTTAATAGATGACTTTGGTCTAAGTGTTTCATCCCCAAATTCTTTTTAAATTGGTGGCAATTAATATTGGTTTCCTAGGTAAGATCCTTTGAACTTACTACTGTGCTTGTCTTGATAAGTAATTTAAAATAGCTTCTCTTTTATCAGCTGAACAGAAATTTGGGGTACCACACTAAATATGGTATTTATGGTATAACATTTATCCCGAATGCTCTTTTAATTGGATAGCCTACTCTTAATTTTTTTTTAAAAAAACAACTTTCCAGAAATCCTCTACAGCTGAAGAACTGTGGGGACTGAGAAGTGCTGAGTATGTAAGAAACAAAGAAGGATTTTAGAAAATTGTCACTGGACTAATTATTAAATGTTATTTAAATCAAAAGTCAATAATTCACATAAAAAAAAAAAAAAAAAAAAAAAAAAAAAAAAAAAGAGCAAGGGGTGGACTGTGTTTTCCTGAAGCCACTAATAAGCATGAGTTTGGGACTGGTTCATGACTAGACCTCCTTGCTAGTGCTGACAAGATGAAAAAAAAAATCTTGAGTTCACTTGCAATTTGTGTTTTTCCTCAGTTAAGTTACTTGTAAGGGTGATTGCATGTGACTTTAAAACTTTTCCTGTATGTTTTTCTGAGCACCTTCTTATGTTTATGTGCTGTTATATAAACACATAAGGGGATGTTTGCCCTGGAAGTTTGGACATATAAATCTGGTGGCTGGTGTCTAATGTATATTATAATATTGATGGAGAGAATTAAACTTCTTTCCACAACAGTGCAGGAAACCAATTCACCAGTTTTCCCTTCAGAGGTGCCTATGCTACATAACTTCAGTTACCCAATGTCATAGAGTAGACGATGGTCCTTAGTGCAATAAAAAATCTATTTGAACAGGTGAGAGTATGTATACAGATGCACATACGCACAATCTGTGTAATCAGAATCATATAAAGAGAACAGTGGAGATTGGGAAGGCAATGGTATATCTTTCATAAAAAAAGATAATGTAAAGAGCAGAAAATAGACATGGGAAGTCGTGGAGCTGCAGGGAGAGCTGCTCATTATTTGTTCATGACTCAAAATAAGAAAATATGTTTTGAGGTACTGTTTTTTCCAGACTCAACTATCGTATTCTAAGGATGCGTTAGGAAAAACGCAAACATGGAATTCAGTAAAGCACATATTTTGGGCAAAGGAAGAAACAATTTGGTGAGGTGTCCCAGAAGGAGTTTGTGAATCTTTTCTAAATAGCTGCTTTTCATTTTTTATTAGTCAACCTAGCTATCTGATTGTAACAAACCTGAGCTAGAAAGAAAATTATTCTTATTGAGAGTTATGTTATTGGAGGAGAGGTAGGCAGTGGAAAACTTTTTAAAATACCAGACTTTGTAATCTATGAGAATATAGTGAATGAAGTAAGTAATGCTTCTCATGTCATAAGTGGTCTTAATACCCCCTGTGTTTCTGCAGCTATGCGTATGAATTAGTAATGTAAGACGTTAGCCAGTGACGAAAATTATTAGGAATATATTTGAGTAACAAAAATATTTAGAGCCCAGGTGTGTTTCTACAGAGTCATTTTTTTAGCCATGGCCTTCTTTAAGATCCAAGAGTTTTAAATATCATTTTCAATTTTGTTAATTTATTGAAATGGCTGACTCAAGTGAAGAAAAATTAGTAGAAGAGGAAACTCTGCCAATCTGAGTAAGCTTGTAGCCCCTGGGAATTTCATCCTGATATGCATGATACGAACTGGGGCTCCTGTGGGAAAACGGTATTTTATAGATATGAAGGAAGAAGTGGAGCATAATTAATTCACAGAATGATTCGAATACAAATGTTTTATTGAAGATAGCTTTACTGAAAGCAAAGAAGAGAAAATAAGGGTATACAATTCAATGGGAGTAGATTTTTTTTTTTTAAGCCAGTTTTAGATGCATGGAAATCTTGAGGTTATTACTTTCTTCCTTGTTTTATGAAAATTGGTGTCTTGGGAAAGGCAGAAAGTAAGAAACAAATTAGTGTGCCACCACCAAAGGATGTATGATGCTGAGGGTATGTTGATACTTCTTGCTGACCCAGGAGACAGACACCTCAGAATGAGTTCCAGCGCTTGCTTGTCCATACCTGCTGCCTGTTAGTGCATGCAAGAGGGTGCTTGGTTGTGCTTCCAGCTGATGAACCCAAAGAGAGTGAGGATGCCTGAGGCATGCAGCCCCATATCTGCACAAAACAAGGATGGAGTAATGGCGCTGCTTGGAGAGGCCTTTTGCCTTCCTCACCTACTGATTTCTGCTTTAATGTTTAATGAGTGTGTTGTTTGTTTGATTCCTTTTTGGGAGGAGGGTTTTTTCTTCTTTTTTTTTAAAAAAAACCTTTTTCTTCCTTTGGTAAAGATGCACCCAGGCTGTGGGATGAAAGAAACAGTGTTAAAGAATTCTAATTCTGCATGACACTTTTGAGGCTACCTCATATCTTCTTTATGCAAATTCTAAAAATCATGCTTTTTTTTTCTTGTCAGTTTTCTCAGTTCTCAGGCCTTCCCAGGCCTAGCACAAGATGAACAGATACTGCTTTGTCAGTAGTCATTTCCCAAAGCCACCCAAAGGGAGAGGAGTAAGTTTGGAATTCTCTTCCTAAATTTATTTACCTGAGACTAGTGAGAAGAAATGAGGAACAAAAGTGTGAACAGTTCAGCTGTTGTTTTTGTGCTGGAGAGGTCAGATAACTTCTGCTGGAGATACAAAAGTAAATGAGACCCTTTTATGGAGGATATGATCTTGCTGCTATGTGTCCCATATACAAACAATAACAAGATAGATAAGAAACATCTATGGAGAGGTAAACCAAGTTTAAAAAAAACAAAACCAAAAAACTTTAAAGGAAGAGCTATCACAATCAAAGAAAGAGGGTAAGCACTGGAAGCTGGAGGGACTTGAGTAACTCACAAGAAACTCTTGATGGAAGAATTATAGCCAAAAAGAAATTAAATTAATAACAGATTATTCCTAGTTGTAACCTTTAGTCTGATTTCTGTTTTCCAATAGAGAGCTGGGTGGATGCTGAAAATAAGATTGGCTCTACTATTTTTCCTTTGAAGCTTTTTCATTTAAAAGCGTTTTGCAAGATCTTTGTGCTTCCAGAGGCACAAAGAAAGAACCTCCCCTCTAGGGAGCAGGTAGCACAGAATTAATGATATATATATATCATGCCATTAAAGGAAAAATTAAGTTTTGCTTAGAAATCTGTATGAAGCGTCTCCTGCTTTAATTAATAAGTGATATTCCTTGCAGAGAGTGGAGTTGGGCTACTGGCAATTCTCTTTAAATAGGTTACCAAGTGATAAGCTTAAATTTTCTATTTACTACTTCTGCTGTAAGGGAGAGAACCAGTAAAATGGTTTGGTGGCTGTGAATTGTTAAGTGTAGATTGGTGGTCCTTCTAACTCCCAGAAGAATCTTTAGAAGTATTACTCAGGCAGTGTCTGCAAAGCAGCATAGAAAGCAGCCTCAAAAGCAGATGTATGGACATGCTTGTGTACTTCTGGAGGAAAGAGGATGAAGAGGAAAGTAAAGCTATCTTGATATCAGTGAGATATCTTTCAGTCAAAATATAACTCTAAGAGTTTTTCTGTAGTTCCATGGAAATTATCCTTTTAAATAATAGTGTTGAAACCCCTCCCCAAACTCTCTGATGCATACTTTATTCAAACCTCACAGATTTCCTGAAAAGCTTATTTTTGTACTCTGAGAGTGGTCATTAAAGAGGCTAAGGTGAAACTTACCTAATTCAGCAGCTGTGATGTTTATGCAAGCCTAACAAAAAGATACATCTCTAACTTAGCAAGTTAAGCAATTTCTACAAGTAATGAGTTGTCTTGTGAAATCTAATTCTATAAAGACAGTTCAAATGGGCTTGGATGTAAACACCTTCAGATTGTCTTTTGAAGGTTCATAAAGTGAAGATGTTAAATACAGAAATAAACTTGGTTTGTTTGGGGGTATTGTTCAGCAGAATATCAAGGGGACTTGTGTTAAATGCTGTTATTTAACATCCTCATTAATCACATAGCTGGTATAAGCAAGTTGCTAATGAAATGGTAATGGTTCTTCTGTAGGGCTATAGAAGAAGAAATAACACTTGGGACTTGGAGGGTTGTGTTTTTTCTTTCTTTTTTCTTTTTTTTTTCTTTTTCTTTTTCCTTTTTTTTTTAGCATAAATAACAGAATAGGATTTAATTTGGCTTAATATGACCTTAATATGACTGCATCCATAATGGCAAGATTGCAGAGAGCAGTCTTGAAGACAGATCTAGGAAGGAATGGGGAAAAAAAAGCTAGAGATTCATAGCAGACAGCAAATTGCTTGTTCTATGTTGGGTGTATGTAGAAACAGAAAAAGCTACCACAGTATAATTAGGAGGAGGCATTGCAGAGAGCAGTGGGAAGAAAAGTCACTGCTTGCATTGCTGCAGAGGCATGTGGACAGTTACATATTGTTCAGTTTTCTGCATTACAGGAGGCGCTGTGGAAGAAAGCTAATAGAAGAGTCTTGTTTTAGGGTGGGATTATAAAACTTAAGATGGTTTGAGACCACTGTTAACATTAGATAGTCTAGTTCTTAATAGTCTAATAAATTATCTGATTTTCCTTAAGTCTGTAGCACTGAATAACTCCCAAGGACTGTGGCAAATATTTAGCAATTGTCCGTAGCAGTTCAGGACAGAAAGAATACCTTGCTCTACTGACCCTAGAGGAGGGGGTTACAGAGGCAGAGTGAAGTGGTGGGCAGTGAAATTTAGCCAACACATTGACCAGTGTGCCAGTACCTCAAGCAGTTGCTATCCTGGTTGCCTTTTATCTTCTTTTTTTGTGAGAAAGCAACCAGAAAAGCTGTGCAAGCTCTGAGCAAGCTTTGTTGCTCTTGTTATAGGAGACCATGACACCATTTTCTAAATGATTTGTGTCTCCACTGGGGAGTTGAAGAGTTGCTTCTGAAAATTGCTGGTGTTAGAAGTATTTCTTGTGAGATTTGTGTAGGTGAGAAATTGCATTGTTAGTTTCATTCCTATGCATTAGATATTACCTGAGCATACATTTTCCGTTCCTGTTACTCATGTTTTACTTCATAACCATTGTTTGCTGTAAAAGATATTTAAAATTACTACTGCTTTCCAGAACAAAACATACTTGTTTTTTTTGATGGATTTTAGTTTTCAGTAGTAAATTTGAGACTAGGTGAAAAGAACCTCTTTGTAGGGTGCTGTATATCTGCTGTCTAGTGGTAGCACTCCTGTGGTTCTCCTGTGAAGAACCTGTATCACTGAATGCTAAAAGCAGTATTTCCTTGATGCAGAGCACAGTGCAGTGCTCTGTGTTTGTGCATAAATGTGCTGCTTGTCTTAAATGAGTCAGTGGTTTAAATGATGGACAATTTCAATGCAGTGTTTATCAGCACCTACTGCTTAGTGGCGTATGATAACTGCTGTGTTCTAAAATAAAGGTAACTGGTTCTTATTATCAGCAAATGTTTTTATTCTTTACAAGTTATATGTCAGTCTAAAATTGAGGTATTATGATTTTCCCATCATTTTTGTAAAGCTTCTGACAAGTGCTTTCAAAAGTGTATGGGTGTATTTAGAAAGTATGTTAAAGCTAACTCAAAGGCAATTTAGCGCATATCATTGGGTATGCCATTTGTATTATGAATTAAGTTATGAAATTTTTCAGATTTGTTAAGATCTTTTGTTTAAGAAAAAATCAAATGAAATTTTCATAAATGTTGTTGCAGGTCCCTTATTCAGAATAATTATGTTACCTTATAGAAGACAATAAAAATGATTATATGAAATAGTCACTCATCTATATGCATCTGGGATTGTCTTGATTTTTTTTTTTTTTTGTTTAGAAGCAGTTTATGCTGCTAATTAATGGGTGGTTAAGATCGAATGGTCTTCCAGGACATATTACTCTATGCTTCTCTCTACATTAGTTTCCATTTGTTATTACCATGTTTAATGAGGTAAGTTTTTATGAAATCACCTGTATTTCTTCATTAAGTTCAGCTGGATCTTGAGCAAATTTATTTCATGAGTGTTTTCTGCCTCCTAGACTACCTGTCTTGAATCCAGCTATTAATAAAATCTATGCAATGGCCCAGAACTTAAATGTTGAAAAACAGTGAATAAAGAATCATAAATTTCAAAGGAGTTTGTATGTTTAACAACAACAAAAAATCATTACTGAACAATTTAAGTATTCTGAATACTTTCAGAGAAATTCTTAGAGAAGAGAAACGTATTGGAATAAGAAAAAAAAGAAGACAACTGATAAACTGCAATGGAGTTTCTGACCTTATTTATATTTTTTTGGCTGCTTTTGATGTTCGTTTGTTTTAAGATTGATGGTATTAATTTAGGTGATGTGTTTTTAATTGAGCTTTTAGCTTGTTTAGAGTGTGATATGAGTGATATGAAAGCACAGAGTCTAGTAAAATCAGGATCCAAATTCAGTGTTTTCTTATATTAAGAAGAAGGTACTTGCTTTGCCTGGCCTAGGCTTATTTAAAACATTTCAAAATCACAATTTTACCTAGTATAGTGCATGACAAATAAGATCTGGTTTGTTTCAGGGGACCAAAATCCACTCTAGAGTGTCTGTAAAAGGTTTTGCTCATGATTATTTTAACATGTAAAAAGTGTTTAGGTGCTTCATTAAGTCTGAGGGATACTCAGCTTTTACAGCCTGACAGACTTCCGGTTTGATGTACTTGAAGGTGGAGTGACAAAATTTCAAATCCTTTTCATTACTAAGATTACAAAGTAATAGAAGATCATCTCAGTAGTGGAAATAGAGTAGTAAAAATAATTTCAGTACCTTGGTTATGAATACAGAAAAGGAGAGGTGAAAACAGTGTGCTGAGAAATGAGGTACAAATTACTTTCAGAGAGTTCAGATGTAGAAAAACATTAAATGTTAGTTTTTTACATACTTTTTAAGAAAAATCATCCTAAATATGTTCATTGTGTCAAGCGCTTTATTCTGGTATAGGTACAAACATTTCAAGCTGTCTAGTTATAACCAGATCTCTGTATTATTAAACTTAGTGGAGAATTCATTTAGTTTGCAGCTTTACAAATGTATTTTTCTACAGTATAATTTTGTAATCAGATTTTTGTTGCTTGTTTGCTTCACTGAACTATTCTTTTAAATTCTTTTATAGAAGCAGAAATTTTAGGTTTGGAGTATGATACAGTTCTTAATAATATCAAACTTACCACTGCTAATGTTTCAAAATATTATCTAAACCCTGAAAAAAAAAAGGCTGGAGTAGTAAAAGTGAATGTTAGCATTTTGAATGTGCTCTGAACATATATGAAGCACTTTACCTTGTCTACGTGTGTAGAGCTAACACAGGAAAGGGCCAATGCTCTCTTCAAACAAACAAACAACCCCCCCAAACTTAATCCTTTTGAATTGCCAACAAAATTATATGCTTATTACCTTATGCTTAAAATCCCACATTGAAATTATGAAGATGTCACAGAAGAGAAAAATGGAGGTCGCAGGGATATTCTAAAACATAGCTCTCTTTCCAACCTGGATATGTCTTTGAAGGAAAGTATGATTTTATAAGATGTTTTTGTTTGCTTTTTTTGTCTGTTTTTTTTTCTTAAAACATATCATATAAGTGTTCCAGGAGAATCAGTGTTTTTATTTGCATTTGTAAATGTGTGCATATGTGTGTGCATCCATGTACAAGTACAGAATTTCCAATTATTTGTGAACAATAAGGAAACCTTGAGTTTATTAAGGGCTTCTAGATGCTTGGACTGTCCTGGGTGCCTAAAAGTATGTCAGCAGCCAGATAGTTGTCTCTAAAGGCTGGTGTTCTCTTTAAAAAAGTCAATGTCCTTATGTGAGAGTAGTCCTCTCCCCCCAATCCTCCCGTCCTCTCCCCCCCCTCCTCCCGTCTTCTCCCTCCCCCCATTAGGATTGTCAGGATTCAACTGATCAATTAATAAGCAAGAATTAGGAATTAGCACAACTAGGGTGGACTACACTGCTTGTTCCAAGGGAAAAAAAAAAGAAAGAAATAATAATACAAAAGCTATAATAAAATGAAATAAAATTAAAAATGGTTTGCTATAGCATTACTACAGTCTGAATATACAGAGGACTCTCAACCTTGCACAGAGTGAAAAATTATATGATAGAGTTTCTACACTCTGAAAGTGCAGGGGACACTCAATCTTGCAAAGAGTCACATTAGCCAAGCATCCCAGGTTAAAGGGAGTGAAGGGATCTTGGTCCAGCCAGGGAGTTGGTTAGGTGTTATTGCTGGTCCCTGCTCAACTCCTCACTGCTAGGCTCTGCCCTTTATACCCTTAGGAAAGGAGTATGTTACTGAGCTATGATCATCCTCATAAGTGCATCAATTCTTTAGTGAATGAGACATCCTCCCTTCACACGATACATGGCCATTTGCTGTTGGGGAAAGCACCCAAAGTGTCACCATTGCTTTTCTGATAGGCTGTTCTGCCATCCATCTGGCCTGTTGGCAGAGGTTGTGCATTTCAGTGGTTTTGTTAACTTTTTACTCGCCCATCGCAATTTTAACAATTTTTGTCTAAAGAAAATAAAGGTTGGTGTTTCTGTTCTCCCTCATGATACACTTCATATTCATTGCTGTTCTTCTGTCTTCATGCCTCAAATATTGAATACCTATGTAATATAATTGTCATCATTACCTGCATGCCAGAATATGCCTCATATGTGTAATCTGCCTGCAAACACAGCTCTTAAGCTGTGTTTTTGTGCTAGGGCTTACACCTACATAGTGCTTGTTACAGAACTGGTTTACACAAAGACCTCAGATCTGTGTATTTCAGGGTGTTTTTAGTTGTAGAGCTTTGCGTTTGTTCCCTATATAAATGTTGCTGAAAAAAAAGTCAGAACGGTGAGGTCTAGCATTCATGTAAGTGCACTATATAAACAATTGTTTTGGCACTAGCTGCGCCCTTCTGTAATCTTAAGCACATGCCCTATTAGTGTTTTAAGTAACTAAAAAGCTTAGATAGCATATTTTTTTCTGTCACTATTATTTATGAACAGATGGGAAAAATACAAAACGTGCAAGAATTTAATTTTCTTCCCTTTTCTAACTACCCCTAAATTTACTATTAAATAGGGACCAGCTTTAAAGATCTCTTATGCAGCTATTTGGAAATGCATCAAGAAGAGTGTCAGGCAAAATGGGGTTGTGTTTTCCAGTGGATTTAATAACAAGAAAAAACATTTGACTAAGACTAAATACTTCTGTATTCTAGTAGCTATTTCCTTTTCATCTAAATAGGTGGCGTGGTGAGCTTGCAGGCTTCAAAGGCTTCATAGCTATCTCTATATCTATATCTATATATCTATATATGTGAAATTAGTATACTTCAAGAGAGAAGTAATTAGTACAATGCTAACTGTTTGGAATAACCAACTTAACTCTTTGATAATAGCTAAGATTATTAATCCCCAACACAAAGTCTGTGTTCATTAACTGAAAAGTTACTGGGTTGTGCCACTTTAATGGAGGTATGCCCTCAGCTCCCACTTGTATATCTTATTTTGTTAAACACTTCATTTCTCTGCCTGTGATGAGAAGGCCTCTGCTACTTAGCTTTTGCTGGAGAGTGCTGATCCAGACCAGCAGCTATTCGAAGTTGTGCAGAAATCCACTTAGAACTGTTACTTGTTCTACTTATGGGAGACTTTTTAATTGATACATAAAATGCCAGCTAGATTTATCATAATTAGTCTTAATGATGAAGGGTCTTTGAAATAGCAGATTTTTTTTGTCTGAAGTATTCATAGCAGTTATACCAGGCAGGGTAACTCACCTGAGTTTCAATTCTTGTCTCATAACACAATGGAGAGATTGTACTAACTTTGAAGATGAGTTTATTATCACTTTCTCTCTCTCTCTCTTTTTTTTTTTTTTGGGTGTGCACTCCTTGGTGGAGAAATAACATCTATCAGCATTAATGAAAATATGTTAGTATATGTATGTGTGAATGAAACACTTTTTTAAAAATAGAAACATAGTGTTATGTTTTCAAAGTTGCAGAATGTGACCTGTAGCAGTAAATGCCTTACAAATTAAATAACTGATATTAGTGAATCATTAATGAAGTGGAGTGATGACAGAGTGATGCAATGGAAAAACTTTAAGCCCTGGCCCCTCAGTCAGAGAAAGTTTGATGCAAGTGTGAGTTGCATACAAGAAAAATTTGATAGCTCTGAAAATATTTCTTCTCAGTTTGACCTTTGCGTAGTATGAAGTTGAAACAGAGAAATGAGAAGACATTAATTTGACATTCTGTTGGTCTAGGTCTAAGTAGTGAAATATAGTATAGGAATAGTATGGGAATAACTTTAGTTTTAAAAAGTACCTTTTTTTCATCCTGCAATTAAGGCTAAATTATAGGAAAATACACTTAAAGTTGTCTGTTAGCATTATTGTAAGTGCAAAAGTATGAGCTGCACCACCTGAGTCTAAAGACACAGAAAAAATCACTGCTGTGTATCAGAAATTAACAATTGTGTGTTCAAGATTGAATAGTACATTTGTGCACGAGGTGACAGTATTAAAAGGACACAAGCAGACTTGAACTAGCTTTTCTTGATATTTTGTGTTTAACTGAGAAAACTTTTTTCATATGTTTTTGTTTGGAGTGATAAGAAATTTGATTATGAGTGAGTGTTTACTACTCCCTCTGCTGGTGTGCAGCAATGTTTAAAAGTCAGTGCTGAGGTACAGACAAATAGCTCTTAGTTTGGAAAGCCTTGCTGGGCGTGTAGCAGGTTCTTTCCCTTTCCTCCTGTCTTGTTTAAATAGTATATCTCAGTTGATGAAGAAGCTGTCTTTTTTCATGAAATATTGTCAGCATAAGATATTGTGCAAAAAGGAACTCTTTATTTCTGGAGTTCAAGGGGCAGTTTAAGTCACACAGCTTTCTAATTTCAACTAGCTTTTCTTTGAGCATATATAATAATTTCTTAATATTAATGAGTGAAGTTAGAGCATTAACAAAAACCTGTTCTTCCTACTTTTTGTATAGAGCCAAGGGATTGGAGCCCACCAGCTGGGAAGGTGAGCTAATGAACAGCAAGCTCCAAAAGCTCTTATTAGACCCCAGCTGACTGCCTTAAAGATGTCATTTTAAGGCAGGAGGGATTTAGTGCTATAGTCAGACTTGCTGTGAAAACTAGGCTTCTGTCAATTAAAATGGTGAATACAGGGAAAAGCTGATTGAAGGATAACCAATATGTTATAGGGTATCAATACAAATAATGATCTAAACCAGTTCTCTCTAACAAGTTTTTGCTTCATATAAGCATCTACTTCATGAAGTCTGCAGGGTGCATGTTATATATATATGCACATGTTTACACATGCGCACATCTATACACTATACGTACCAACATAATTCCTTGTGGTCTTGATGTTGCTCTATTGACAGTTTCTATCTTTGTTAGCTTTTATCTAAAGGGACTTTTTTGCTGTTCTTTACTCAATCTGACCAGTCTGTTAATCATCATTGTTGCTCTACGCTGGACCCTCTCTAGAAATGCCATGTCCTTCTTGTCCTGGGGAGCCCAGAACTGCAACCAGTACTCCAGCTACAGCCAGAACACTAGACTTCACCAGAGCTGAGCAGAGGGGCAGGATCCCCTCCTCGACCTGCTGGCAGTGCTCCTCCTCATGCAACCAGGAGCCCTTTGGCCTTTTTGGCCATGGGGGCACCTTGCTTCCTCATGGTTAACCAGTTGTCAACCAGGACTCCCAGCAGGTCAACCCCCAGTCAGTACTTGTGCCTGGGGTTATTCCTCCCCAGGTGCAGGCCCCTACCCTTGTCCTTGTTGAACCTCATGAGATTCCTCTCCGCCCAGCTCTCCAACCTGTCCAGGTCCCTCTGAATGGCAGCACAGCCCTCAGGAATGTCGACCACTCCTCCCAGTTTGGTGTCATCTGCAAACTTGCTGAGAGTGCACTCTGTGCCCTCGTCCAAGTCATTGATGAACAAGTTGAACAGCACTGGACCCAGTACTGACCCCTGTGGGACACCACGGGCCACAGGCCTCCAACTAGGCATGGCCCCATTTATCACCACCCTCTGGGCTCTGCCATCCAGCCAGATCTCAGTCCACCTCACTGTCCACTAATCTAACCCACACTTCCTGCGCTTGCCCATGAGCATTTTATGCGAGACTGTGTTGAAAGTGTTGCTGACTTAAGGCAGACAACATCCATGCTCTCCCTTCATCCATCCAGCCCGTCATCCCATTGTAGAAGGCTATCAGGTTGGTCAAACATTACTTCACCTTAGTGAGTCCATTCAGACTACTCCTGATCACCTTGAGTGTCCCCCTGTGCTCGGTGCTGGTGAGGCCACACCTCGAATACTGTGTTCAGCTTTGGACCTCTCAATGCAAGAAGGATGTGGAGGTGCTAGACCATGTCCAGAGAAGGACAATGAAGTTGGTGAAGGGGCTGGAGCTCAGAGTTTATGAGGAGCTGCTGAGGGAGCAGGGGTTATTTAGTGTAGAGAAGAGGAGGCTCAGGGGAGACCTTGTTGATGTCTATCATTACCTGAAAGTAGGGAGGTCTCTTCTCCTATGGACACATAGGGCAAGAGGAAATGGTCTTAGATTGCACTGGGGGAGGTTCAGGTTAGACATGAGGAAGAATTTCTACACGGAAGAGGTGGTGAATCCTTGGAACAGGCTGCCCAGGGAAGTGGTGAAGTGGCAATGTTCGAGAAACGTGTAGATGAGGCACTTAGGAAGAGATGTGATTTAGCAGGTAGGGTATTGAAGGGCTTATGGTTGGACTCTATCATCTTTAAGGTCTCTTTGAACCATAACGATTCTATAATTCTAAGGTACTCTTCAGCATTGTTGACAACTGTGTAAATCCAGAAGAGAGATTTGAGGAAGAAAATGAAAAATATTTCTGTTAACAGTGTTTTTTGCACCAATTAAATATTCAGGAAATAGCTGGCAGGACATTATAAAGTAGTGGAAGGTGATTTGTAATGAAGCCTTGAAATCTCAATAGCAGTTAATATTATTATTCCAATAGAAAAAAAAAATCTATATTTTTAATCTGGATAAATATCTGTTTAACCTCTTCCTGTTTTTCTAAGTGAATTTCAGTCTGCTGTCTCTATACCTACATGTATTATTCAAATAATACTGGGAAGTCTTTCTTCTAAAGCAATCTTTTGAAGGCAGAGAAAGAGCAGCAAGGCTCCTGTACATCAGTTGATAAAGTTATCAGTACTTATTATTGTAACCTGTAACTGCATTGAAGTAAGACTACTATATTTACATTTGCAAATTCTGATAAGACCTCTTACAAGGAAGACATGTCATTATAAGATGAAATACTACTTCTAGGAGGTTATAAAATAAAAGGATCAAATTCTTACTTAAAAGCTTTGTTTGTCTGAAATCCATTCTCAGGTTTAACCTATTGTCTTACTGGCTTTTCAAATCTTTTTGATTTATAAGCTGCAGGTCCTATTTTTTATTCTTGTCAAGAAAAAACAAATTTTGTAGACATAAGAGGAAAATACTGCAGAGAGAATTTGGAAAACAGATTATTCACATTTCATTTGATGCTGTTAAGTTCCTCTAAGTGGATACTAACAAAGCTTGCCTGTCCCTGAGAAGGCTGATGTGCCCCTGGATTTTTCTAATGGGTCTTGACATGCTGGGAGAATGATGTTTGGAATGATGGGTGTTAAATGCTCATTTGCAGTACTTTGGTAGAAAGAATATTTATGGTATTCAGACTTGGGTTAAAAAAAAAAAAAGGAATACTTCTGGTATTCTGGCTGTGGCACAGATAACTGCCCAACACAGTTCTTTATGGAGTATGCCAAATGGTGAAAGCTATATCTGATAAAGTGTAATGAGCTATTCCCAACAGATCACCCATTCTAGGGAGTGATCAGCCTGTGAGAATAAGCTGTTAATATTTATAGTGCTTGAAGAAATCTGTCTGGCTTTTTGGAACTGTAGCATTTCTAGAAATCTTGAGCAAAGAAACTGTTAGCATCTCAAGATGTCACTGAGGTGTAGTAGTGCCTACAACACTGCTTGTTTTAAGTAGCAGCATTTGGAAGCACCTGAGACAATCATGCGAGAGACAAAGCACAGTTACCCCAGCTAATGTGTTTTGAGTTGTACATTATCTATATATATTTGAGCTAGTAATCCTGTCACATTAGAAAAGGGTAACTCTTATCCAGTAGACCTTGATGCTAATTTAACGTAACAATAATATAACAGTTTACTTTTATGAGATTCTTCTTTCTATCCTGGAATATCTTTGTTTCCCCTCAATCCAAATAAGTGATTTTAACGTTTCTCAAGATAGAAACATGTAAATTTTCTATTTCCAAAGTAGCTTCAGTGCCTGCATAGCTGTTGTATCTATTCAGTTGCTATGGTTTATCTGGTGTGGGTGCCCTTGGTATTTCATTTTCACAAGATGCTGAAAAAAATGAACTTTTATCTCTGAATTTCTCATAAATATGTGCCAAGATGAGTCCCAGTATGTATGTGTAATTTTGTAATGTTGCTGCTGTAGTAGCATTTATCACACAAGCCAATTGCTCAAGAAATAGAAGGGAAATTTCCTTAAGTTCCTGTGGGACTTTTTATGTTTCAGTTTGTGGACATTTCCTCTTGTTCTGTCGGCCACCAGTGAAAAGAGGCCGGCCCCATCCTCCTCACTGCCTCCCTTGAGGCACTTATAGACACAGATCAGGTCCCCTCTCAGCCTTCTCCCAGTTCCCTCAGCCTCTCCTCATAGGGCAGATGTTCCAGGCCCCTGATCATCCTCGTGGCCCTGCGCTGGACTCTCTCCAGCAGCTCCACATCCCTCTTGTACTGGGGGGCCCAGAACTGGACACAGTGCTCCAGATGTGGCCTCACCAGGGCTGAGTAGAGGGGCAGGATCACTTCCCTCGACCTGCTGGAGACGCTCCTCTTAATGCACCCCAGGACCCCATTGGCCTTCTTGGCCACGAGGGCACACTGCTGCCTCATGGTCAACCTGTTGTCCACCATGATGCCCAGGTCCTTCTCTTCAGAGCTGCTCTCCAGAAGTTCAGTCCACCAGTCCACTGGTGTCTGGGGTTATTCCTCCCCAGGTGCAGGACCGTGCACTTGGCCTTGTTGAATTTCATGAGGTTTCTCTCTGCCCAGTTGTCCAGTCTGTTCAGGACCCTCTGGATGGCAGCATAGCCCTCTGGGGTATCAGCTACGCCTCCCAGGAAGAGCTAATTTATTTTGCTTGTTTCTTTAAATAATAAAGATTTTTTTTCTCTCTCTGTTTCAGTGTGCAAAGATCCACCTTATAAAGTTGAAGAATCTGGGTATGCTGGTTTTATTTTGCCAATTGAGGTTTACTTCAAAAACAAGGTATGGAATTACATACTTTTCATCTTTGTATTAGAAAAAAATCATGTAGAGGCTTTAAGATTAACATTTTAATTTCCAATCTTGGTTTAATATTAGCATTTAGAATATCTTTATAAATGTTGTTTTTCAAATTAACTATAACTTTTAGAATTGCCTAATTTTACTTTTGAAGTTATCCTTAAGTGATTAGGATTATGTGATAAAATAAATGAGTTGACTGTAATTACTCAGAGAGATTAGTAGGCTGGTCAGATGTGGATATACTTTTCAACTAATGCTTCAGGAAGTTAAATAGGCATTTAAAAACTTCAAGAAGGGAAGCTGATCTTGATCCCGTTGATTTCATAATGAAACCATTGTTCTGTTTTAATATTGCCATTCTTTCGAGCTCTTGCACTTTTTTTGCTTGCCTTTTTAAAAGAGCCTTTTCATCCTGCATACTCAGTCTAAAACAACATCTTTTAGAATATGTGAATACTGATTGTACTCAACATTACCAGGGCACAATTTTGTTTAAAAACAAAACTACTGCTGTTCTACAAAGCTAGTATTACTGTGGTAGCTCACATTCTGAATCTAAATAAATACTGCACTTATTTTGCATCTTTCTGGTAATAATTTCAGAGATTTCCTTTAATATACATAATGGGATCTGTATTATTAATAACTAGTTCAGGCAAAAAGGATTCTATTTCCAGGGAATAAAGAAGAAAAAACTCACATAATTTCTTGAACTTACGGCACAGTATTTTAATAATTGCTATATATTAGACATCTTTTGTCATATGTTTTGGTGGACCTGTTACTGTACATTATGCTTGCTTGTGAGATATTTTTGTGTTTATTGTATAATATCAGGGTGCAGTTTAACATAATTGTTTTAATCAAGTAGATCTTTTATCGTCTTTGACTTGTTGAATATTTTGTGGAAAGTTTAAAGAAAAAATAGCATAGTAAAAAACTTTTTTGAAATTATGCTCAGATACAGTTTGAGGTAGAGGAATGTATGACTATGTTAATTTTGTATACTTTTAAATGGATTTTCTAATATTCTTTTGTTTTCCATGGAAGTTCTGTCAGGGCGTGACAGGTGGATATTTCTGTTCAGGCACTTTCTAAGTTGTATGCTTTAAACGGCTAATTCTGAAATGTTCCCTGTATCAATCTGAAAAATAGGGCTTAGTTTACCCCACTTACTGATGGAAAAAGAAACAAAACTGCCCCAGTGACTTGACTGACTTTTTTGGTACCCTCTTTAGCTGTATACCCATTAAGGAAGCCATTTGTATGAAGCAGGAAATCTAAATTTTATTGAAGAAAAGCAGACCATTCTATTTACCTTCTCCATTCAGGGTTCATACCAAAAGCAGGGAGAAAAGGTCAGAATCCAGCTGTACAACAAAGCGCCTCTTCAGAAGCCTTCCAGCCCATCATTTCTTTTTCTGTTTTCCACTCAGACTTTGGCTGCCTTTGGTGACTGTGGAGGCCTGCAAGGCTCAGGAGTTACCCAGCAGGAGTTGTGGCTTATACTGAAATCAAGAGGGCGCCAATGATTACACCTCACCTCACTCTCAAGCAGCATGTGGAATTAGGAAGTTTGCAAACACCCCTCACCCCTATTTTGGTGTCATGGAATACAACAAGCTGCAGTCAGACTGTAAGTCAGCTAGCTCTTCATGCAGCAGCCAGCCCTTTTCTGGGATCAGTAGAATAAGAAGGAAAAATGGCAGAAAAATTGAGTAGTCATTATTGAGGAAAATTACTGCTTCCTCCAGACTCAGCTATTCCCTCTCCTGTAAGGCACCTCACAACTGTTCCAATACAGAAAAAGAGGAGATAGATTGGAAGAGGAAAAGGAAACAGACTGCCATCACTTATTCACAGTAGACAACTTCTCATTTCTGGTTCAACAAGTACCCTCGTTAATAGAGAAAGCAAGGACACCAGAACCCATTCTGGATCTTGAACTAAAAGAATTTCCATTCCTGGGACCAAACATCTAATGACCATTTCTCTCTGAAAGAAAATATCCCAACCTCTAAAGAGTTAAACCATCCCATTTTCAAAACCTGCCATGTTCAACAAAAGTAGGCAGTAGGTGTTTGCTAGAACAAATCCTTTTATATTCAAGGATTTCTACACTGGAAAATGCAGTTATTTAAAATATACTCATGATTAGCCTTATACTTGCCTTCACTGTCAGGACTGTTTTAAAATAATGGCAGTGGTACTGAGAGTGATTCATGTGTAAAAATACATTTTCAAAATCCCTAACTGTGATCATCTAACTTTCCTCAAATTTGTTTGAAGCCTCCACTCTGTAAATTCTTACAATTCTGCTTTTATGTCAAAGAGGCTAGTATCAACTGATTACCCATGACATTAGTTTTCTAAGCCGACTGGGAAATAAACCATTTTCACTTTTTATGAAATAAGTCTTGTGTTAATCTCTTTAAAAATAACAAGTATCTTAAACCATGGTTGAATATGAAAAAGGGCTGTCATGCAACTAGCTCATTTAAGGGAACTACTATCTTCTGTCTTCAGAAACAAACTGCTACAGGCTTTTTAGCCCATTTCTCCTTCTGTATCTACATGAATTTATTTTTTTGGCCATATTTGAGACTTCTCTGCTTCCTGCTCTTTACATCCTTTGAATTCTCAATCAAAACTAAATATTTTCTTAGGGATGCTTGCCACTAAACAGAGCACAAATTGCTCTGTAATTTTGATTAGAAATTTAGTGTTGGATATCTATTGAGATTTTTCCATTGTTTCTTTCTTCTCTTTTGTCATGGTTCTAATTTTGCTGAAGGCTTTCTCAATCTGACCTTTTAGTTGTGGGTCACTAAATAAAACTTCCATTGGTTTGATGGCTTCTGTTTGCACATCTGGAGTCTTGGAGAAAGGGCTATTTAGTGTTGCCTTAAAAGAATGCATAACTTATTTTTGGTTTCTAGAATAGAACTGTGTCAATGTATAACACAAAATGTATTTAATATGCTTTCTTTTTAACACAAACTGGAGTGTATTCATTGACATTAGTTTCTTTTTTTGGTAAAGGATTTCTCCAAACAATGGAATACTAATGATTTTTCAAAGATAATTTGCCTTTCTTGTTTTATCCTGTTGTATTCTTTCCATATTGGTACAGGGAACATTCAATTTCATTGCTTCCTTTTGATAGCAGAGAACTATTCACTTGGAAGCTGTGGTGGAATATTTGAAGTCTAGCTGGCCACAATGGCTCAAGAGAATAAGATGTCATTAGCAAATGCGCAGATACCATAATATAGTCAAGTACAGTTTGCTGCAGCAGTGACATTTTTATACCCTTCCTTTCTTCATGATTTTTTCTGAGGTGTTTGATTTCTGTGGAGAAACTTGCAAATGCATTGCAGTGTCTCCTGTACTATACAGAACTCAGCAGTGTGACTGTGGTTGGTAACTGAGCTACCCTGTGTCAGCTGAATCATGTTTCTTGACTCTGCATATACATTTAGCTTGCGGAAAACATGATGTAAAATACTTTTAAAGAAGTCTTTTCAGGCAAGCGTGAAGTTCACAAAGCTCATAAAATTACCATGTGTTATTATGGGCTCATAGAATTTTTTTCTGTTTTACTGTAGCCCAGCTGAGGCTTGACAAATTCCATCATGTGTTTATGAACACAACAAATGGTTAAAATAACATGATTTTCATTTTAATTGTCACCCTTGCTTTCAAATTAGTTAGCTTTGGTGTTAGATATTTCTATCTGGTTATTTTCAACCCTCAGGAAGAACCTAAGAAAGTTCGATTTGACTATGACTTATTCCTGCACCTTGAAGGCCACCCGCCTGTAAATCACCTCCGCTGTGAAAAGCTCACATTCAACAACCCGACAGAGGAATTCAGAAGAAAGCTTCTAAAGGCAGGAGGGGTGAGTCCTGCACCCATGTTAAAGCCATCACAATAAAGATGTTGCTCCTTATTGCTGGTGCATGATTAGTAGAATAAAAATTGACCTTACAGTGAAAAAAGTGAAGTGCTTGTGATTAATTTAGCTTAGGAGTATAATGCTTGTTGTCTTGGAGTGGAACAAGTGAGCAAGGGGCCATCTTAACTACACTACACTATTCAGACAGTTGCATCTTGCCTATCTTAACGGCCAAATGATTCATATTTACTTCATCAAAAGCAGTAAGGATCTTAGGCCTTATAAATGAAACTTGTTTGCTTGCTCTTTCAGGCATGAAATACATTAAGGCTACTAGAATAGGAATAAGTAAGAAGAAAACTTGCTCAGAGAGTAATGACTATTTTAAGAGTAGTAATTTCAGATAGATATAAGGCAAAACAAGTCAAAAACCCCATGTATAAGTAAATCTACTTAAATTTCGTGTAGTGTATAGCCTTCCCACTTTGAAACAGAAGATGTACAGAGGTACAGCTTTCACTTGTGTAGACTTACTTATGTGTTCATAGAATGAATATTAAAAAAAAAAAAAGGGGAGTAAGCAAGTTTGGAGGGAGGATAAGGTGAAAGCTGCAGGAGTGTTTTAATGTAATGCTTTGTGTGCTTGTAAGCAATGTTCATCTGTGCTTCGCTACAACTGCAGGTCTGGGCAGGGTGTTGGGAGCTCCTAGTCCTGCATTCTGTCCTGCGCACAGGGCAGCTCAGGGCTTCATCCTCCGAGGGATGGAGCTGCCACATCCACACTCAGCCCTGCCCTGCTCACTGCCATCGGCCCCATAGTGCTCTGCCGAGCTGCCTCCAGTGACAGCTGGGTGTTCATCTTCTGTTTCTGAATTTTTTCGGGTTTCCATTGACCCATCCTTCCAGAATATCTAGGCCTCCTTGACCAGCAGCCCCGCTTCTCAGAGTGTGAGCTCATCCTTGCACTTCGGTGTCTTCTGCAGACTTGATGTGACAGAGTGCATGCTGTCTCAGGCTCCACTGAGCCTTCACTGGTAGACATATGAATTAGTTACGCGTCATTTTCTGCATTTATATTAGCTTAGTGCTTATATTTACGTATTTGAGTAGTCACAAGCAATAAAGAATATTAGTTGCATTTGGTACAATTATACAGCAGGAGGTTCTAGGGGTGAGTTAAATAGGGAGCTACTTTTAGAATATCCTGTCTGCTGAGGAGGACCTTTGGAAAAACAGGAATAAGGAGCAAGCGTAACTGGAAAGAGTTTGTTTTTTCCCAGAGAACTGTTGTAATTATAGTTTTACTGAAAGCAAAGCATGAACTGTGTTTTGGATTTGCATGTATGAGATCTTGTACATTGCTGGACAATATAGGAATAGATGTAGGCAAGTAAAATATAAAGATTATATTCTGAAAACCTCAGAAGTTACTGATTTTTATATCATATAAACAATTATATCAGTTTGTCAGCGGAAAAGTTTTACCTGCTAATGTAGTAAGTAGTAAACTCCCAAGAGGCAACTTGGAGTTGTGGACACAAAATGACCAAAATAAACATATAATGTACAATGAAAAGTATGTTTATTTTATTCATTGTTCATTCTATTTTTAGGTTATATTTAGATTATATTTTATGTTTCTTGACTTAATAAAAGCAAAAAATACAACTAATTATTAACTAAGAAATACAGGGACATGTTTGTCAAATTCTTGCTCTAAATATATCTGTGTATTCTTACAGTGCTTTGCATGATTTCTGTTTTTCTTTTTGAGGAGGCAAACCTCTTGGTGACTTGGGGGTTTGTTTCATTTCCTTTCTTTCAAGTCTCCAATTTTCTTCCTACAATTGGTTTCTTTTTCTTGAAACTGTTAGTCTTTTATGCTTCTGTACATTTTCTTGCCTTGGAGTTTGCCCAAACTGCTGCGAGACGGTGATATCCTGTCTATCTTTCTGTCTTTTTATTAAATATCTTGGTGAAAACAGTTACAGCAGTAAGGCCTGTTATACTAGCATGGATTGCTGTCTTTATTGTTTTTGATTGTCTCATAAGTAGCAGAGAGGTGCATACTAGTATAGTAGACAACAAAATGAATTTAGGAAACATTACTCTCATATACTGTGCTCCAGCCAAAGAAAAGTACTTACAAAAAACAGACTACTTGAAAAGGGCTTTGCCCTTATGTAAGTCAATTTAATACTTCTGCCTATGACTATCTTAAGAAGAAAAATAAGTAGAAGTAACAAATCACAGATAACATCCTTGTGTGGCAACAAATCAGATAATATCAACTTCATGTTCTTCAAAATGAATGATGCTGAATAAATGTGAAATATTGAATGGTAGCTGTAGGGAAAAGGTTTTAACCCTGAAAACTTCTGCTGACATGTTTTTAAATTATGGTGTGAATTGCATAGCATCTGCACGCTTCATAGTCTAGCTCTCTCATTTGTTTCTCCAAGCAAAAGTAAGCAAGCTACTAAATTCAGTTCTTTATTTTTTATTTTCATAAACATATGTATATTAAAAATTTTATCTCCTTGTGGAGGGAAGAAGCACAGAATTTGTGTTGGACATTATTCATTTCACATCTGCTTTGGCTGTAAATGAAGGCATTTGCTCAAAGTGGAGAGGCATGAAGAACAGGTGAAGTTGTATTTGCTGTTGGAAAATACTGGACTTCAGTCAACAGAATTACTCCAAGCAGTGCCCTTCTCCTTATTCCCCTTTTCCTTCTCTTTTTTATCTTATATAGATAAGCTCTTTGGAATATTTATTTCTTTGTGTTACAGTTAATATAATCAGAATTGAAGCCTTACTATACTCTCAGTCATAATTAATAGCAGGCCTCTGAGCTGCTGATTTCTCTTCCTAGCTGAGAATTTTATTGTTCAATACTTACAGGAGGAAGTCTTTGCTTTAGCTATAGGTATGATATTTCTCTAGACAGGAAAGTCACTCTGAGGCTTTTGTTCAATTTTACAGGGACTGCATACCATTTTCTAAGTCCTTTGTGAAACGATATGTTAGGAAAGATTTTGTAGAAGTCGTTCATCTTTAGAAACATACCTTCCCACAAAAAGATTTAGTCAAGAACATTTACCTACTTCCAATGGACCTTGTGTATCATAAACATGCTCAGAATATTTAAGAAAAAGAAAAATATCTTCAAGAATGCATGGAGCAAACTAAGCTCAAGAACTGGGGATTGTTTATATTTCATCTTTCTTAGTATATAAGCTAAATAACACTCTTTTAGAAAATTTTGCTATTAAAATTATAACATTGAGCACATTTTTGCTGTTGCTTCTGCAGTATATTACCTAATGGTGATTTCTTTTGTTAGCGGATAGGAAGAGGGTTGATAGTAGTCATTGATTTACATTCTTCAATTTTTAACTACGTTTTTGAATGTTGAATCTGACTGTTTATAAACAACGTGTGATTGCATTTATCTATTTTTTCCATTTTTTCCATGGTACTTATATTGATGTCTTGGCTTGAATGTTTTTTCATTTCAAGAAAAGATTATAAATTTAAATTAGAAACTTAATCTGCTTCATGAGCCAATACCAAGAAAATAATTCTGAAGATTCTAAATCACAGCTACCTAACAGCTGCCTCAATTGAATTTTGCCACTGGAAGTATAGGTTTTGCTCAGGTATCACGTGTTTCCATATGTTTTTACAGCAACTTCTTTTTGAGCCTTTCAAGGAAAGGACAATGAAAATATTTTCCGTTCATATTAAGGCAGCAGTATTATACAGCCTTGTCTGCCATAAGTCCCTCCCCCAATTTTTTTTTAACAGAATGTTTGTACAGTGTTGTACAGTGTGAACTTGTATAATAATAGTCCCAACTTTTTGGAATAAATCTCGGTTCAATCATTTATGCTTTTAATTGGACTGAAATATTGCACAAACAGTACTGCAGGCTTAGAGGCTATTTGTTTTGTTTTTGTAAGAGAAAAAATCTTATAGGTGCTCCTTAGAGAGCAGTTATCCCAATTTATAAAAACAGTACAATTTCAAGCATTATTACAAATATACATGGTTATTAATATGTGGTTTGAAGTTTCATACTTAGAGGATGCAGGCAGTAGCTAGCTGTTTGAATGGCAATGACTTTTTTTACGAACAGATGTTTTCTTTTTGTCTGCTTCCTGTAAAATGCATTTGGAAGTGAAAATGGCTCTACTGTACTAGGCACAACTTTCTCTTTGAAAACATTTCAACTATTAATGAGAAGAAGAAAGAGAAAGAAACATTTTGAGATGGATAGAATTTTTAGAAAACATAACGGTAAAAAATTTTGACATTTTGCCAAAAGGCATGGCATTCATTTATTGGAGGAATTTTATGTCCTCATGTTTTCACTGGGTAACAGTTGATAGATACCTTTTTAGTTATGTAAGTTGTGAAGCTTGTGTTCCTAACCTACTATAACGAAGAAGAAACTGTGAGGATTTCCCTCTTGTCTCTGTCTTCCCACTTTCCTTGCCAGTTCTGTGTCAGTTAGAATAGTTGGTTTCCATCCAGGGCCAGCCTTAGATATATTGCTGCTCCAGGCAATTTTCATAATTAAGTGACTGAATTTTCTTTAACTATATGCTTAACATTTGCTTTCTTTTTCCTTTTTTCCAAGTATGGAACTTAAAAAAATCAGAGATTTTCTTTTCCTCTTAGTGGTTTATTTATTTATCTAATTATTTATTTATTTAATGACTACCTTTTCAAGGCAATTGGATTTTTTGTGACTCTTACTGTCATTGATTAGTTTTTAAGGGTAAATAAACTTGCAAGCAGTAGCTTTTTTTTT
>VWPW01015695.1:596990-635781 GCA_013389825.1 Crypturellus undulatus | reverse complement strand
TTTTTTTTTTTTTTTTTTTTTTTTGTAGTTCTTCTACTCCTTGTGATAACCAAGCATAATTGCATCTTCATAGTGTTGCTGTAATGGATCATTTTGCCTAGATTTCAAAGAGGACCTCACATAGCTCTCACAGAAGTTATTATTGTTTGAATTTCTCTGCAGCACATATCTGCAGAGATATGACAAGGAAAGCTAAGGCACATTTGGAACCCAACCTGCCAAGGGATGTTAAAAATAAAATGAAAAACTTCTTCAAATATATAAACAGCAGAAGGAAGATCAGGAGAAATGTGGGTCCGCTGGTGAAGCGATGGGCACCCTGGTTACAAATAACACAGAAAAAGCAGAGTTGCTGAATGCCTTCTTTGCTTCGGTGTTTACCAAGGGCAGCCCTGTAGAGTCCCAGGCCCTCGCAACAAGAGAAGAATCCAGGAGAGAGGAACACTTGCCCAGGGTAGAGGAAGATTGGGTAAGAGATCACCTAAGGAAACTCAATACCCACAAATCCATGGGCCCTGATGGGATGCCCCCTAGAGTTCTGTGTGAGCTGGTGGATGTCATAGCTAAGCCACTCTCCATCGTCTTCAAAAGATCCTGGAGAATGAGGGAGGTGCTAGAGGACTGGAAGAAGGCCAGTGTCACAGCAGCCTTCAAAAAGGCAAGAAGGAGGATCTGGGCAACTGCAGGCCAGTGAGCCTCACCTCCATCCCCGGAAAAGTGATGGAACGGCTCATACTGGCCGTTGTCTCCAGGCACATAGAGGACAAGAAGGTGCTCAAGACTAATCAGCATGATTCACCAAGGTGAAATCATGCTTGACTAACCTGATAGCCTTCTATGATGGGATGAACAGCTGCATAGATGAGGGCAGAGCGGTGGATGTCATCTATCTTGACTTCACCAAGGTTTTTGACACCGTCCCTCACAACATCCTCCTGGACAAGCTCCGGAGGTGTGGGCTGGATGAGTGGTCGGTGAGGTGGATTGGGAATTGGCTAGATGGCAGAGCTCAGAGGGTGGTGATCAGCGGTGCAGAGTCTAGTTGGAGGCCTGTGTTGAGTGGTGTCTCCCCAGGGTCAGTCCTTGGTCCAGTCCTGTTCAATTTATTCATAAACGACCTGGATGAAGGCACAGAGTGCTTCCTCAGCGAGTTTGCAGATGATACGAAGCTGGGAGGAGTAGCTGACACCCTAGAGGGCTGTGCTGCCATCCAGAGGGACCTGGACAGACTGGACAACTGGGCAGAGAGAAACCTCATGAAATTCAACGAGGCCAAGTGCATGGAGAGAAATAACCTAGACACCAGTACAGGCTGGGGACCGACCTGCTGGAGAGCAGCTCTGCAGAGAAGGACCTGGGCATCATGGTGGACGACAGGTTGACCATGAGGCAGCAGTGTGCCCTCGTGGCCAAGAAGGCCAATGGGGTCCTGGGGTGCATTAAGAGGAGCGTCTCCAGCAGGTCGAGGGAGGGGATCCTGCACCTCTACTCAGCCCTGATGAGGCCACATCTGGAGCACTGTGTCCAGTTCTGGGCCCCACAGTACCAGAGGGATGTAGAGCCGCTGGAGAGAGTCCAGCGCAGGGCCACGAGGATGATCAGGGGCCTGGAACATCTGCCCTGTGAGGAGAGGCTGAGGGAGCTGGGGCTGTTCAGCCTGGAGAAGAGGAGGCTGAGAGGGGACCTCATCAGTGTGTACAAGTACCTCAAGGGAGGCAGTGAGGAGGATGGGGCTGGCCTCTTTTCAGTGGTGGTCACTGACAGAACCAGAGGAAACGTCCACAAACTGAAGCATCAAAAGTTCCACAGGAACTTAAGGAAAAAAATCTTGACAGCGAGGGTGACAGAGCACTGGAATAGGTTGCCAAGAGAGATTGTGGAATCTCCTTCTCTAGAGATCTTCAAGACCCGCTTGGATGCAGCCCTGTGCCATGTGCTCTAGGTGACTCTGTGTGTGCCATGAGGGGGGGTTGGACTAGGTAACCTCTTAGGCATTCTGTGATTCTATGATTTTATGAAAAGGGGAGGCTCATCACGGAAGTGCTCCTAGATTACAAGTGCAGTAAATGAAAACTGTAGGTAGCTTGGTATGGATTCTTTTAACATAAGGTTATTCCAGCCTTGTTGGTTGCCCCTTGTCTTTTAGGAAAAGCGAGAATCAAGACATAGGCAAGAGCTTTCTAGTAGTGCTTCATTCTTCCACAGAAGCACTGAAATGTTAATTTGGAGCAATTGTGACAGCTAATGAAGTTTTTAACTATGTAAAGAATTTTGTAGGTGATTGGACTGTGACCCCTATGGATCTGGGATAATAAAATGTCTATTTGTGGAAGCTGAAGGTCAGTTTCATGGAGCACTTGAGGCTGTTGCTCAGGCCATACTGGAATCTGAAAAAGCAAGGTTTTTTTTCGAAAGGCAGATTGATCTTCTTGTTGTTTACCTAGCTACTTCAAGGTGTCAAAAGTGTTGGTAGATAGTGCTGGCTGTGTCAGATTTTTGTATACAGGTTTGTGAATAAGTTGTGACTAGGTTTATGTATAGGTATTATGGTTTTAGAATGTTGCCAAAATTGTTGTGATTAGTGGAAGAGACCTCACATTTATATTGGGTTAATTCGTGGTACACAGTTATGATTGCTTAATTCCCTACTTTGGTCAGCAGAGCATGTGACTATATAAATCCAGATATATATGCCAGTTTTTCATTCCATAGTACTTGGTTGCCCTGAGCAGCAAAATGAAACACCCCTGGAGAGAGCCTGCAGCTCAAACAGTATTTTTTAAATCATTCTTTGCAGATGGATCGAGCAATGAGTTCATTCCTACCCAGAAATGTAGGTACAAATTGGCCTTCTGTATCAACTATTTTCTGAGAAATTAATTAATCCTCTGCTGCCTTGGCTGTCCTGTATTTAAAACAACTGGCAGACAAAGGCTTTAATTGCATGCTCAATAGTTCCAGACTATGGAACCAGGTGTTTGGTGAACTCAGTATTGCCAAGAGATCAATTTGAATACTTCTGTACATTGTGTCATAATTGCCCTTGATTATGAAAAGAGAAAATATTTCTCTAGGATTGGATTGGAGAAATAATAATAAAAAAGTTTTCAAGTCATATATCTGTGAGAGCAATGAAAGCAATAAATCATAGAATGCCTAAGGTTGGAAGGGACCTCTAGAGGTCATCTCGTCCAACCCCCCTGCACACGCAGGGCCACCTAGAGCACACGGCACAGGACCGCACCCAAGCAGGTCTTGAAGATCTCCAGAGAAGGAGACTCCACAACCTCTCTGGGCAGCCTGTTCCAGTGCTCTGTCACCCTCACTGTCAGGATTTTTTTCCTTAAGTTCCTGTGGAACTTTTTGATGCATAAATAGCTCATGCATACTTTATGGTGGTGGTGGTAGTTGTTTTTCTGCATTAACATCAGCATGACATTAATGTAGTATTTGGATGTTCCAATACGATTTGGGTTGATGGTGTTTTCACCATTTTTTCTTAGATATGTTACTACAATGAGATCATGTTAAAACTCACATTCATGTCATCATGTCTGCTGTTAGTGCTAAGCTAAATGTAATGCTTTGCATTGAGGAGCTGCTCACACCGAGCCTCCAGTTCTCCTTTCACAGGGATGGTGGAATGCAGTGTGGCTCCTTCCATCTCTTTCTACAATTGAATTATTAAATAACTCTCCTAGAACTCTTCATTGACCACAGTCCTTGGTGTCACTGGAACAGATTTCGGCACAAGATAGGGACTAACATAAGCAAGGATCTGAGTTTGTTTCTCTTTTCTGTCCAGGCCCACTAGCAGTAATCCCATTAATCTTTGCTGCTGTTGGTCTTTCTCCTTTTTCTCCTTGGTCACAGGCCATGTAGCTATCATCTCTCCATCTTTACTAGATTACAGGCTGGATTTCTTGGGAAATGATATGACCTGCTGGAGCTTCTATATACCTCAAAAACTCCAAGTTTTTGTTTTGTTTTGTTCTGTTTTTGTCTTGAACATGCAACTTTTTTCCTGTGAGGGTGACAGAGCCCTGCAAGGGGCTGCCCAGAGAGGCCGTTGTGTCTCCTTCTCTGGAGGTCTTCCAAACCTAGTGCTACCCTGTGCCACGTACTATAGGTGCTTCTGTTTGAGATGGATCTCTAGAGATCCCTTCCAACCTCAACCATTCCGTTATTTATTCTGTGTGTGATTATCCATTCCAACACTCATGCTTGTGTAGTGGAGCTTCTGAACAGGTTGTCTGAAAAGCAGTCAGATATGTGTTTGCTGGATTGTCTAAGAAGGAGAAAAAGAAGAAATCTACTTCTCAGTCCTAACTGTGAGAAGGTGCAATTTTTTTGTCATGTTGATGACAGAATACTTCATGTGGTGAAAAATGGCTACTTATCTGTAGTAGAAGTATTACAGAAAAGTGGAGCTAGTGGAATTTATTCATGATGGAGTGATGACTATGGAAAGAGGCCAGAGACCTTGCTTTTATTTTTCAGAATAATGTTGGCATTGAAAGAAAACAACTTTTTTCAAAAATCTGAAATAGAACAAATTTACACATAAAAAAACAATTTATTCATGAAAGTAAATAATCACAAATCAACCAATACTATACTTTTTGTTTTTTGGGGGGCAATAAAAATGGACATGACAAGCGTTCTAACCTAAGACACATGTAGTGATTACTTATACCTCCTCTGTGTGAGCTGTTCTTGTGTCAGACTAAAGCTGAAAAAATGTATGCAAATATAAGCTGTTTGATAGTCTAGGATGTAAAAACTAAGGTTGTATGCTTCCTTCCCCACTCTTCCATTTGTGTCGGTGCTTTGCGGAAGCTACAGTCAAGAGACTTTTGCAAACATTCATAAATAAATACCATGAAAAGCTATGCAGTGGACTTGTTAACTTGGTACTTTAAAAATGACCCACAAAAAAGGCAAACTGAAGTAAAGCACTCAGCCTAATGCATATATATTATGATTGTGAATGTTGCTCTTGTTCTAATTTGCACTTAATGTAGTGGTAAGTAGCTAATAATCATCATCTCTGTGTGTGACTGGGTGTATTGTGTGTTGTGAAAGCCATCTCAAACTGCATGCATCAGGGTAAGGGTAAAAGGGCAGAGAGAGAGAAGTTGATTGTGGAAATGTTTCTTACAGTCTGAGCGGGAACCTGACAGGTAAAGCTGTGCTTGTCATCTATAAACGAGAATTGAGATTCTTTATCGGATGGACAGGCTGATGTTGCATGTTTACAGAACAACTTTCTCAGTAAGAAAAATGCACTTATCTGATTATGATGTTAACTTGTAAAACTGTTAGTTGTTTTTACTCCAACATATTCTCATTTTTCCTTCTGAAGAACCTTTACAGCTGTCTGTGATTTGTAGTGTGATGGTGAGGCAGATGGGGCCATCAGATCCATAGAGACTTTTTCCCCTGTCTCCTGCTATGACTACTTCATTCTCTTTTACATATCCAGCCCTGAATACCGAAGTAGGGCAATACTCTGGGAAGAACTGAGCACTTGACTGCGTTCATCCTTGACTACAATCTGTCAAATTCTGCATGCAACATCTAAGCATTGTTTATAGGGGTTTCTGAAAAAGTAAACATGTCATTTATTTTTATGAGGAACTTTATAATTGAAGGTAAGTAGCCTTCCCTGACCATTTTTTTTTCTCACTGCTTCCTGACCACATTGCTTGGTCTTGGCCAACCTGTCCCTCATGATCACCAGGGCATGTTTTGGAAAACTGCTGCTGCTAAGTCAGCCTCAGCCTTTCCTGTTGCTTAATCCTTCCCAGGGACATACTTTTGGCATTATGTTGTTTTTTATTTTATTGGGGAATATATTAGGTTCCTATCCATCCATTTCTTCTGCACGTCTAGATTTCCCTAAATGACAGTCCTGTCTTCTAGCACTCTGGCTACTCCACCGAACTTATTATCTGACAACTTGGCCAAAATTTCACTCCATTTTGCCCAGATAAATGAAGGCATGGCAGTAGTGGGCCAAGTGTTGATCCCTGAGGAACATTGCTAGTAGTTGGTTCCTATTTGGGCCTTTTATTATTGAACACAAGTTTTTCAGCCTGACGATTCATTCTATTTTCCACTCTCTCATGGTCTACCCATTCACAACATGAACTGCAGAATTTTTTTTTTTCCCCGTCACCCTCCCAGGAATGGGGAAGGCTTCCCAGGCTGACTAGCCTGCATTGTCTAGGATCTACTCATCCTTCTTGAAGACACATGAAGGTGTGATGTTTGCCTTTTTTTTCTGGTCGTTAGGAAACTTCCCCAATTGCCATGATCTTTTGAAGATACTAGAGATCCTTTGGCCTTCTCAGATGCACCCCTTCTGGTTCCATAGATTTCTGTGTTCCAAGGTCTGAAGGGCATCCTAACTCAACCCTGATCTCCCATGAGTGTCTTGCCATTTCACTGTCAGCAGCAGGTTTAGGACCTTGGAAGCCAGAGGATAGACCTGACTAGGGAAAACTGAGGCAGGGAGGGGGGAACAAGAAAAAAAACACTGAGCAGCTCATTCTTTCTCATGTCCTTTATCGCAAGGTTTGTTGCCGCATTGAGCAGCATGTCCACATGTTCCTTTGCCTTCTTTTTATTGCCATTATTTTTGTAGAACCTCTTATTATTGCCATTCACATTGCGTAATATAAGTTACTTCCTATGGATGCAAGGAATTTTAATTTTGTATATTTGTATTCTATAGAAGTATTCTGTAGTTTTCTAGATAAAGTTAATGTTACATATGTTTCCTTTAGGTTTAAACACCCCTGCCCTCCCCAGAAAAAAACTCCACCATGAAGATGTATCTTTTAAAAAAATATATTCTGTCAGTTGAGTCATTTATACCATGATGTAACAATGTGGAGTAAATTATTTTCTTCTGACTATGTTTAGAATGCTTATTCTGAAACCAGATCTTCCAGATCATCAGTCATTTTTTTTCTTAGATTCATTCAGGAAGATGTATCTTTACAATCAATATTTAGTTCTATACTTGTCTGCATATCTCCAGTGTACTGCTTTAAAATCTTTTTAAAATACTGGTACCAGCCTGGAGCTCATGCTTCCGTAAGTTTCTACATCATTTCCAAAGCTTGCCCACTAGAAGCATCTTTTTTTTTCTTTATTCTTAAGCTTGTGTTAAGACTGCCTTTCTATTTGCTCCTGAGTTAGGTATTGGAAAACCTTATGTAATATGCTACAACTGACATTAATTTATATTTTTGTAACAAATTATTGCTTCTAGGGATGAATTTTTTCATTGCTTTCTCTTCTTGAATAGCTTTAGAAATCTTGATACTTTCAGGAGAGTGGGACTGAGAGTTTGAAGGGTCTTTCCATCCATGGACGGCTACCATTGTACCACTGTTCAGTTCTCACAGTGATCCTCTGGTACCCTGCTAGTCACTAAGTTTTGACTGAGCCAGATTCTTCATTTTTGCCAGAAACGCCTCTTTCTGCCATGAGCAGTCACCTCCACAGTATCCAACCATACTGTAGACAAAATTTTTTACTTTAAGGACTGGAGCCACAATTACCTTGTTTGATAGTTATAGTTTAAAACTCTTGTGTCAGTAATATACTTCAGGATAGCATTAGCTATGTCCAGACTGTAGGAGACCCTGTCATAACAGGAAAAATATGAAGGTGCCAAATGGAGAGCCAGGCACTGAGTTTAAAATATTCAAGAGGAAGCAATTCCTGAAGATACACAATGCAGTTGTGGAAATCATTGCCACAGGAGTTTGAGATATCCAAATACCAATGAAGAAAGCAATTAGACAAACTCATCTAATAGAGTAACGTTAAAGTTAATTCAAGACAGTGATGTGAATAGAGCCTCTGGCACGTAAACTTCCTAAATCATTGCTTGCTGCAAACTAAGAGAAGAGGTGGGGGATAGGAGAAGAATAACATTTGGTTAGTGGTCAACAGAGATGGTTTGAGGAAAAGTACAGGAACAGGACAACACTAAAGATATGCTATGGAATTACCTACGCCTTTGCTTTGCATTTAGGTCTTGTGCTAAATCTGTGAAAGAACAGCACAACTGTAACTAGAACTTCATGCTTTAAATACTAGTGAATCCAGGACGTGATAATATGATGTACTCAGCTGTTTTGTTTAAAGTCAAATTGTGCCTCTGATCTCACCTTGCTTCAGTAACACTGGCACTGGGGTCAGATCCCACCGCCATGTCTTGATCCCCTTGAGTTGGTGACCTGTCTGAGCAAAGCAGTGACTCATGGAAGGGGCTGAGGAAAGGAATAAACGCAGTTCCTGATTCCTGTCCCTATAGTGGAGCACTGTGGGAGCAGGTAAGCTCAAGCGTAAGATGGCTTTAGCCTAAGTGAAGGCGGCAGCAGTGTCCTTGATGCATTGCAATGTACTGCCTTCCGCAACTGCAACCTGGTAAGAAACTTGCAGTGCAGAAGAGTGTGCTTTTTTTATTGTTGTTGTTTTGTTTTTGTTTTCAAAGTTAACTTTGTACTAGAGAACTCTTGATACTTTTTTTTTTTTAATTAACTTTTATTCTTGCTGCAGAAGTAGTAGCTTGCAATAAGACATCCATTCATATCTTCTCCTTCTGGATGTGCTAGCTAGATTTTTGTCTTCTGAGATCTGTATTGGATTTATTACCTATTTGTCTGGAGCTAGATTTGCTAGGCCTGCCTGTACTGAGATGGTACAATTGTTGTCCCAGCTCTACAGCTCTTCCTGTAGAGAGCAATCCTGCTCTTTAATATTCTGCAGTCGTGATACCAAGGTCAATAATCCAAATAACAGTTTAATGGATACTAGCCCAGGAATGAACATATCTAAAAGATTTATAAACTTCTTTTAAAGTATCAGCTTTGTGAGAATAATTATATATTGAATGTATAAATATTTCTAAACTGGGATTTTTATCAATTTAAATTCCTAAAAAAAGGATAGTGGTTGAGTCTTGACATATTTTAGTTAGTCAGAATCTTATGTTTCAAGGAAAAACTGGCAACTTCCAACCTTAGGAGGAAGATCCATAGCAGATTTTTTTGTCTGTTTCTTTGCTTTTATAATCAAAGTAAGGCAAACCTTGATTCTCCTGTCACACAGATTCCTCTTGATTCCTCTAACACATAGATATGCAGATTTCACTCATACAAGTAAATGAACTGCTCTGTGTCAATAAATGACCTCCTTAAAATCTTTAAGAGTGAGTGACCTCGTGCCTTTCCTACTGAAAGGTCATCTGATTTTAGTGCAGATCGTATTTTCCACAAAGAATGTTGTTCTCCTTTAAATTAAACTCAGTGCAAGCTTTAAACCAACAATCTTATTTAATCAAGGAGTTTAAACTGGATCCTTAAGAAAGAATAATGGTCACGGTCATTCTGTGTATGTTCCAGAGGTGATACATGTGTGTATGTGTACGTGATATATGTGTATGTATGGCTGCAGATTTTGTGGTAATATTCATTATCCTGTTACTAGTCATTATCTGTTAGCTTCTCCCTTTCCTTACTTTCATCAGTGTTTAGTTCAATCAAAACCCTTGGCAAGTGGAGGTAAAGTATATATCAGATTAAAGTAAAATCACCTAATGTGCTAAACCACAGTAGCTAATTCATATTGACTTTACCTTGATTACAAATTGGAAGCAATTTTTTCTTCCCCCCTTTTTTGGGAAAGACTTGTCTCCTGGAATGTTCTGTGCAGAATCCTATTTCACAGAGTATTTGATGATTTTATAAATAGCTTTTACTGAGTGCTGTTTGTTTGTTTGTTTTAATACAGCAAGCAAGAACTTATTGGGTCATCTGAGGGGCAAAGGTGATCACATAGGATGTCCAGGAAAGCAAGTGAGACTGTTGTGTAGGATGCTGTGGGATGCTTCCTTGCAGTTGCAGAGCTCTAACTTCTCTCTAGATTTGCAGTGCTGGTCAGTTAGTTAAGTCAGCTCTGTCAGGCTTTTAGTGTTTTTGAAGCAGGAAATAACTTGATAGCTTTGCTAAGAAGTAGCAAGATCTAAGCACACCAGCACTAGAGCACAGGGAGGAGGTGATTGAATTTATCTTTGATGAAAAGCAAGAATTTTGTCAGGTCTAGTAACCACTCTAGCCATGGCTGAATTTTCTGTGCACTCTGCATTTGATCTTTTTTATTCATGAGTCTTTAAAATCAACAAAGAGATGACAATACTAGACTCTTGGTACAGCGGAAACACTGTTTGCTCATGTGGGATCTATGTACTCTAGAACTCAAAAGGCAGAAGCTTGGAGTTGATGCAGATCCAGTTGCTTTGGCAATGAGGAGTTCTTAGATGTAGAGTTTTATTGTTTTCATACTAAAATTGAACTAAAAATAAAAGTAATTTCACACTGTACCAGTGTGCCTTCTGTCATGCTGCTTTATCCAAAACTAAAGACTACTGCACATAGTATTTCTTTATTGAACGCCAGTAATCTGATGAACTTTTCACCACAGGTCTGATAAACTTTCAATTTTACCAGATATTAGAATAAGTGAAAGAGATGCTAATTCAGGGCTCAGGAGTAGTGCTATGTAGTGCTAGGAACAGAATGAGAAGTTGTGGCACTTTCTCAAAGGCTTGCATTGTGTTTGCATGGAAATCAAAAGGTGCAATTTGTTCATTAAATTTAAACGTTGGAGAAGTGGTATTCCACCACTTCAGTATGATTTGCTAATTCCTTAAGCAGATCAGAATATTTCTGTGTGCATGTCTCTGTCTCTCTGTTGATGTTATTTGACTTAAAATGCTTTTCCTCTTATGGCAGATCATGGTAATGTCAGATGGCACATCAGTCTCTTCAGGACAGAGCCTTCATCTCCCCAACCTTCCCAGTAATTCCCTGTCTTTTTCTGAAGTGAAGAAGAAGTCATCTCATGGCACAAAGGTGAGACTTATTTTAACAGAAGACACTTGAACCAGTGAGGCATACTCAGGGAAAAAACTCGAAAAAATAATTCCTGTGGATACTTTTATAGTCATGTGACATAGTCCAATTATAATAGGCCTAATTACTTATCTGATGGGAAATGTGTAGAATTTTAGAAAATACTAAGATAACTGCTTGGTTTGTTAAATATTTGTAAAGGAAAGCTTTGTAAGATAACTGTGTAGAAAGAAAAATTGAAAAAAAATGTTTTCTCTAGGGTGTTTAGTTATGTTTAAACTTTAGGGATTAATTCTTTATTGTTTCAAAGATAACAATATGATATCAATTTCTAGGACATGAAGTTGAATGCACAGAGCTAGAAAATGATGAAAAGTTGTATTCAAATGAACCTTTAGAGAAATATAAATTAACCTTTCTAAAACATCACAGAGATATCCTGGTCAAAAGCATGAGTATCTATCTCAGCAGATCAGTCAGCTTTCAGATATTCTCTTCAACTTCAAAAATACATACTGCCTCATCTTTAACAGTCAATAGCAGCCAATCACCAACTGCTAGCCCTGTTTTCAAATTGATACACACCCCTTGGTTTTCCCTAGAGACACTTGATTTGCCATCTCTGTAAGCTGGTGCAAGTTTTGTGAGCAGTTGGAATAAATTTTCAAGAACCAAAATATTAAATCCAACAAATCACGGAATCACAGGTTTGTCAAAACAAATTAATCTTGTGGAGGAATAAAAATATACCCTTTCTAAAAGTAAAAACAAACACAAGACTACTACTTGCTTCCTAAATGAATTAGCATATATATATTTTTTTCCATTCTGTTTTCAAAATCATTTGGCATTTCGTTTTCCTTTTGTCACATCTAGATTGAAATATATTGCCAATCTTATTGGTGTCTGATTTTTGGTGTTGCAATAACAATATCAATTTTTACCAATAGCTTTCATGTTCTGTAACTGTACAAAATGTTGTCTCCTAGAAAAATGCTCGGTCTTTTATCTTTAAAGAACTGTCAAGCAGTGAACTATGCTATACCTAAGTATACACATTGATAAAAGGTATCATAATAAAAAGGATATTTAGAGAAACAATGTTCACTTTAGTCTGTTAATACCTGCTTTGTGTTGTATCCGAGCGCCTTGCATTCTGTAATGCAGTTCTTGTAACAGCTGGAGGAAGTGGGGAAATCTGGGCAGTTTCATTTCCCTGACATGAGACAGAGGGAATCTGAGGATGAGGCTGAGGGCACTTTGGCAACCTTTGGCAAAGCTGGTGTGCAGTGCCTAGAAGGAAGGGATGCAAGGGTGCAAAGGTAACTGGCCAGCTGCTTGGCCTGAGGCAGCTGCAAACACTTGGGTACTGCAGATGCGTTATTTGGGACACCTCCCTCACCATAACATGGGCTCCTTGTGAGTTTGGGTATACCTATAGAACTGGTTTCTGAACCTCTTTGGATGTAGCTGTCATGTGGACTCCCCTGGCTCTTGCCCTACAATCCAGTGCAGGCACATGGAAGCTTAGCCTAAATTAAGCAGTCCAAGTTCCTACACAGAGGATCAGGAAAGTAAAAAGCGATACCAAGTCCTGTACTAGTCCTTCACCTACTTACTGTACCCCATGGTAAATCTTGGGTTTCCCTTGCAGTTCATTTAATGACAGATGGTACCTGGGATGTTTTATTCTAAACTCTTTTCAGGTAATGCACTTTTGTCTGTTGTGGAAAACTTTGGCAAGTATAGTATGTTTCCTGTGGGCCCAGTCTAGTCCTCAGATTCATTCTACCTCAAAAATCAGCAATCCTTCACTTCTGCCTAGGTAATTACCTGTAATGAGTTTGGCCACAGCAAGAAAACTACTGTGGAAGTCAATATGAGCTCAGATGTACATCACAACTAAGAACCGTATTCTGTATCAGTGGCATTTTTACCTCAAAATATTTTGTTTCAAAATAGGGCCATGAGCAGCGATGCTGTCTAATTCAAATCATTTTAAGTGTAGGTTCCTTCCTTTTCCAGTCTTTCCTTCATAGCAGTGTCCAAGCTAAAACAACTCCTAAAATAAAATCAAAAATAAAATGTCACCTAGGAGTGATGGTTTCTGTCCAGGATAGATCTTTTCCAATTTTAAAGACACGCTAATGAGGAGCTATTTCTTTGTCTCTTAAGAAACAGTCGTAAATATCTGATCTACTTATAATCATCAGCTATTTCTGAGGAATAGGCACAAGAGATAACCTTAGATATTTGTTCTTTTATAATAAAATTCTAACAGTTTAAAAGTCATGGATTTTTTTTGTCCTGAAGATAGTTCGTTTTGTTCAGATGTGTGTGTTCCAACCAATTTGTCAGATTAATTATTACTTGGTAATTTGGAGTAAGCCTACTTATTTTCATGTGATACTACATCCTCAGTGTTCAAATTTAAATATACCTCTAAAATGGTAACTGTAGGAAAGTTTGATTATTTTCAGTCTTGATAATAGACATGGATTATCTGTGAGTCTAAAACTGTAGGCGTTTGCATTGCAAGTAGCCGAACAGGATATTTTTTTTTTCTTTTTTTCTGTAGCCATACCACTGTGATGTGCTTGTTCTGGTGTGTTTGCTTTGTACCTGTGGATACCAAACTAAAGTTCAGGGTCAATTCATAACGCTGAAAACCAGAAGCCTAAGAATGTTTGCCTATCCATTTGGCATGTACAAGTTATCACACAACTGCTCTGAGCAGAGAATTGCAGTCAAGACAGCAAGCATGTTCAAAGATGTGATAGTGTTCATTTATCAAAAACGTACAGCAGAGGGTTAAGCAAGACAACCGTCAATTTGCTTTTTCTCATACTTGTCTGGAATATGGGTTCATAATTAATGAGTGTCCACGTTGCTGAAATTCCATTATTTTATATATAAGTAGTGTACTGTGTGTTAGTGAGACTTAGTACTGTAGTTAAAAAAAGTGTTACTCTTAAAAAAAAAAAAAAAAAAAAAGGAGAAAAAAAAAAAAAAAAAAAAAGGAGAAAAAAAAAAAAAAAAAAAAAGATAGTTGTATTGGTAACCCTATTTATATGGTGTAAAATACTGTATGCATGGAACAACAGAGAAATAGTATGATCAGTTTAATCAGGAAAATTGTCTTTAGGAATAAAGTATACAGTCATTCCCCCCCTCCCCCCTCCCAAAAAAAAAATAAATAAAAAAAAAAAAGTTTACTTCAAGTTGTTTGTCATCTCTGATTAAAAGGAAGAGTTTTTATGTTGCTTCTTCTGTCTCTGTCCAACCGCTGAGTGTAGCCTGCTTCTCCTTGTCCAGCTGTAATTGTTTGTAATAATAGGATGGGCTGGGCAAGCAAGAACTTTCATGAAGTGTGGAAAACTTTGGGAATGTGGACCATAGTAATGCTGTGAGAAGAACTGGCAGTGGGTGAATTTATCTCTAGCATGCTATTAGAAAGTGAAATAATAAGATTGTACTTGTGGAGACCTTTAAAATAATTTATTTTTCCTCCATCTAAATCAATTAGTGTTTTTTAGTTGAATACTAAACATATTTGTACGTATTAGAAATCTAAATTCCCACAAGCGATTCCTTTTAGATAACTTCTCTTTTTCTTCTGAGAGCCGAAAGCATATTTGTGACTTAATTCCATTCCAGAGGCTTAACACAACCATATTATCTCAATAACATTTGAATAAATGACGTTTTTTTATTACAAGTGAAAATAATGCATGTTTTTATGAACCCTCATCCTAAATTATTAGTCTAAGCATAAAAATACTGCAGAGGAGGGTGGCCTAGCCAATGTATTCAGCTTAATAACTTAATCAAAATTAATGAGCCACTTAATGAACTTATTACTTAGAAAATAAGACAATTCATTATGTGTTAATATGTGTCAATACCTGGAGATATTTGAAATGACTTTCAGAGGACATTGGCTATCCATTTTAATCAAATGAAGAGTTACATTCTGTAGTAAGCAGTTAAAATCCAACCCTGCAAGATATACTGATAATTCAACACCATTTTTCTGTTTTGAGAAGATACTAGTCTATATTATGCTTTTTGAAACAATTATTTTTAAAGACTTGTTACTGATGATCTGTCAAAGGGACTGAATATCTTGAAATATGTGTGCTTGTGGTTGCTTGGATTAATAAAAGAAAATGTTTACAGCCTGTTTAATATGCCTGTAATCCGCTCTATTATTCTTTTGACATTTGTCATGCAGTATATCAAAGTATAACATCCACTTGGGTTGCTTCAAGTAATATTTGATTAATGCACAAATGTAAACTATGGTATGTAAAATAGTATCTGTCACAACCCCACAGTCTATATATTGTATATGCAACTTGAAAAAAAAACTGTTTGCTATATCACACAGAAAAAATGTCATTCACTTTTATTCCTCACAACAGTTCTTAAGTTGGGGAAGAAAGCATTTAAGCATATGTTCTGATTTACCTTAAGGTCTATGCAGCACATGCTTTAAAAATTTACCCACAGCTCACCCTGAATCAGATGTACACATGCACCTCTTGAATGATAGAATTTTATAAGTTAATATGTTTTGTTTTATATATTTTTCTTTTCTCTTTTTTTAATTCTGAGTAGCTCATACTGTTTCTTCAGAATTTTTTTTGAAGATTAAAAATTGAGAAAAGATTCTTTATTAAAAGAATAAATGAACTATGGTATGAAATGTCACACTACATGTCATATAATTATACTTTGATACTTTGGTTTCTCTGAAAGCCTCAGCTTCTGTCATATTCTGCAAGAGGAAGTAAGGCTATTTAAAAAAAAAAAAAAAAAACAGACGGATACAGGTCCCCGATTTCCAGTGATAATATGCCTCCCAAGGTCGATTTCATGGTTCTCTGTTGGAAAGCGATTAATACTAGCCTTCTCCTTTTGAGCAATTTAAAATACATGGTAAGGAAAGTGGGAAAAAAATAAGAGGACTTCATCTTGTTTACAAATGGCACATATCCTGTCCCTTCCTTGATCAGGATTTCTGGCTCTGCTGTGATAGAACAAGATCTGAAGATGAAAGCATTAGGAATGAATTCATACAACATACCTTCTGTGTTGGTTTTGTCTTTAAAAAGAAATAAAAATCTTTTTTCTTTTTTTCTTTTTTTAAACCAAGTGAATAGTCTTGGCTAATCACATGCAAGGAATGATTAATGCATTTATAGTTTTGAGAAACAGGAAAATGCTTTTTATTTAGACATTCAGATATCATCAGAATATTGTTCATTGTTTAAGAGAAAAAAATAATTTTTATTTACAGCTTTGTGTTTTCAGTCATTTATCTTTCGTTAGCATGAAATGTAGGTAGAGTGTTTCTTAACTTGATAGTTGACTAAGTAAATTTCAAAATTAAGCTTTTTGGCAGTCCACCATAAGGAAAAGTGCAGGTAGCATAGGCTAGCCATGAAACTGGGATTTGGTTTGCTGACCGCAGCCAAACTTTGCTCACGTGTGATAAAGATTTCTGTTTATGTTTTAGACTCAAGCTGTTTTTGATAAAGTGTATTGGACAGACAAAATAGATTTGTTTTTTCTTTCCAACATTTAAAGTAATTTTACATTTATAAAAATGAAAAAACTTTGGTGTTTCTGCCATATTACTTTCCAGATTGATGTTTCCACAGAATATTTCACACTTGTAGACTGAACATTTTCTTGCAGATTATTGATGGAATATTTTTACTTTCTACCAACTCCAGATGGTCTCCCCAGAAATGTGTTAGGATTGCTTTTTAAGAGTTAATCCATAGTGCATATATTTGACTTGAGGCCAGTTCTTTTTAATCCTTACTTGTCTTCCAAGATATGAGCTTGAATATTTTCTAGTGCTTTGGATGCTGGATTTGTGCTTCTGCCCATTGTTAATATTGGTACCTATACAGATTTCCAAATCTGATGTAAGAAGCTATTTGTAATATACACAATAAATACTTTGTGTGGGTGTGTTCGTTCAGCTGTATGTGTGTGAAAATTCAGTATTTCACTGATTCAATTAAGGTAAGCTATAAAATATGTAAAGAAAAAGTCAGTTCAAAGTAATTGTTTTAATTTTTCCCCTGTTGGTAGGGAGAAGAATGGAGTCTGCTTTCTCTGTACCTATGATTGTTTAAAATATCCAGGTTTTACAGCATTCAACATTCATATTATGCAAGCTGTAAATAGACATGATCTGCTAATTTGGTTAACAGGCAGCAAATAATTGCGTATATTTTGGGGTATATTCTTTGTCTTACTTTCTTACCTAGTTGAGAAGGTGATCATGTGCTATTTATTTAAAGATGGGAGGAGGGCAGGGCAGGGAGGGTGGATTTCAGACCAATTCTCCAGATTATAGAATTCTACAGATCGTAGAAAATCAGCCATCCCATGTAGAAGTTGGAGTTTGCATGCCCTGTTTTTCTCCTTTGACTTCCAATGCACTGCTGCTCTTAGATTTATATTGGGGTTAAAACAGTGGTTAAATGTTGGGGAAGAAAAGTTTAATATATTTTTACCTTCTGCTTTTGTGTAAGTGGCAGTATGAGACAGCCAGAGAAACCAGATCTGCATATATGCTAAGAGGGTTGGAACTGAAAAGCAGATTCTTATCGCTGTAGTATGGTGCATAAACATTGGTGGAGATTTCTGCAAAAATAAATAGTTATAAGTATTTGTTCATGAACTTTGTATAAATGAGAGGATATCATATCTTAAGCAGACTGAAGAATCATGGGTATAAATTTGTTCTGCAGCCTGCAGACTTGCACTACTAACCAATATTATTGAAAGTCAAAAACAGAAGTGCCTTTTTAATGTTTATATGGATAAACATTCTCTTCAGTAGTTAACAATTTTCAGTAAAGCTTTTTTGTGTAAAGATTGTAATGGAAAAAAATGTTTAATTGTAAGCACTTGTTCATCAAGCGCTCTTCGCTTTCAGAATTTCAGTGGTACTGTAATTTTAAAACACTATATATATTGGGACAAAGTTAACTCAATTCATTATGGTGTCTGATAAATAGCGTTAATCCTTTCTTGTCCTGAGGAAGAGTAATTTAAAATTATTCTGGTATAGTATGTAGAATTGCCAACAAGTGAGACATGGGCCTGGAAATCCTTGCAATACTAGAATGGCTGTAGCCCATATAGCTTCATTAAAACTATTAGTCTTTTTCCGATTAATCATGAGTCTGATCATTTGAAAGCTTGAGGTTTGTATGCTATCGTGGAGTATAGCACTTGGTCAGAGCAGATCCTCCTGCCAGGCCAGTGATTTCTTCAGTTTGTAGGCTGATGGTCTTATGATTTTTCAACAGGAATAATATTTCTCTTTTTTTTTATGCTTCATGGGGTTAGTATAGGTTCTTTTTCTGTTTATTTTAGCATGAAACTATTAATGAAATTGTTTTCTGTATAAATCTGTACTTGCAGTTAGGATTTTATCAGATTTTGCATAATATAAAAATAAGAAAAGAATCATACTTCCAGGGTCTTGGATTTTATAGCCAGTCTAAAACCTTAAATGGTACATGGAAAGGAAATCAATGGGTATATGCAATATCTTTCTTTAAGTATTTCTTCCTGAAAGCAGGTCTGAAAAGGACCAGTATATAGGTAGATATTTGTGTAATGTGCCTGTAAGGAACAAACAACCTAAATAGAACCTGTTAATAGAACTGTCATTTTGTAGATTACAAGTAGTGTAAAAATAACTTTGTTTATTTAGTCAGGCTACTAGGTATTTTTGAGCTGCTCTGCAAGTGGTTCCAGTAAATTGGGTGGTGTTCAGGGTAATTTTATTCTTTGCAAATTCAATGAATACACTCAGAAAATGAGAGGACATTACAGTTAATACTCAGAAAAAAAGGATCCCTTAAAATCTGTTCCAGGGAACAATTCCAGGACAATATTGTCAATTCTAGTTAAAGATCGCTGTTTTACCTATCTCTCCAATCTTTAAGATTTTAACAAATAACGGAGCAAGGAAAGATACTGTTCTGCTCTTCCTTTCTTTCCGAATGTTTGTCATCACACTCTCAGGAAACTCTTTTCACTTGCTGCAGTTTTATTAAAATATGTGATGAAATACTGAGCGTAAGCAGCAGCAAAGAAAATGGTGGGAAGAAGGAAAGTTGTGGGTTTTTTTCTTTCTTTTGGTAGAAATTATCACTAGAGAGATGTTGGTTTTTGAGATGTATCGATCAAGTCCTGCACAGCTAGACTGGAACCAAAGTTGTCACTGTGAATGAGGAAAAAGTTCTGACAAAAGATGGAGAGAGAATTGTGGTTGAAAAGTTCAGCTTTGCCTGATGTGACATGTATTGCCCTAATTCTCTCTGGCAATATGCAGGTTCCTGTGCTGATCTTTTCTTACCTTTTTATTTTTCTTCCCTTTCAGCCATTTAATAGTTATCATTAACATTTCCTAAACAAGCTCTATTTACATTTTAAAAATCATGTTTCTTAAAAGTCGTGTTTGGTTTTTAATATGTGAATGAATTCTCTTAGAAACACTGAGCAACAATGGTAGCTGCTCATGGTCCACCACTTTGCAGCACATAAGTTGACCAGAATGATGGCTTGTGTGATTTGGTTATTACAGAATAATTTGCAATTTCTAGTCTTTTTTTTTTTTCTGTTTTCTTTGTTTTCTTTTTTTTTTTAATTTTAATTTTATTTTAATCATGGTTCCATGTTGTGTCTTAGAGCTTTTTGTGTTTCTTTTTTCCCTTTATTTGATTGATTTTTTTTTTAATAAAGTTTTATTTCTCCTTTTGCAGGACCCAACTAAGATAATGAACACAAGTAGCAGTAGCAGCAGTGCTAACAGTTTTTCAAAGCCCCATAAGCTAATAAAGGAGCACAAGGAAAAAACTTCTAAAGACTCAAAAGAACATAAAAGTGCCTTCAAAGAACCTTCCAGGGAACACAGTAAATCTTCCAAAGAATGCTCTAAGAAACCCAAAGAAAACAAACCACTAAAAGATGAAAAAATAGTTCCTAAGATGGCCTTCAAGGAACCCAAACCCATGACCAAGGAGCCAAAATCTGAAAACACTCCCATCCTTACCATAACGGGTGGACAGCAGCTAGAAAAAAAGGTTCCTACAAAAAGGGCCTCTGTTGTGGATTCTGATGAACTTTCTACCAAAAAAAGAAAAAAAGGTAGTTCAGAGTCTTTATTTAAAAGTTTTTCTAGTGCTCCACCACTGATTCTTACTTGTTCAGCTGACAAAAAACAAACCAAGGATAAATCTCAACTCAAGATGGGGAAAGTCAAAATAGAAAATGATACACTGGAAAAGAAGACATCTACTCTTCCACCTTTTGATGATATTGTGGATCCCAATGATTCTGACATGGAGGAAAACATATCCTCCAAATCTGAAGTAAGTGGTATTTGCTTTATTTTTTTTTTCTTCCATATGTACTGAGTATTCACTGTCCTATGGATTGTGTTCTGTATTTGTTTTTTCCTCTTCTCTTTTCTTGTCTGCTGGCAAGTTGTTCATGCTCAAGCGTGTTAACTGCTGTTTGTTTAAAATTATGCATATTCTATTTAAATAGTATTGACTGCTCAAGTGTACTCCATTTATAAATCTGTCAAAATTATGACTAGTGAGTGTGTGGAGTATGGCTGTAAATAATACTGTTCTCTTGATTCTGTTTTCTTTTAAATTGTCACTGCTTTGTGTGAGAGAAGGAAATTCTTTAAAAGCGTTATTTTTCAGACCTTACGATTTATGTTCAGGAATTATGGAATTCAGTAACTTTAGGAAAGGGTCAAAGTAATTCAGCATGTTAAGTATGTGCAGACATGTGAAAATGCCATACTAGAACTGACTGAACTTAATCTTATGCTAAGAAGGGCAGTTCTGTAACTGATACAAATTTGGGGAGAGAAGGAAGCCCCAGAACTCCACTCCGGAGAGGAAAATATATGTAAAACAATAAGCATTCCCAAAACGCAAACAAATGTTTTGCATAAAAGTTTGTTTTCGTGAAAATATTTTTTTCTGCTATGGCTGCTCATAATTTTCTATGATTAGGATTTTAATTACTCCCTGAGCAGATTTCAGTTTCTATAGGTATCTATATAGGCATATAGGTTTTTAAAGGTAAGTGAATACAGAAGGACGGGGGTAGGAAGAAAAGGGTTTTGAAGAGGTTTTTGTTTGTTTGTTTCTTTTTGGTCCCTTCTTTTATATTTACCTGTAGGGTGGTAAGCAAGATACAGAGAAGGGAAATGTATTCCCTTGAAAATTCTTCTCAATTATCTTTGTTGAATTTCCCCATTTTTCAATTGTTCTTTTTTTGTATGCTGAATGTTGCTGCATGATATACAGAGAAAGTAAAATCAAAATCAAAAAAAAAAAAGAAAAAAGAAAAAAAGAAACCTCATTCTATACATGAAGAGTTATTTCAGGTCTGTTCATCCTTCATGATATTTGCCAACTTATTTGCCTGAAGCTAGGAAGTTATTTCTTCAGTAAGCACATTCTGGCATAATTGTATGCTATAAATCTAGTCAAATGTTTTTTCTTTACTGTGGTAGGGTTCAAGTGTTGGATATACTAGAACTGCTAAACAGAGAATGTACTATTATTTAATCAATATATTCAGTAGAAAAGTATCAATGATTTCTACCTTAATGGCTTTAAAAAGAAAAATTATAAAATCTCTCAGTAAACTTGGATTAGACATTAGAAATTAGATTGCAAATCTAAAAGATAATAATCATAATACCATACCAAGTTCAGTTTTGACCCCAAGTACTCTAGTACCTTTTTTTTTTCCACAGTTTAAGTTGCACTTGCAAGATTCTAATGCAGTCTGCATTGTTCATAATGAAATTATAGATAACTGGACTCATTACTCCATGGAGAAGAATCGTTCCCTTTCAGACATGGAAATTCTTACATGGTGTCCTTTTTCCTTGGTATTGCTTTATGTACATATATGTGTGTATAACATGTATGAAAAATTCATAATATAGGTGTCATCAAACAGAGCAGTCAATAACTGTTGTGTAACTAAGATTGTTATTCCACCTAGAATTATTTTAGTCATACTTCTGTGTTCTACAGAAAGTTCATTTAGTCAGTGGTTGTACCAAGAACACTTAGATGTTATATGTATGTCGTTTTAAAACACTCCATAGGCGTGGGAGAGGCAAGTTAGAGTGTTTCCTAAGAGTTTCCCCTTAGCAAATGCTCATTGCTTCTGTTNTTTTTTTTTTTTTTTTTTTTTTTTTCAATTAAGGGTGAGTTTGTTTTGTTTTGTTTTGATTTTGTATCAGAAGCAAACTGAGAAGTAGGACAATGGCAATTAATGCATGGTTTCTGATTATTCATCCAAAAAACAGCATAGCAAGAGAAGTTCAGAATAACCTACACCACAGGGTTGGACTGGATGATCTCTTAAGGATTCTATGATTCTACACAGTTTTTACTATATATGTTCATCAGATGCTCAGACTTTAGTGTGTGTCTAGCTATTAGCGATCACACTGGAGAACTTCTTTTGGAGCTGGAGGTAGTTAGTTATTGTGCTGCCCCAAAGATGAAGCCCAGGTACAGATTTTAAGTTAATGGTGACATTCTGAAGTATCTTCCATGAGACAAAAGTGTCCAGCGTCATTAAACACAAACATTAGGTAATTCTGACAGGACCTGTCTTGCAGCTGTGTTTGACCCAACTCTCTGGATTGTAAGCACTTCTTAGACCATGAGCAGTACTATTACCATTAAATCCTGTCTGAACAGGGTCATCTGAGATAGCTGTCAAAGCTGTTGATGCTCCCAAGAACACTTTTATTGGGTTGGTGTCACTGGAAAGAAACTTTACCCCCTTGCTTTCTGCAGGTACAGTCCCTCTTCAGTGAACAGAAGTGGAGTGCACCTTTACAATGAATTTCAGACAGGAAAGCAATTGGTGCTCAACCCTTCTGAATACCAGCATTGTGTAAATCTGGAGTTTGCCAGTTCAATGAGATGGACAGCATACAGATACTTTGCCCTCTGACTGTTGCAATTACTTGAGAGATGGCTTCTCTTTCTATGTGGTAAAGCATATCTGCCAGTGAATAATGCAGCCTCTGAGCTGTCCCTCAAAGCTCAAGTAGGAGCACATATCCAGATTATTTTACCGTTACCTTCTAGGCATTTCAGAAAGCCAGACACTCCACTAATTCTCAGGAGCCAATCCCTATTTGGAGATTCAAATCCCATTAAAATACTTCAGTGCAAAATAAAGCAAAGTATATCTTGTCTTACCCACTCCTGTTTAATAACCTTTCTGTGTATGATTTGGAGGATCTTAGCATGTATGGTGACTACATTGTAGACAATTTGATATACTCTGGAGTTTATTGCATTGCTCTTTGCTTTTAGCTCTTTTTTGTTGTTGTTGTTGTTCATTTTGAGTTGCTGGAATTCCAACATTTGTCCAAATATTTTTTGGACATACTGCTCCAAATATTTTTTCATGCTCTTTTGTTAATATTACTTTTCAAATATGTGAGTGTGTTAAAGTGTATTGGTCTTCAGCATTAACTATGGATTTTCTGTTATAATACTTAAAGTACCAGTACGTTTATATGAGCTAACAACATTATTCAGGAGCACTAGTGATGTGAAATAATTAAAAATCCAATGCAAAAACCAAGGTGTTTATATTATTTTACTGACTTTCTTATAGAGGAAGGCAAGAAGGCCATAGAAAGCACGTAAGATGTATGGCTTTAAGACATAGGAATAATAGTGTAGTGCAGTCCAATTGAAAACTCTGATTATGTTTTTATTTTATTTGAACAGTTTCAAAGAGAATACCTGAGAATGAAAGTATACAACTGCATACCATGCGTATTTGTGTGTGTTTGCATGGGCATATGTGCTGTCAAACTGTGATTGATCAAGATTGAGATGTTTCAAAAGAAGAGGAGAGGGATTTTTTCTCTGGGAAAAAATTGCAAGCTATGTTACAGAAAATTTGTTACGGAACAGTGACTATATGATAATGATCACAGTAAAATATGGATTTATTTTGAATTAACTGCTTGCATATCTTATGTAGTCTTAAAGTTTCACTATTAGTGCCTTTAAAAGTAATCCATAAAATGCCACTTTGCATCTGGCATAAGATCTATTAATTCAGCTGCTCTTGAATATGCAAGGATATTTTGAAACCCCTGTGGTCTTGTAAAACCTCCAGGTCCTTCTTAGTTGAAAAATCCAGCCTTCTGCCAGGCCTGGAAGCCAAAGTAAGATCTCTTTGCAGATAGTATTAAGAGTTTGAAATAACAGTAGTGAAATAGACATCTATATGAATTTTTCAAGCACTTAGTTTTGTTTATTTTTATTTTTTTTCAGGGGGAGAGGAACTAGCTTTGACTTTTTTACTTTTTTTTTTTCCTCTTCTTTCTCTACTGACACTACAGTGGTGTTAATTTCTTTAATGATAGTGAACAGAAAAAGATTGATGCTATTTATGTCTTTCATTGCATTGGTCTGAATTTCTGACTTATCATAGGCTTGGAATTTTTACTTCTTGCTTGCTATTTTTATATGCAATTTCTGCATTTTGTATTACATTTAATTGAACATGAAGGCTGCTTGAAAAACCCCACTAGTCATTGCTGAGGCATTGTTTGTCCCCTGTGTTGATCAGGTAACTCGGCAATCAGAAACATGAAGCTGATCACGTAAATACCTTTTGATCCAAGAGGCTTTCTGCCAGGTCTGTGCTCAGAGAGAAGCAGAAGAGAACTGGAAACGGCAGAGACAGGCAGTAGGCACAAGCATGTTTGTAGACCCTGGGATATACAGTAGTGTTACACTAATCAGCTGCTATCCTCTGCCTATTTTTCATTAACTATTACTATGAAGGAAAAAAAATAGGTTGGCTTTGGTTGCAAAAGCCTGAGTGAATACTGAACTGCTGCATATGTGGTGAGATGAATTGTTGCTGGATAAGGAAGTTGCTAAGTCAACAGATAGTGATTCCACTGTGGCAACCAGTTCTGTGTTAAACTAGTATGCATTTTTTACCTCGGGGCTTTTGGAAATCGCTGGGTTACCAAAACCTTAAATATTTAGAAAGAAAACTGTGGAGAGAAACTGGTTGCTCTTGTAATCTTGTGTGTCAGGAAATCTCACATTATTGAGGCCAAATCATGAATATCATTTTAATTTCCAGTTTGGGGCAGTTGTCGTATTTTTACAAATAAAACGCGGGAATAAAATCATGTATTATTTGGCTGTTGGTCTATGTTTCACTATTTGGCTCTATAAGAACGGCTATGTTCCTTTCAGTGGAAGTACTCCTGTGGAATATCTCTACCTTTGCATTTTTGGATTAGGGGTTTTGTTTTCTGTATTTCAATCCTGGAAAAGTCTGTTCATCCATTAGCCTGCAGCAAGTACGCTGATCATATTGAATGGTGATGTTTTCATTATCTTCGTTCTCCTGCGGCATAACACAAACATTGCTTTGTGGCTGAACCAATCAAGTTATGAGAGTTCTGTAGGACTGATGAGGTTGCAGGCAGAGATGCTAAAGGTGCATGTTTTATATTAATCATGATCAAGTGAGATCTCCTCAATGCATATTTAATTGCTTTTAAGCTGTTTTATTAATATACGTTGTTGTGATCCAGAGAAATGTCTCTGTATAACATAAAAGCTAACAAATTTTAGTATTCTGTTGAAATAATGTAATCATCTATTTAATAGTCTAACCATCAGTTTAAACATACAATAACTAGACCTATTCCAGGCTTTCATACGCATTTAATTTTCATGTGGAACTATCAAATTTACAATTTTCTCTGGCAAAATGGTCTATTTACTTAATTACTTATGAAGGTTTGTTGCCAGACCTTCATAAAATTCTTTAGATTAATTTTTGTAGTACTTCCCATTCAGAAGTTTGCAGTCCAGAGAAATAACCAATCTGAATTTTCTAGAACACCCAAGAAATGCATAAATTAATTTTTACATATTCAAGACTGAAGTTTAATTTTACCGAGGCAGCCAAAGGGCTACTTGGACATAGTACTGTTTAGCTGGAGAATCTCTCGTAGGAATGCTGAATGCAATTTAGTTTATTCCACCTTGTGGAAACCTCCAGTTGTGCTAAGCGTTCGTCCTCAATGCAGCACTTCGGAAGTTGTGGACGTCCTTCCCTGAGATGCAGGAGGAGAGATGTGGAGAAGTGTTTCATTCCCTCCTTGAACCTGGGGAGGGTATTCCCTGCGCATCATCATTCTTTCAGCATACTCACTCAGGATTTGTGAAATAAGGAACAGGGGGTTTAATCCAGCTGTGTCCGTGCACCACAGTGGTGCCCATTCTTTCGTTGGAAAATGAGATAGTGCATGTAAAGCAGCAGTTACTGTTCAGAGAAGGCTTTAGCTTGTTAATTCTGAAAATAGTCTTACCTCATTCCATGGGGTGGGGGAGGGAGGGGGGGGAGAGATAAAAAAAAAAAAAAAAAAAGGAATTTGCTTTAAAAATTGTTGATGTGAAGTTTGATTTAAATCATTGCATTGTCATTGAGTGCTGACTACTGATCTCCAGACTGATTAGTGCAGCTAATGCTTTTGTTGCAAAACGCTGCTGCAGAATGAATTTTCTTGAAACTTTATCCTACAGACAAGCCAACATGCTCTGAGTAAAGCGTTCAGATGATGTTAGTTTTTATTGGATTATTTTCCCACTTTTTTCTGTTAAAAGCTGTATTTTGTCTTGCACTAAAGAAACAAAATCTGGTCTGGCTATCTGAAGTGCATAGTCAATGGTGCTTTAGATGCTGAGGTCATGCCATTGGAACCCCTTTGAGGATGAAAACAATAAGGTACATATTGCTTTGGTGACTGAACTATTTGTCATAAGACAAATAATGATGATAAGTAATAATGGAAGACCAAGGAATTTGTTAACCAATGCTGATTTCATTCTGTTGCAAACAGCATAATTAGCATAGCAGGGTAGGACTGCCTAATTCTAGACATGCATATTATTTTTATTTCTCTTAATTGTCTTGAGAAGTGTAATGGATTTATGTCATGTGTGTATGGATCTCTGTGAAGGAATTGCTTGCTATAAACCGTCTGACAAAATTGAAGGAAATTATGTTCCATGTTGTAGGAATAGATGTTTCAAGGCAGCAGAGTTAGACAATACAGAAAAATGAAACAATTAGCACTTGTATAAATCTTTTTGTATACTCACAAATCTTGAATTGTGTCCTCTGAACAACATAATATGAAGATGTTCAAGGAAACTGATAATATTTAGTCTATCACCAGGAGAACAGTACTTTTTAGCTGAACCTAACAGAAGCTTTTCTTATGCCTTAACACTGTAAAGAAAGATTCTTCACATTTTTGGGCATAATGAATACTAGGAATAGTGGTAACCCAGTCAGTGGCTCTCACATTCATTACTTAGATCAGAAAAGCATTCCATACTTTTCTTTCTTCATTGTTGATGAGGAATGGTGCTTGAGAATAACCTGGCTGTTTTGTGTGACATTGTTTTACTGTTGGAAATGAGAGGAAACTACAGTCTAACCAGAATACTTTTAAGAGTTTGAATTATCAACTGCTAAACCATTATGGTTTAAATGATATCAAGAAAAATCTAAATGCAGACTGTAGTTACTTAGTTTCTTTTTGTGTACTTTTTTCTCTTGCTCATGCTGATTTAATGCATCTTAGTTAATATACTGTCTTTATTCCATGAAATAAAAGGATGTGGTTTCAAGACACTGCCAGTTTAGTGCATCATCTCTTAAGAGTAAAAGAGTATTAAAAAAAAAAAAAAACACGTTCTGAAAATTCTCGACAAAAACAATTTTGTTTTCAAAGATTCACAAGGTCAAAGTGGAGCCAGGGAAAAAAAAAAAAAAGCCATTCTTAGTGTTCTCAGTGAACTAAATTTGCTTTGGCAGAGGACTGTTATGAGTAGCTAAAATTTTGCAAGTGAAATGTTAGTTTTAGCCAAAAAAAAGCAGTTTATAGATGTGATAGTTCAGCTTGATTTATTAGCATCATATGCAGCTTTTTTGACCCTTTGGACATGATAAAAGACAGGATTGGTTATTCAGGGTTGTAAAACATTGACAGAATTTTTGACATAGCCAATAGTTTTATAGTTTCATAACTTTGGTTGCTTGTGTTGCTTACATTGAATTGCACTGCACTACATTCTAATACTTTGATGTAATTTAACTTCAATATAAACAGAACTGCTAGGTAATCAAGCTTGTTAGAGATTTCCTTTTTCAGTGGCTTCTTACTACTCATGTAACACCTAAGTCTTGGGTTATTTGCTATTTTGTTTGTTTGTTTTTTTTTAATATGGGAAGAAAATCTTCCCAATGACACAAAACTATAATATATAGTTATGTTATGATATATAACAAATATATTTTAAATTTCAAATGAGTGTCAAGGATTGTTTTTTGTGGTAAAGAGTAGAAGTATGCGTGTAGGCAAAATAACAGCACACACGTGTCGCCCATAAATGGTACAAGACAAGTAAGGAGACAGACATCTATTTTGTGTTTCTGTTTGTTTGTGTTTGTTGGGGTTTTTTTGTTTGTTTTCTGAGGGGCTTAGAATTGCTTAATTCTGCGTGAACTTTCATGAAAGCTACTACTCCAGTGCACGATAATATTAGCATAGCAATAGTTCCTTGGGAATGATTTTGATACTGATGTTTTTGAAGCACCTGTATGAAAAGATGTAGATAGCATACTATTGCCAAACACTACCTGAAAATCAGAAAAACAACATAAAATTGCTAAAAATAAAGAAAATTTGAAAACTATTTTGAGTGCTTTGGCTTTCTAGAGACTCGGGGATTTTTTCATGGTAAAGGATAACTTTGTTTTTTTCTCACTACAGCTTTTCACTGTAACTAGAATGCATAAACTTTTCAATGAAAACTAAGATTTTCACGTAATTATCTAAATGACCCAAATCAAGGTTAAGAAAATAGTAAATGTAGGAAACTGTAAAACTGAGCGAGCAACAGTGCTGGTGTGGTAAGATCTACACTGGGTCTTTGTGGACATTCTGCTATGAATTTTTGAGGAAGTGGTACTTTAATTCTGCGACATAGGTTAAGGAGGCAATGATCTACAATAGTAAAGATATTGTGTGGGGATTCAACCACAGCACTTAAGAAGAAAGCATGTTTTTTGCTTGTTTTAAAGATTTGGGTCTGTGTTTACTTGATGAAAATGATTTTGAAAACTTAATGCGTTCTAGAGATTTAGCATAAGGTTATCCAGGGAGGACTTTGTGAAGAGCTTGAACAGGAAGACAGAAAATCTGTGAGGTTTTTGCAAAGTCTATGAGTACCCGCAGAGAAGACTAGAACTCTGATGCTGTGGAAATTTGCCATAGATCAGAAAAACATAAATATGAAAAACGAAAAATGTTTTGTGTAAGGTTGGATAATTCTCCAGCTGTTTCTTTGTTACTAGTAATGCATGAGTTTCTAAAACCAACATTTCAAATCTAAGAAAATTTAAAGAACAACTGCCTGATTGCACAAAAAGTGATAGCAGACTGGTCACTCTCCCAAGCTGAGAACAGGGACTGCGCCAACTTCTGCCGCTGTAAACTCTGATACATGAGATAAGGCATGTAAAAGAAAGTCGTTGTACAACCATGAAATGTTAGTTTCAAGGTATCAGCCGTTGGAGTTGTTCTGAACAGTTACCATCTATCTCCTATGGTTGCTGTTTACCCATCAACAGACCATAAAATATGAATGGATTGAACAATAGTCTCTTTGTTTTTAATACATAAAGGAATTTTTCAGATTTTCATCCAACTGTAAAATTGAGGATTAGATTTTTTCCAAATACAAATTTCTTTGTTCATGGCTGGCTTCTGAGAGCTTTATCTATACAATATGTAAATGTTTTCATCTGAAAAATGTTAAAAATTACTAAGTCAAACTCCCAGAAAATCAACCTCTGAATACTGCTGGTGTCAAATTAATTTGGCCCTTCTACATATACCAAATTACATAGGTACAGCCATCGTTCTCTCCCTGTGGGACTTTTGCACCACTGAGTTTACAGAATACATGGTATGCACTGAATGCGTACTGAATGTTTAGGATATCTTCATCTTCCATCAACAGGCCTCATTCTTTGTTCTCAGTCTATAACTCAGAACAGAATACGGCGCTGTTAACTTCCCCATGCTGTGCTACTCAAGCTGTAATAATTATTTATACATATTGATGTCTTTTCACACATTTCTGTGGACATGTAGTTCAGATCATAGAATCACAAAATGCCTAAGGTTGGAAGGGACCTCTAGAGATCATCTAGTCCAACCCCCCTGCACACGCAGGGCCACCCAGAGCACGTGGCACAGGGCTGCATCCAAGCGGGTCTTGAAGATCTCCAGAGAAGGAGACTCCACAACCTCTCTGGGCAGCCTGTGCCAGGGCTCTGTCACCCTCACTGTCAGGAGATTTTTCCTTAAGTTCCCGTGGAACTTTTGGTGCTTAAGTTTGTGGCAGACTTTAGTGATGATCTTGGGAAGCCTCGGTCTTTATACAACTTTGTCTTTGATAGTGTTACTTATTCAGAACCTCTGTTCCAACGGCTCGTTTGTGATTGGAGTTATCCACTGAGTACTTCTATCACTTCACATCCTACCTATTTCAGTATGAGGGCCATGTTCACCGTACTTATATGGCTGAGTATTTTTTACTTAAATTTTAGTTTACTCTGGGTCCTATAGAATGGACTGCATGGAAACTGTAGTAGCTTTGCACGAGAAACTGTTATTTTGTTCCCCTCAGGGCTTTTTGTTTGTTTGTTTGTTTTGATTTTTGTTTTTAGACCTTGCCAAGTTTAACTTGAAGTTAGTGTGAAATTAAACAAACAAACAAAATAATCCTCCTATCCCCAATTTAGCACCTACTAGAATAGAGGATTTGGAAGTAACATGAAGTGGGAGGAAAGATCATCCTCAATGTGAAACTGGATCAAGTTCTTTTCTTTATTTCAAACTGAACAGAGTCACAGATGTGAGAACAATTTAGGTTTTAAGAGATCTGCAGAGGCTTTTCAACTGAGCCCCTGTCTCAAATTAAATTAGTTCGTATGGCTCAGAGCTGTGTCCAGATGAGTCTCAAGTATCTTTAGTGCTGGAGCTCTCACAGCCTTGCTGGACAACCTCATGCATTATGGTTAAAAAAAAAATCAGCTAAAAAAATTCTGGCATCTTCTCAGTGATTCATATTTGCAAACTTGTGGCCAGTGTCCCTTTGTGTACCTCCAAGAAGAATCTGTCTTGGTTGTCTTCACGTATACCACCAGGTAATCGTAGACAGCAGTAAGACAGCTTATCCTTAGTCTAAAGGAAGTAGGTTTTTTTTTNTTTTTTTTTTTTTTTTTTTTTTTTAATGTTTTGTTTCAGGCAGAAAGCACAGTGTGATTTCTTCAGCTTTTGGTGTAGGTAGTGTACCAGCAGATGTGTGCTGCTGTCCAGTTATGGCTGTCCAGTATTGTCCTCTGACCATGATTCCAAAAGGAGTGTGGCTTCCCTCTTGAGATATCTCTTGTATAAACCAGTAGGCTTAAAATGAATTCTGTGCCTTGAAAATGTTTTCTGTTGCCAAATATTTGGCATATAAAAAAAATGCAGAGGGTGAAAATAATAATATGATGGATTCTCTTTTCAGACTGAAAAGATTGTTCAATATACGGTCTTTCTCGTGCTAAAATAATTTGAGGCTTCTGGGAAGACCAGTGATCCTGTAGAAAGTTTCTAATATCCGTGTTCATTTTGAGCCGCTGGCCAGGGGGCTGTGTCTGCTTTGCTGACCCTCTGTCTTTGGATGTTTTTAGATGAAGTTATATACAAACAAAAACTTGTATGTACAAGTTATATACGAGTGACATTTGGATAAATGCTTTTAAAGTATTCCTCTATTCTTCTCCTTTCCCTTCCCCTGAAATTTATCTCATGTATTTGGGCCTGGAGGTATCTAGCATTTCTAAACTCTAGCTTTTCAACTCATTATCATTCTAATTGATTAGATCCCTGTAAGATGTTTTGTTCATTCCCTACTATTTTGTGAAAAAAAATCCTGCCTCATCTAGTGCACTTGTTCAGACTTACTAGCTACAGTTTTGTGTTTAAAGTCTTTTCTGCATGATAACCCTTGCACTAAGGATATGCTTTAGATTTCTTACATATTAGTGCCTGGAGCAATTCTGATGATTGCTCTTGGCCCTTTTAACTGAATATGTCACATTTTAGCACATTAATAATTAAACTTTTTACTGACAGAAAAGGGTTTCACAGGTCGCATGTAGGATTTGGGTTTTTTTGTTTGTTTTTAAGGAAATATGTGTCAGATTTCATACGGCAAATATAACATACATACAGATACTCTGAAACATCAGAACTCAAATTCTTTACAGAATCCTACAAGTGAATAGTGTGTGGTTCTTATGCGTGGGTTTTTTTCTGTTTTCTTTGTTGTTTTTCATTTGTTTGTTTTAAATGCATATATCCTGGACCATGTAATCTAACATAGTTGTTCCTTGCCGATATTTATTTCTTCTTACAACTATTCCTGATAGCTTCTAACAAGCTGGTAGGCTGGGTCAGTACCTGTTATGAGTTGTGCAGCCCATCAAAGCAGGAATGTTAATGTTATGCTTTGTTGGTAAAATATGATGTTGATTAAAGTCAAAATGTCTCTAGAATTCCATACTCAGGACTATATTTATTTTGAGATCCTTTCATGCCAATGAGCAGGGTTAATTGGAGCAGCAATGCCTTGCAGTAGTGGGTACAGAGTCAACTTAATTCTAAAATACATATGTCTAAATTCAAGTGCATATAGATGTGTAAATCTTAGAGGATTTGGTATCTATTAAGGCTTTCCGGTAGTAGATAGTGTGAACTTACCTATTGATACACTTAGCTGCCTAATTATTCGTAATTATCTTTCAGATGAAATTCTGTATCATTGATGAGGAAGAGGTTATTAATTCCAATTCCTATTTGATCCCTCTGTTCTTTGCTCTCACCTGTGAGTTTGTAATGCATAAACTAACTTTTGTGAAAAAGATTTTATGCTGTGTTGGAGGTTAATTTCTAATGTGGTTGTTTGGCAGGAACTGTGATGGTATAGAAATGGCAGGGCACAGTCAGCTTAATTCAGGTTTATGGTATAATGGAAATGCACACAGTGTCTTCTCTTAGCCATGGCAGACATGGATCTGTGACAGAGAAAGTGGGGTTTTTCTGTCATTTGAGCTTATAGGTAGATTAGGATAGTCTACTAAAGCCTGAGGTGGTGATAGGTGAAAAGGTAGTAGAAGTTTTAAATACAGGCACGAGAAGACTACTTGTCTGAGGACAACTACTAACAGTTTTAAGTGGATAGACTTTTCACCAGTTAGAGCACACGGGAAATAGAAATCTGTAGACTACTGAGCATAAAAAAGGAAATATGTAGGCTAGCTGGTATGAAATGGGACATTACTATAGGATTTTGTTTGAGGAAACAATATATAAACTTCTTAAAAACTTCTTAAAAAAAAATGTTCAGGGGAAGGCAAGAAAAGCCATTGTCACCTACACCCAGATGTTTTCTATACTTTAAATATAAGCAAGGACCCTTAAATCATGGTTTTTACTTTTTTGGAAGTAGTTGTATAAATCTAAATAATTATGAAATATTACAGAAACAGCCCAGTAATATATCATGTTATAAGCAAGTTAGTTTGCCTGAAAATTGTTTTTATAAAAGTAGTACAAAAGTAATTTATCTTACTACTTGTAGAAGCAAAAGAGAAAGATTGGAACTGATATAGAAGCAAGTGATTTAGATCTGGTCAAAATACTTTTTTTTAGGCAAAACATGATTGAAATAAAAGTCTCTTTTCCTGCTGAGCAGTTTCAAAACACAGAATCCTTTAACTAGCCCTAATAAAGAAGCCAGTGTCTCCTGTGCTTCAGTGTGAGGGCAGTAAAATGAAATAGACTGTTTAAGAATGCAATAAATCATACTGGGTCATTGCACTAACAAACAGTTTGGGTCTAAACTCTCATTAGCTTATTCGATGCAAGATAAAACTAGTAAAATGAGGAAGGGACACATGAGAGGAGCCTTCTGCTGGGACTGTCGTAAGCTTCCGTTACTGAAGGATATCCCTATCTAATTTCAGACCCATAGAAAAAAATCTATTTGGTGATTAGTAACCAGCGGGTAAGAGCAGAGTACTCAAGTGAATAAAGCAATAAATACCAAAGTCCTTGGGATAACAGCCTATAAAGCTGTCAAAAGGTGTTGCCTAAATAACAAAAGATAGCCTCTGGTAACAAGATGTGTCAACCCTGTGGGCAGTAATCTATACTCATATATATAAGACATATTTTTAGTTCCTTCTAGAAAAGTAAGCTGCCTTTTTTTTTTTTTAATAATGTTTGTTCTTACTTTAGAAGCAGTTCTTCCCCATTTCCTCTCTAAATCTAAATGCTCTCACACCAGACTTCTCAGAATAGAAAAAGCTAAGTTTAATTTCCACTGAGTTAATACTTTTTAAAATTATGGTAGTCTGTACTTCTTTGAGTAAAATTTTTGATTAGGGGAGTTGAAGCCATAATGTAAATGAGTTCAAGGTGGCATTAAGACCCCTTTTCAAAAGGACATAGATCTCTGAGTTTCACTGGAATTTTCTAAAGAGTGACTTTTCAAAATAATCTTCCTTAAGCAGAATTAAATTTTATTCGGTAGGTATAACTTAATACATATTCATATCTATTAATTCTTGTGATCCTATCTCATAATCATTTAATACTGGGAGAAAATTTTGCCACTGGGGAGTTCTGTTGTACGCCTGATAATATGAATAATTCTAGCAGCTTTTGGAATTGTGATTTCTAGCAACTAATCCAAAATGTAAGCAGTGAAATTTTAACAGTGTCAAGTATCTCTGCACCTGTGCAGTTTGGCGGGCAGGAGAATGAGAATGGAAGGAAAAACATTAGAGTTCTAGCAGTCTGAGTATTTTAAATTAACTATTAATAGTCTTTCCGTGATTGATGTTTTTAATGGAATATCAGATGTACAATGGATTTTACATAAGTTACAATTCAAGTGGAAATTATTAAGTTATAAAGGAAAATAAACTTAATAAAAATCTGAAGAAGATTCTCAGTGACTAGCTGTTATCTAGTTATTTTGCTTTCAAAAAACAAGTGACAGATAAAGCAGATATTTAAGAGTAAACCGAAGCAAGAAGACTGAAATTAGGCTGCACAATTGTGATGTCTTTATATTGATTCCAGTTCTTTATCAGTACAGTTAATTTTACAACAAAAATCTTACTTTTCCTACATTTTTTCATAAGTTGCAGTAACAAAAATTGTTGTAGCAGAATTTCTTGTTTTTTGGAGTAGTGTTAAGCGATGCTGGAGTATCTGTAGAAAAGTCTGATCCTGTGATACATTACTATAAGAATCTCATTTGGTACTCAGACAGGAGTTTTGCTAGTTGTTTGGCTAGAGGTTTCTTGCACAGTAATGATTCACTTGTAAATAAGTTGTTAAACCTCTGCAGTCAAGCCTACAGTTGTATTTTGGGAGAGAGATTGGGCTTTCTGTTTTTTTCTCTTTTTTTTGACTGTTGTCTTTGAGAACTAGAATTGATGTTCGTTTGAGTAGAGCAGGTGTTAACAGGTGGTGTATTTTATTTTTGCTTGGACGTACTCAGAAAAAAGTAGAATGTTCATTTACCCGAATAGGCATCTTTCTCTTATCGGTAAAAGGCTATAAATCTGCCATCTTATAGTGAAGGGCAACAGTAGATTGATATATGGAGGCAAGGCAACTTTTGGGGAAGTTACCTCTGAGTTTGACAGTGGCTAGATATTATGCTAATATTTCTGACAAGAATTTAGCAGCAGCTTAATCACAAGGGAAATTGTTTAGCAAGGGAGAGTCAGGAAGTTTCCGTTAGCCTGGACAACATGTTACTGTAAAGCAGTTGTATAAAGTTTAAAGATGAAGCAGATTTTCTTTCGAACAGTTGATTTCAGATCATTACTGCCTATATCAATTTTCACAACCCCTTCCATGTAGACTGTTTGTTTGTGTTTTCTGTAACCATGTCCAACATTTGTTCCTGGTCTCATATACATGTTTTTATGCGTATACATACCATATCCATACTTTGAGCTATTCCATCTAAGAAAACAGAGAAAGAGATTAATGTGCAATATGGCAGCAGAAGACAGGAATTCTCAGGAAAAGCTTCAAAATGAATAAGTTCAATGAGAAAAAAATCCACAGAGTTTTATAATACTAGGGCTTTCTTAGTAGCTTGATTGCTTTTATAGAGAAATGTGTGCTTCTTGAGTAAAAGTGAAAAAAAAAGTGTACAGAGCTGCTTAGTAAGTAATGTTAACTGATTTTTAACAATTCTGTTTATAAAATTTTTGAAATCTATTGGTTCAGAATAATTTACCTGCATAATACAGCAGTCTTTTTAGTTCAGTTGCTCTTATTCTGTTTATCTTTTAAGTTAGAGAGAAATTGAAGGGGGATTCTGTGGCATTTAACTAGTTTCACTCAGGTGTTTCCCTCTTCTTAGATTCTACCAAATTGGTATTAATTAGGAATGTATTGCAAGCACAGTTAAACAAGGTTACAGTATAGCCTTTGGTCTATCTGAAAAACTTATTTATTCTTTATGAAAACTTATTTAGGCCTATATCTTACATAGCCTTTCAAAGAAAATACTGATAGCTTTTGTGTAGCACATGCTGACTTAGTACAGTGCTGTATGTGCCATTTAGTTGTGTGTACGTTTGTTGTGGGCTTGCCAATTTGTGCACTATTTGGCTTGCCAGCACCATAAATAAAGATCACTGAGTTTCTTTTCAGCAGGTTTTTGGGGGAGGGTGCTTTCTGTTTTCTTTTGTTTTAACGAAATGCCTAAATAATACCTTTCTCTTAAAATAAAAATTAGGGGTGCAAATATTTATTACAATGCTATTTTTTTTCTTTTAAGTCTGAACAGCCCAGTCCTGCCAGTTCCAGCTCCAGTTCCAGCTCCAGTTTTACACCATCTCAGAACAGCAGACAACAAGGTACTAACAAAGCAAGATAAATAAGAAGAATATATAAAATGAAAGGGCTCTAAAAAGCTAATTGATAGCATTTCATCACCACTCTCCTGTTGCTTTCACAGTGTGAACTAGCTATCATTTCAATTTTGTACACTTTTATTTGGATGTTTACTTTAGTGACCATAAATGCAAAATAGAAGGGAAGAAGGGAAGAAAATTTAGCTGAGAAAAGGGCATAAAGGATGTTTCTTCTGAGTCAGCAAATATGTGCCAGTTGCTTAACAGGTGCTAGACTCAAAAGTGAGTTTCAAGAGACCCAAAAGAGTTTCAGTATTTGAGGCTGTCCTTTGGCGGGATTAAAGAGCCCCTTGCTGCTCTGTGGAGCCCTGCTTGTCTGGCTGTGCTTAGAAGAGGAGTGATCTCCAAATTCATAGTGCTCACGTCCAGTGCCAGTAAATTCTACATGGGTTGGAAGAAATCTAGCAAGTCAAAGCTGGGGGTCTGTTATTGGGAAGTTTTAAGAGCATACTGTATTTATGTAAGAAATATGATGGGAGAGAAGGATGGTTAGGCTCTAAGTTGACATTAAGTTTACATTTTGGCTTTTTGGCTAATAATTATGCTCAGAACTTAGTAACAAAATACAAGATTCTTTCCAGAGAGTCTGCCAAAGTAGTTTTTTTTTATAAATTGAGATTCATTCTACATGAGCTATTAAACTATCTAGCTCCTATTTGTTTTGCCTTGTTCCCTAACTTTATAAGACTGTATGACTGGTACATTTTTAATCCCTTTTTTCTTTTGTTCTTTAAATCAGGAAGCATTAAGAAAAGGCAGCTTTGGAGAGATTAAAATTGCATTTTTTTAATCCATATGTTTTCTCTGATGAGAGTCTTCAATTTAAGATTGTGAAAATAGATTAGTACCTCAGGCAGAGGATTTCTTTTTTAAAAGATCTAAATATGTTGTCTAACTATCACACTGCCTTTCTGGAAGTAACAGATAATTGGCAGTGATTTTCTTCTGCATTCCAACAGCATTGTTCCAGTTGTTGCACATCTTTGAATCAGGGCAATACAGGCAGAAGTGGACTGTTGTTCATGACTGGCTTCAGGAGTTTGACACATATCTAAGGCTGAACAAAAGTCCTTTTGGTCCATTTTTGTATTCATGAAAACTTCGTTAGTGATATGAGCTGCCTCTCACAAGCTCTTCTTGGGCACAATTCTTGTATTTGTTAATTTACTTTAGGAGAAAAAGAGACAGTTTGATGTTTTCTTCTAAGCAGAGTGGATCAATTCATTTCTATGGCCCATTTATGAGCATGTCACAGACTGTCTTTCAGTTCTGAACCTTCTTGAAAATAGATCGGAGATCTTCCTATGCCATGAACGAATGTCATGCGAATTTGAATGCAAATGTTGCACTTGTCCCCTTTCTTGCTGTAATAAAAAATGATTAATATATTTTTAAATCACTATATATATACTGCCAAGTGTATGTATTTGTATGTAACTTAGGATGAAGCATAAGGCACACTGTGAATATATATATCATAATATCTTGCCCTGCTCAAGAACCCATGATTTATGCCCTAAATAATCTAATTGCAGGGGCTCTTTTTCTTCATGCTTTTTTTCCCCATTTCTTTGCCAAGAACACTTGCTTTTGGATGAGACTTTTTTTTTTTTTTTTTTTTTTTTTTTTTT
>VWPW01015695.1:454333-596277 GCA_013389825.1 Crypturellus undulatus | reverse complement strand
CTTTCCTCTTTCCTCTTTCCTCTTTCCTCTTTCCTCTTTCCTCTTTCCTCTTTCCTCTTTCCTCTTTCCTCTTTCCTCTTTCCTCTTTCCTCTTTCCTCTTTTCTTTTTCCTCTTTCCTCTTTCCTCTTTCCTCTTTCCTCTTTCCTCTCTCTTTTCTCTTTCCCCCCTTTTGCACCCCCCCACCCCTTTTTTTTCCTTTCTTTCCCTCTGTTTGTCAGGATAAGAGGAAAGTGAAAGTGCTCTCTAGAGCTGACTTCAGCCTAATGTGTGGGAACAGACTTCTTTGTTCTCAAAGGAGGCTAACAACCACCTTCAGTAGGAGCTTGAGAGTTGTTTTTAGTTTCTTTGCCCTGTAAGATACCTGTCTCTTGTGACTTGCAAGAAGTGTCAAGAGATTAACCTTTTTAAGTTAAAGCTAGCTTTTATGAATATTCTTATGTTCTTACCTCTTATCTTTTTTCAACCATGGACAAGAACTCCTTGTATTTCCATTTTAATTCTTTTCTAGCTTTGCATCTCAGTTTTAGTTTCGTGCTTTGTCTTTTGTTTTCTCTGCCTCCCAATGGTTAAGTTGGCCAATAAGAGCATTTTCAGAAAGTTCAGAGTAGGCAACTTCTTTCATCTCTTTCTGATGCTGTTATGGGTGCCCTCTCTTCTCTGTTTCAAAGGGAAGTAGTTCATTACCACCCCTATAAAAAGACGAGGAAGCCATATTCTGAGAGGCAAGGGTTAGATATTCAGACTCTAGATTACCATTTGGAAATAACTGAGCGCTGTCTGCCCCAAAAGGACCAGAAAATGGACTGTGGGCCAGCAGCTTCTGCTGCTTTTCTCATCAGCGGGAGTTGTGTAGACAAGAAGCGCTTCTGCTTGCCCCACCTTTCCTTACGGCTTATGTAGGTGCCTCATCTAACACCGGTTTGTCCAGCAGCAGTATCTGGGTTTATTCGTAGTCATCTTTAGGGTGTGTGAATAGGGAAAAGAACCTGCTGCAGCACTTTAACAGAAGTCACATATAGCATTTGTGTTAAGTCCTTCTAAATGTTGGGTTTAAAGTCACTTGCCAAGAACTAGTCAAAAGGCCTGTGACCCCGAGCCCTAATGGATCTGACTTGATCCACCTAAACAACCCTTCCATCCACCATTTCCATGGAGGAAGTAGTTACTCTTTTGGCAGGCTGATTCTGACAGAGAAGGAGATCTGGCTTCTGTTCTGCTTATGACTAAGAGTGAAGCTCCTCTATTTCCCCATAAGCAAAGGATTTGCAAGTTTTGCCTCCCTTTTAAGAGCACTCTGAGGCTTGTTTCTTGATTGTTAGTGCTTTGAGTTTCCTGGGCTGGAGAATCTACAAAAACCTAGTACTAATTGCTGTACCTGTAAATATCAGTGTTCCTTTTGTGTGTTGCTTTTTCTGTTCTCAGTTGTGGTATACTCCATTATTAAATGCTCTGTGGCATCATTTTTGTTTACTTCATTCTTCTAAGCTGCTTTTTCCCATTCTTCTTTTAAGTGACTATTGTTTTACATGCTACAGATTATTAAACATGCCGCTTTTATTGTAACTACTTTTTTCAGCAAAATAAAATGAGCAAAATAAAAAGAAAATCCTACATTGAATTGAACACAGTTTTGTGAACAATTCAAGCTTCACATCTTGTATTAAATAAAGAAAAAAAGATAAGATGATGTTGCATGGAGTTGACATGCTTTTTACATATGAACAGTGACAAAATGCTTACTTGAGCAGAAACTGACCTTGAAATAAGAACAGCTACATCTAAACAGATAAAAAAACATGCAGACGAAGATTGCCTTGGCTAGAACAAGTTACAATCAGAATAATTTATTAAACTTTGCTTTTCAATATGTGGATTAACTTAACCAATGTACTATTACCACTCTGTCCCAGTAGATACCTTTTAGAAAAATACCCTTTTAGAAAGCAAGAATTGTTAAAGCCATCAAAGCCAGAAAACTTTCCTTGTATTAATAGGATAGAAACATTCATTTTTTTCCTTAATTCAAACAAGCATAGGGAATATTCAGCACAAAAATATTTTACATACTTCAGCTGTTCTATGAAGGGCCAATCCGGTAAATACTTTCATGTATGAGTCACTTCATTGTCCTGAGTAAGTCTATTAAAGTTGACACAGTTGCTCATGTGAGTAAATGATTTATGGATAAGTGCCTACAGCATAAGTCCTTGTGAATTACCTCATATTTTTAATGCTTAAGACCCTTCCCTCCCAGTAATGGGTTGGGAGGGTAGGTTTTTTTAAATCTCTGCGAAGCTGGGTGATTTGTCCTGAAGTCTGCAAAAGGAGCTCAGTTTTGTGTATGTTTTATTGTTTCTGTTGTGTAGGTCCATTGCGGTCTGTAATGAAAGATCTGCATTCAGATGATAATGAAGATGAATCGGATGAAGCAGAAGAGAATGACAATGATTCAGAGTTGGAGAGACCTGTGAATACACGTGGAGGAAACAGAAGTCGCAGGTGAGTGTCTTATGATGGCAAATAACCTGATGGTCAAGATGGTGCACTTGCTAGTCATTAAGAGGGGCTTACTGTTCTCAAACTTTGCTGAATAGCAAACAGCCAGAGAGGTCAGACTGTTTCTAAAAAGTCCACTTGCAGCAATGCCTTTTCTGAAAACTGTAGGAACTAGACATTCACCGTGCAAACTATTTGTACACATTGTCACTGTGGTGTTATATTCATCTGACTTAGTGCCATTGTGAGTTCAGGTACTAGTTGAGAAGGTAAAATAGAGAAGGAACCAAGAGAGAAGGCAAAGCATGCATCAGTCGCAGAACTTTTAAACATTGTGCTTCCGACATGCAGCCTTAGTAGGGCATTTCAAAATTCAGCTGTTCTTCGAGCAGGCTCTGTTTTAGTGTGTTGAAAGTCATGGAAAACCTGAAACATGGACTCCCTCAAACATTTTCATAGTAGATGCTTTATCTGATCTACATGGTTCTACTTGTTTTACTCTTTGTGAGCTCATAGCACCTGAGTGCCAATGTCAGCAATTGCTTAAGGGGAAAGGTAGTAGGAGACTATTAATGAATGTCAGCTGTTTCTCTTATACACTTTAGTAGCTGGATCAAAGAGAAAAAGACCAAGATGACTAGCAGTTTCAGCACTTTTTAAAATGTCAGTGATTCTATAAAGGATGGTTTTATGTTTAACCTGTTTCTAAATGTAGGGGATTTTGTTACCATTTCAAAAAGCAAACAAACAAACAAACAACCTCCCCCCAAAACTTCATACTGAAGTTTCCATACCTTTAATTTATGTTCAATAACTTGTGTTTTGTTTTCTTCTTCCAATGCGTAAATATTCTTTTGTTCCTGAGTAAATGGAAGGTGATACTGATAAAGATTTGAGCTTTTGCACCTGGCTTCTTTGAGATGCTGAAGTTTTAAACTGTAACCAGGAAAACTGTGTTATTTATTATGAAGTTTTTAAGATGGCTTTTTTGTCGAGCCCTTGTCTGAGCAGGAAGTACAGATTTTAGAAGGATTTTGGAAGAACAGAGAAGTATCTGCAAATACAGTATCTGTAAAAACCTGATCCTCCTTGCAGATGGTTATGAACAGCAACACAACCTACCTCCAGGGACTGTGGAAACAGCAGTGTAACTTTCTAACAGTTTAATAATTTCTGTAATGTTAGCTGATGTTAACTGGACAGTGTAATGTCAGCTATGTGAAGGCAGCCGATCTTGTTCCCCATGCTACACATAGTCTTTTCTGGGGTGCAGCTCTACTCTGATGGCTCTTCTCTACCAAGCAGCACTTGTCCAAGTATCCTACCTCAAAGCGGCTTACCTTGGCAAGTAGCTCTTTATCTGGTGGTCTAATCTCTTGGCTCTGTTTCTCCATAGAGTTAGTCTAAGTGATGGCAGTGACAGTGACAGCAGTTCAACTTCTTCATCACTACATCATGAACCAACACCACCTTTACTAAAAACCACCAACAACCAGGTAAAGTCAGAATTTATAAATATAAGCTGTCATAGGAACATGCTTGCTGTCGAGGAGCTGGTATAACATTCTGATTACTTTGGGAAAATTACTTTGCCTGTAAACTGACATTAGGGGTTTTTTTCAAAAGATGAGGAAGTGTCTGATAAATTAAATACTCTAAAGGAAATTAACATTTTTGTACGTATTTTAAGGCATGTGTCCCTTCTTTTGAATTATCTCTGTGCGGTAAACATTGTAAACTGGCTTTAGAGCATCAATTATACAATCAGTGGACTTCTGGGGAGGCTATATCTGTAGCAGACACAGTTTACATCAGTGGGTTCATTCTCAGTAATCTGTTCCAGAATCAGTGTTCTCTTTTACCCTCCCCACCAGTGTCTATCTAGAAGATGAAATAGTTTTTTACTTCACTGTTAGAAAGAGTATTCCATATTCATAACAGCTAATTTTTGTATTATTTTACATGGGAAAGTAGAGTTGTTCTGTTTTCCAGAAAAAGGAAATGAAGTAAGAACTAGAAAATAAGTGGAGAACAAATGAGAATTAGCCTTTAAGAGTTTATTCACACCTAGTCAACCAAAAACACCTCTCTCTAAATAAATAAATCACCTGTATAAGCTGATATTCTAAAACAGTCAAAATTCATTATTTATGAAATATGTAATTTGTTGCTTATGTTAGGGAGCCACAACTGACCCCCAGGGATAGACAATATACAAGACCATCATGTAGTTTACTGAAATCAATATAAGAATAAGTGACTGTTTACAGTAATGATGTAGCATTTACATGTATTAACAGAAATTTGTTCTTTAGATGATGAATTTAATCTTACAAATGAGTCTTTCTTGTATCCCCTGGGTTAACTGTTTCCATTCTCTGGCAGAAATAATTTACATTGCATTGTTTTCCGGTAACGTACAAGTTTATTCACAGTGCAAAAGCACAATATTATTAGGCAGGCTAATTAAATTCAAATACACTGTGAGGAGAAAAAAAATCTGTGGAATAGACTGTGCACATAGCCGTTTCTATGAACATAAAGAAAAGAATTCCATATACAGGAAGCATTTGTAACGTCCATCAGAAACTCTGGAGGCTTTTTACTGAGTTGATTTACACAGAAGTTTCAGAGAAGTTTACACAGAAGCTATTCAGAGAGCTTCTTTCTAGAAAAAAAGTCAGACTGGTGAGATATGGAATGTTATGTTTATTGGAAACATAAACACAAGCAGAATGAAGCATCCTTCTATGGCTTATTGTTTAATGAAGGCATTTACTTCTCCAAGGGCAATGTAACTGGAAATGTGAGTCTCAATAAGCAGCAGCCCACTCAGGGCCATCTTTCATGTTCCTTTCTGCTTCAGCAACCTAACAAAAAGCCTATTTGCACGTTTAGACACTCCAGAAAACAGTAGTGAGCCAACTGAACATGAATCTCTTGCTGCCTTTTGATTTCATAACTGTGGTAAAAGTTGGAAACATGGGGAAACTGTGCTTGCTAGCAGAGTGCTGCTTGCTAGAATGAAGTTTTTCATTTGGAAGATAAGACTAAATCCATTTACATCCTGAAATGCCTAAGATGTAGTTAATATCACTGTCTCCATAAGCTTCGTGTGTTCTTAGTGCTGTATCTCCTCTGAACAAAAGTGCTTGACATGCTCAATCTCAGTTACACATCTAGAGTTTTTATAGGAAATGACTCTTGGAAATATATTGTGTCCTCGTTAAGATTCTATTTGAAAATGACTTTAAAGTCAGAAATCACAGATTATAGCTAAGAATTTTCTTAAGGATCTCATAGCTTTTAGATGTTTTATTTGTTTTTTACAGAAACTTACTTAGAGACCTATTTTATCTAGACAATGCACTTCCAGTGGCCTGAGCTGCAATAATCCCAGGGGCTGCTGAATCTAAGAACTGGGATTTTTCTACAGAGAAGTATCATATTTTTCCTTCTGGCTATGCATGAGTCTTGGATAAGCAAATGCTTAGGTGAGATTAATTCAGATCTGCATTCTCTTTCTTTATACAAGAAAGTAGCTGTTTAGCTGCCTCATGCATTGTTACCATGCTGATCACCTTGAAGGGCTTATATATAATTTAGCAAATTTTGATAGAGAACTAGAAGGAACTTAGGAATTAGGAAATTAGGAAATTGTCAATGAGACTTCAACTCAGAAGACTTATTTTAACAGGCCTTTATTTCCTTGGTTTTCCATGTTGAGTTTTGTACTTGTGACTATCCAGGATCATTTTGGGGAAATCATGCTACTGCTGCCAGTCTTATATACAATGGCACATAAAACACAATCTTCATCATATGTGATTTATTTTCCATTGATGTTTTTCAGAAGAATTGACTGTACTGAAAGTTAGGTTTGAAATGGTGCTTTTTCAATTGCACTTCTAGCTTTGAAAAATGTCTCCCTATGTGAAGGGAAAAAATCCAAAAAACAAAAAAGAGTTCTCTGTTTCCCTGAAACATTCTGCACTTGAATCCTAAGATGTTCCTATTGATGTTTACTGCTGAATATTTACATGCTCTTTTCAGCTGCTTCAGTACTGGATGAAGCATTCCTGGTTTGTATATGTGGTAGTAAATGGCTTTGTATTGCACTAAAGGAATGGTATGATATAAATACAGGACAAATCACTACTTCTTGTCAAGTATTTTTATTTTTTGCAGTTACGGCTCATACAGTCATATAACTGGAATCTCTATTCTTCAAAAAATAGGCAGCACAAAAAGAGAACATACTTAGCTGAGACTCTGGGACACTGAACAGTAGCATCTTAACATCATTCTGTCTACGAAATTCTTATCCTTCTTATCTTATTCTTACTCTTATCCTTCTTATTCTGCTAGCATGCAAAGGACATGAACACAAAAAGGTAGTGTCAAGGATTTAAAGGCTTTAAAATGACATTAATACTTCAAGGAACAATAATATCTGTATCGCCTCATCATTACCAACAATTCATCATTTTCTATTATAAGTTGTTTTTTCTGAAAAGTTATGAGTTGATTGTGTAGATGAAACAATGTAAAAGACCAGTTGTGATTATAGTTTTCTATAATCTTTTCGGTTTTGAACACCAGCAGGATTTTTCTAAAGCATTTGTATCCAAAACTGTATTTAAGGATTTTCTTTCTTTTCCAGATTTTAGAAGTCAAAAGTCCAATAAAGCAAAGCAAATCTGACAAACAAATAAAGAATGGCGAATGTGATAAGGTAAATGTGAATGAAAAAATAATGACTATGTCTTTGCTTGCAATTCTGCAAGGGCAGTTTTTCTCCCTTAGTTTTAAAATTTCCTTTTTCCCTTGCTTTATTTTTAGAGTTTTCCTTCCCTTCATTGCATATAGTGACTTAGCAAATGTCACTACATAAGAAACTGCCATCTGTGATTTATTTTATGAGTCCACCATAAATCTGCATTTTACTTCACTGAACAGATGACAATTTTGCATAGCAGAAATCACAGTTGTATTTTCAGGCAATAAATCAGTCATTTGGAAACATTTTCCAAAATCCTTTCCGAGGGATTGCACCGTAAGAAATGGCAGTGTGATTTAGCATGTGTTAAGAAGAAAAATATTAAGGAAAAGTTAACATTTAACATAGGGAAAGGCAATTTTGTACTGTCATGTCATCTGTATCATGTATTAATATAAGCGCTAACACATTGTGTGAGAGAACACAGTATAGTTTCCCAGTGTGGACAAGATTCTTTGAAGCTGTATATTTTCCAGGTTGTATGTAAATTCTTTGTGATACCGTGAAGCAGGAGACTGCAGTAGCAGTTTTTGTTGCTAAATTTTCAATGGCCTGTTTCATGGTACCTTTTCCTTCCTCAGATGGATATCATATATCTCTGTGCTTGAAGAAAAAACAAAAACAAAAACCAAAGCAAAACAAAGAAAAGATTTCTGATGTCTGAGACTGACTGAGTGCAAGAGAAAGTCAGTGATGTTGTGGAGAAGGGGGACATGACTTTAGAATAAGCTGATATTCTGGGAAAGAAGTGGAAAGTACTATTAGATCAATGACCTTTTTGACCTTTCTCCCACCATATCAAGTTGTTGACACACAAAATTAATCAAGTAGATTTAAAGAGAGAGGGGTTTGGTTCTGAGCTTCTTTAACTAGTTCATGATATCCTGGTTAGGAATTACTATATTTATTTTTCCTGGGATTCCATCTGGAAAGGTGGTACCTGCTTGTCAAAACTTCTGTTTTTCAGGCCTTGTTCCAGACATCCTTTGTCATAGCTGATCAAATAGATTTCTCTTCTACAGCAAAGGAATGTTTAATTTCCAAGGAGTTGCTATACTTTGAACTACTGACATTCCTTAAAAAGTATTTCTGTGCATTGGAAAAGTGTACCGAGTAAACTACCAAAATTCCTACTAATCATTTCTTTTCTAAATTTCTTTCTGATTCTTATACCAGAAGTCAAGTCAGCTGTTCAAGTCTTGAATTCAAGTCTTGAATTTTTGACAAAGTAATTTACTTAAGGCTTCTTTATAATGTAGCACTACCTTTAAGAATTTCAGGGTTGTGAAGTACATAAGACCCTCAAAAGCGTGTGTATGGGCTGAATTAAGCTAAGGAAAGCCAGCCTACTAAAAAGAGAAATAAGATTAAAAAAAATCTATTGGTTTTGTTTTTTTAAGAGATTTTGAAGTGTTTCAAATACACAGATATGATTAACAAATTATCTTTTGGGGGGGACTTATTTTTAGGCATATCTCGATGAACTAGTAGAGCTTCACAGAAGATTAATGACATTGAGAGAGAGACATATACTTCAGCAGGTGAGGAACCATCTTGTGCTATATCACAGCACGTTTGTTTAAGAAGTCACATCTATTTTTGTTCCCTTTATTTAAAACTTAGAATCAGATTTAATAGCTTTGAAGTTTGTAAAATACTGCTTATTAAGACATTCAGTGCAGAATAGGGAATTTTTATGCATATTTTGAATTATGTTGCCAAATTAATTGACAGATTAAGATAAACAATGTCTATCTGAACTAAATTTTTAACTAGCTTATTGTTGTGTTTCTCAACATACTGAATCAGTAAGTGTGGGAAAAAAAAATAGAGAAGAATGAGTACAGCTGTGTGTAAGAATTTTGGTAAAAATTTTGTCTGCTCTTTCCTGAGAGTGATAGGCATTTTTTCACAAATAGTTAAATATGTTTGCCATGACAAACAAAAAATATGTAATTCTAAGCAAAACTCATTTGGGGAGAAAATGTGCATATTTACTCAGTCTTCTGAAGTCACAGAAATAATAAAATATGAAAAAAAGGTTTCACATTTATTGACAAGGTATGTAATATTAAGAATTTGTTGTTTTGGCTGTGTCAGATACTATTGTGAGAATAAAACAAAAAACAACACTAACAAATAAGATGTAATTGTAGCACAGATGGCTTTTTTTAAAGTTACATTTAGAGCAATTGTGTCGCAATTTTAGGCATTTTGTTGAAAGAGAATTTTTTATCATTTTAAAGTAACTTCAATCACTTATCAAATTTCTCAGCATTTGGATAAGGGAGTAAAAAAATATTTTGGGAGCCTCTGCATTAATCTGTGAGTTTTTATTAATTCAGGCATAGTATTGTGAGTAAAGATCAGAAAATAGTTGAGAGATGGATGGAAAGAACGATTTCAGTTAAATATATTCTTTAATTAAAGAGGGACACTGATGGCTGTCAAATGTCATCTGCTGTGATACACTCAAGAATATTGATGATCCTTTATACTCTTAATACTTGATATGCTCTTGTTCCCCAGCTTCATTTTGTCCTTTGTTCAAATTAGAGCTTTTCTTTACCACAGTACTCTGTCTGAATGGCAGAAAGGCAAATTTTCATCTTCATTGAGAAACTGCAGGAAACTAAAAGATATTCATTACTTCCCCCCTTACATTATTCACAAATTCTTAAGAGTCCACTTGAAAACTGAAATTGAAGAAGCCACTGTATTGTAAAGTCAGGCCTTAGTTTGGCCTCTCCAAGTATCAAAGACATCTTTTTGGAAGAGTTCCACTTGACCCAGCAGAACCTGGGGACTTCAAGTGAAATTCAAGTGAAATAGTAGCACTTGCTACTATTTTGTGTGGAGGAAGTACATACTTTTGTCGAAGCGAAGATGGACTTGTCCACTAAAACTTCTTCGGTCATCTGATATTAGAATACAGTTAAAATCTGCCTAATAGGAACTTACAAATACTAGGAAAAGCAGTGTTGGCTATACATACATACATACATATATAATAAGCTACGTGTTGGCATAGCTGTATAATATTGGCTATGAAGGTCCACTGGAATACCATGAAGTTAATTGAAATTCAATGAAATAAATGTGTTAACACTTTTACAGATTTTTTTTTCTAAAATAGAATATATTACTGTGACCGTTAAAGAAATAATATCCTGTCATAGTATGACAAAGGAATGCTAGGGTTATGCAGTGTAGCTGTCTTCTCTACTTCAAGCTTGTTCTAAACTAATTATTAATCACACAGTGCATATTTGGAGACCAAGGTTTGAGATTAAATTCCATACTTTACAACACAGGCTGCATTGACTCCTTAGCTTCTTTCTTAAGACAAGACTCATAAAAGTGCCTCAAAGGAAGAATGAAAAATAACATATATCCGAGTTGCCTTCTACTAGCTAACAGTTTTTTTTTCCCTTTTGAATTTCTCTCGCATGTTAATTGCAGGACAGTAGGAGATAGGAAGGTGTTACATGAATCATCAGGTGGAGAAATAAACCAAAGAATGTCGGATTAACAATTTCTGTATGGAAAAAATTAAATTCAAGAGAAATGTTTTTAAAAAGTGTAGCTAAATGCAGAATCCATTTTCAGTATTTTCAGAATCTTGTACAGCTTCAAAATAAGTTAAATCTAGGTGTTTCCTTTCTTTTTTTTCCCTAGTCTGTGGAAAGCAGTTTATGGAAGGTGATTAGAAAGAGGGATTTTTAATGTAAAAGGTATTTCCCTCTTTTATTTCCATTCTGTTTCTTCCACTGTAGTTTGTCATTCATTCTCTGACAATTTATATGAAGTTATTTATCATATACATAGTTCTTTCCTTTGTGATCTATGCAGAAAAAAAGAAAGAAAATGTGAAATGGAGTTTGGTTAATTATACGAGATTTTCTCCAAATTCAGTGCTATTTTTCAAATTAGTGTATTTTTGTCACATTTGTCATTTTTCAACTATGGAAAAAGAACTACATTTTGAGTAGTAAAATTCAAAAAAGTAAATACTATCTACCAGTGCAGTGTTACAGTGGAGATAGTCCTAGAACTAAATAGGTTTCAAACTGAAGGATTTTCAGAGGATGGAAAACAAACTCTGCTTTATTTTTCAAAGTCTGTGTTCAAGTATTAAACATGACACTAGATCCTTTGTTCTGATCAGATTGAAAAATCCTGAAGTTATCAGGAGCTCTGCTGGATAAAGAATCGATGATGTACTGGCAATATACAGGATCTTTCCAGCCATGCAAGAGAATCTTTTTGTGGAACAGACCATACGTTTCAGAAAGTATTGTATTTCCCAATGAGATCAAGTGTTAATACTTGAAAAGAGAGAATAGGTGTACATTTGCTGTTCATCACCTTCTTTTGCAAAGCTGTCTCAGTACAGGTTTATAGCACCACAGTATAAGGACTTGAAGATCAAGAGTTAATTTACAAACTAAAGGGTATATCCACCTCAAGTTTCCACTTCAGGATTAAGATTGCATATGCTAAATACTGTGTAAACATGTAGCAAGGCACGTTTTTTTGTTCTTAAGAAATAACTATATTATTTACATCCATTTCTATTCTTTACCTCAGGAAAATTAAAATACACTTCCTTGCACATTGTTCCATGTGATTGGATCTACACAACCATTTGTAGAAAGGGGAGGTATATTTGACACTTGAATATTGAATATAAATTGAAAATCACTACCTTATTTGGTGGTGGACTGCTTTCGCCTTTGAACTGGTAAAATACAATCTGCAGTTTCCAAATATTTGTTAGATTTTGTGCTAGTTGTCTTTTATGTTTGCAGCAATGTACCAAGAACTTTCAAATGAACTTTTAAGTCTGCAGACAATGTTTGGAGAAACAGACCTTTTATTAATATGCTAAGCTAGAGAGTGACTGTCTCTGAGAAAAAATTAATCCATACAGTTTTTCTTAAGTTGTGACATAGAATCCAGTGCCTTCAGGTTCGTCACTATGGTTGGATACAGTACAAACGTGATATTGAGTCTATTTTGAATGCCACAGAAGAAATCATTGGAAAGAGTAAACCGAAAACAGCATGCTATCAGTGCATGGCACTGCCAAGAGACTGGGGTGACCTCCTGTGTGTTTGTTGTGAAAGTCTATTTGCTGGAATGGAGAAGCACATGGAGATCCATAGTCATGACACATTGGCATTGTTTTAGTCTTCTCTGACAAATAATCCTTTGGTTTACACCCTACAAAATTTGAAAATTTTCGACAAAAAGTCATCAGTTCTTCTGATTCATTGCTAAAGAATCAAAGTCTTTTGATTCTTATTTGAAGGAAATGTGATTATAGATAGTAGTCACCAAAAAAGATTTTCCCACGCCACTGCTTCCACTTCATGGTTATTTCATTTAAAATTTTTATTTGACTTAAGTTTGTGATTCAAGACATTACTGCTGCTACTGACTACTGGCTTATGCTACTTATTTTCTCTGGTAACCGGTTTGGCAGCTACATGCACAGTAAATATTCCAGAAAGAGATCTTCCTGCTTCTTATTTGTAAGAGTGACTTAGTAAATGTGCAGGTTTTCTTTTAGTGGTTGAAGAATATTTTCTTCATGTTGATGTTCACTGTAACAACGGACAGGTATAGGCTGGGATTGTGGTTGACAATTAAAAAACAAAGCACTGTAGCCTGGTCTGTAATTCTGTGTCAGAAAGGAAGAGTGTGAAAATATTGTGACATTTGGATGTGTTTTATGCATTCCATATAATACTTAGAAGGAGGTTAATACATGCAGTGGGCTTGTAAGACAACTAGAACTTTCAACTATCACTTTTTTTTCCTCCCCCTTTCAGATAGTAAATCTTATAGAAGAGACTGGACACTTTCACATCACAAACACCACCTTTGACTTTGACCTTTGCTCACTGGACAAAACCACAGTCCGTAAACTCCAGAGTTATCTAGAGACATCTGGGACCTCCTGAGGATTCAGCACCTGTCTGCATCAAAACTGTTTTTTAGGTGAAATATGCAGAATGATATAACTGAAATGAGGAGAGAAAACAAGCCAACATTATTCAGCTCCCTTTTAACTTAAAGCCAGTCATCATCTCTTGATAAAGGAGAGGAAGAGTGACAAGATCAAGACAAACACTCTTCTCAACAAGAAAATGCTCTGGAAGAGTTAGCCTGGATAGCCTTGAAAAACAAACACCTGCAAGAAGACAAACAGAAAATCTTGTTATTAATGAATGTGTATGGTATCATGTATCTCTCTGTGGTGTTCCAGCCCACAAGATGAATGCATGTTCAACACACTGCCTTATTACATAACTGATCTATTTATTATTACATACTTGTATTGTGAAGTCACTGAGTCATTGAATGACACTACCAGATGTTACAAGTACTGGGGTTGCATATATGTTCCTTAAATGCAGTACCATCACCACCAGAAGCCTAGTAACTTTAGTCATGTTAAAATGTCATTTCTTGCAAGCTTTCTGTACTTATTTATACACTATAATCTTGTTTCCACTTCTGTAGTTCCAGGAAACAAGATATAAAGTGAGGGACCAAAAAGTGGCCCTGTGTTTTGTTAACTGTCTGCAAAAGAAGGTTGGACCACAGCAGGTTGGACCGTAGGTCCTTGGTTGTACCTGTTTATTGATCTTGGATCATGGTAGAAAATGCACCAAATATGACTTGCTGTCTAGCCTCAGTCAATAAACCAGTAGGACTTTTAACAACAACAACCACAAAAGCCTGTCCTGAATCCAGCACCATTTGTTAACATTCTCGTATCTGTTTTAATGTTATAATATTAAATATATATAAAAGTGAAGGTGTTTTGCAGGATCATCATAAAGGAGGGATACCGGTCCTGTTTTCTAAGGAAATGTTGTAGAAAATTCTTGATTTGAAGATATTTATTACTATGAGTTTCAACACTCTACTGTTGCCAGTGTTTGAGTTTTTACTCTTTCCATAAAACTATTGGCATAGCTTTGTTTGTTCATACAGTGTATTCTCTCGTTAGCTTGGTTGTTGCTTTTTTTTTATAGCTGATAAATTAACTCTTTCTTTGAAAAAAAAATAGTTGATACACAGTTACATTTTGAAATACATACATACATATGTGTGTATATACATATGCATGAATGTATGCAGATGTATCTGTGTTTTACTCTTTTCAGATTTTGATATCTGTTCAGTAATTTGCTTGCATTTCCAGAAGAATTTCTTGTCTTTAGAAATGAGTATTATTTCATAGTATCTGTTATTCCTTTAAAATCAATATCCTTTTGATGCATTTGCAAATAAAAGGATATGTGATCACACATCAAAGTTCTGTGCTATCGCATTGGGGATGATTTCTTGCTAAAATTATCACTCCTCTATTAGGATTTCAAATGTCACAGTGAAAAGAGAAGGGTACCAAGAAATACTTCTGGATCCAAAGGTTTATTCAGGTTTATTAGCCTTAAAATATGTGTTGTTTCTAGACTGGCCAGTATGTCACATATATCCTTATATGCCACATGTAGTCTGTATGTGTAGAGCTGAACAGCTGTGATCTGTAAGATTTATTATTTCATGCACACAGTTTGTGCAGCACTGTAAAACGAAATTGCTATTGAGGTTATTTCTTATTCAGATGGTAAATCTTAACACTGTTTCTTTAAGTCCAAAGAAAATTTTACACTTTACTCTTTTTGAGAAAGGGGATAAAGGTTGCGTCTAGGGGGCTTTTTTCTTATTTAAAATATTGTTTGACCACACTCCATAGGAAGTCTATCTTGGGCTTCCAAAGAACAAGTGTACTTTTTTCAGTAATGTTATGACTCTTATTGATGATTGGCATGAAGCATACTTGAAGCATTATGTTTTTCTTCTAAGTCCATGTCTCAATGTGCAATTGTTGGGGGTGGGAAGAATGTCTTTTAAAGTTACTTTTGACATCAGATAGATGATGATGGGGAGGGAGGGCTTGCTGAGCAGGATTCACGTCGATTTTTATCAACATTTTATATGAACATGTTTGGAATTCTAAAAGCAATCTTAACTTTTGATCTACTAGTGTGTATTCAACTTGCTATCTTATAGTTGTACTAGATACATGTGGAATTTTGTCATTTTGACTTTTCTAACTAGATTTTGTGGTGAAGCTTCTGATTTTCAGGAGAGGAAGTATCTCTTGATAAGGCTAGTCTGAATATTGAATATTCCACTGTTTTTTAGAAATGGTGAAATAAGTCACTTTAACTATAAAATGCTACATAAGTTTTGTTGTACTTTGTGAATGGGGATACAGGAGAACAGGAAGTAGGAAAATAAGAATAAAAAGGGGATCATAGCAATTACAATATAAAGTTACTGCTAAATTTCCTACAAATCCTGGTGCATCCTTAAAATCTTAAATTTTATAATTTAATGAAGTTGGGAGAGGGAAGAAAAAATATAGACTGCAGAAGTGTGTGTGTGTGTGTGCGTATATATGTGTTTTTCACAGAAATCTGATAGAATAAGAACTATGTAAGTGTTGATCTCATTAAAAAATACATTAGCTATTTTCATCTAATTTTGTATGCAGAAACAAAATAAATTCTTCTTCAATTGATTTCAAATAGTGATACTTATCTTCTAAGTCCTTAACATTTACAAGCATTGATTTTGGGACCAGTTAAAATCTTTCAGCAATAAACGTTATGGCATTTTATTTAAGATAAAGCTGTTTTAAAAAAAACTACCAGAGAGAATTTGTATAAATCCACTGCAATGACTAGGATCAGCAGTAAGTTGTAGTATCTAAAAGTCTTCTTCAGCATCAGTGAAGCACTGCAAATCGATTAGCACAGTTATATCGAATAGTAAGGATAGTTTTGTCCTTGCTGCTAACTCCACCTCAGGAGGTGGATCTGAAAGTGGATAGGTAACTTTTAATACCTTACTAGAAGTTTGGCTTAGGTGAAAATCTTTACAAGAATTCAATTTCACCTATATGTGAAAGTCATTTTAGTCTAAAGACAAAGAAGGGAGAAGAGGATGTAAACTGAACTGACTAGAGTCCTTACAAGGTTCTGTAGTGTTTCTTCAAAAGCACTTGGCCATATGAAATAGTCACTTTTCATTTCAGAAGCAGAGTACATATAGCACTGTACATTTGGATAGCCTCAAACTAATTTTAATGTTTCTTTTCCTCTGGGAAAAAGAATTAAAAGTGTTTGGGTTTTGTCCTGACCTATTTGTTTTTCCCTTTTCTCGTGGTGATATGAAATATGTTCACAAGCAGTTTCAGGTCACTGGAAGCTTTAAGTATTGTCTTGACTTCTTAGAAATTATGTTAGTGTTTTAGATCTCTTAAAGAGCCTGCAGTTTAAGCCTTGTTACTTAACGGTTTGCAAAATGGATGGAAAAGTTGTAGAGAGGTCATTAGAGAAAGCTGCCTTATTCACTTGTCATATGCATTACCCCACCATCATACCGTGTCTAGGGTAGGATATTTGATTCTTTCATGCTGTAAATCTTTGCTTATGCATATCATTTCTGATCTTTTTATCATGTGTGCTTTAATGGCAGGCTGTATCTCTTTAGCAGGCTCTTGTTTTAGTCTATATGGGAGTTCCTATTTATGTGTTTGCTTAGTGGTCCATAGTTAGTGCTAAACTGGAGTCTATTTTAAACTTCTTTGAGACCTTGTACTCAAGGCTTCTCTGTGTGATTGGTGTGGTCCATAGTGTAAATCGTATTTGACACTTGTAGTACAATGTGCTGAAATGGAGGCCTATGGTGAAAGTGCTGACTGACCTTTAACCATAGCAAGAGCTAGCGGATGCATGAAGAATAAAGGGTATAGAACACGTTCCAGAGCTTAACAAGTGCAAGGCATGTCTTCTTCTGAGCTTCAATAGTTTCTCTAGTTATTAAGTAGTGTGGAGTGTACACTAGGGAGCTATTCTGTGTAGTCCACAGAGTATAGTGGAAGGTTTGTTCTTGGGCATGAAACGCTTAAAAATGGATGATCAAGACTATGACTCATGTTTGTGCAGTGCTTTTGTGTATGCTTGGGAGCTAATCAGTGCATTACCAGAGCTAAACTAAGGACAATAACAAGATCATTACTTTGCATGAGTAAGCAGACAAATTTAGGTGAAAGCACAATTTTATAAGGACTTTGCATTTTCTTGAGCAGCAAGAAATACCAAGAGGGTGAGTACTAGACAGGAAGGTGGAATATTGACACAGTGAAAACAGTCCTCCATCAGTAAGGAAAAGAAGAAAGAGAAGTGAAAGAGAAAATAAAAGAAAATAAAGGAAATCCCATAGTGGCTGCATATAGTCCCTTACATTAAGGGAGAGAATAAAACCTGAGCGGTTAGGTCTGCTTGTAAGACACCATCACACAGTTTGCAGAATGGCAGCTTCTTAAGTTTGCTGCTATACCAGCTGTGGTGGTATTGCTCACTTAATGAGAAATAGATGTATTACACCATGATACAAATATCTAAGCTGGCTTCACGTTTGAGATGCCGATGACTGTTTAACATTTGTGTGAATATTACATCTCATTTATGTTCTCTGTTCTACCTCAGTTAAATATATTTTGTCACAGAATGACAATCTTGCACTTTTATTCATTTTCTTTTAATCTTTGCAAGTCTATGAAAACAGCAGGAGGTCATTGCTAGCTTAATTTGGACTGAAAGTATACCTTCCCTGAATGTGGTATCAAAGAGGTCATGCATTTTCACATGTTCCTTTTGGAGAATTGATGCTATAAAACTGGTCCTTCCATTAATAAACTTTGCTGTTGTCTTCTCTACAAATAAAGCATGAATCTTTTATCATTGTTCAAGGGGAGAAGAATTCAAGGTGTGTGACCTGTTCAGGAAATAGGTTTGTGAAGCTGTTAACTACATGGTTTCAATCAGGTCTAGAAATAAAATGTACATGTGCAGAAAGAAAGGGAAAAATGTGCTAATTTTTTTTTTCACTCTTGCCTCCCCCTGTATCGACCAGCAGTATGCCCTTCCAAATCCTTGAATGTCTAGAGGCTATTAAAGAGGCTACATACAAACCATTAAGAAATCAAAGATATTTAAAAACCAAAAACAAATGAGTTGCATTAAAAGCCTAGCTGTGCAAGTAATAAGGTCGTAATGCCGATACTGCTTTCAGTGCAGGGCAGGCATTCCTAGCACATGTGGTTTGTGTATCCCTGTCTGAGTGGGTGGTCTAGAAAGTAGTGCCAAATGCAGCAAGATGGCTTAACTCCTGAGCAGTGGAGAGATGACCTTCAGGACAGGCTCAGCCAGCACCACACAGCCCATCTGAGATAAAGCAATTTTCTTTTAGTTGTGTTGAGCAGCTGGGCCTTCACTGTACTTATTTATTAAAAAAAAAAAAAAAAAAAAAAAAAAAGTTCAACTTTGCAATTGTATCAGTTCCTCTGCATTTTTTACTGCTGATTTTCATGGTTGTTTGGAGCGGTGTAGTTCTGGACTGGGATTATTTTGCTGGGATTGTTACCTCCTTTGGGAAGGGCATGAGAGGATAGAAATGGAGTAGGGTAGTGATTCTGTCCAGCAGGTAATATCCTCTGAAATGGTTTTCCTGAAGAAATTTCTCAAGTGTGTGAAGAAAGTAACTGCTTTCATCACAGACTCACTACACACTGTATAATCAGAAGACAAATTAAGATGAGTACAGAAAAGTACACAACCAAGATTAGGAAGTAGCCTGAAATTCTGCTGCATGACTGCAAGTGGGGGAAACTTGCCATTTATTACTACAGAAATGTATAAGACTAAGACTATCTTAGCCTGTGGAATGAGAGACTTCACAAGGTAAGGGAATTTTGGAATTAAGGTACTACATTAGTGTTTTTGAAGCACTGACATCTCTTGCCTAATTTTTAGAAATGTATTTTTGCCTTATCACAAGTGTAAGGAATAAGTGTCTAGGGCAGGCACTTCCATCCTACTGTGTCCCTACTGTGGTTACTGTAGGTAGACAGAACTTTGCAGTGTCCTTTCTGTGAATTAACAAATTCAGATTATGTCCAAGATTAGCCACAAGGTCAGTCTCAGGTAAATCTTGTTTGTGTTTTGGTAGGTACAGAATTTATTTGAATTTCAGAAATATAATTGTCCTCTCTGCATCCATGCAATGTCTTCCTTCCTGGGAAGACACATGCAGATCTCGTTGGGCCTTTGCAAGTCCTGTGAGAAATTTGTGGTGTACAAGTGAAATGAAATATTGATCTGAGCATCCTGGCAACCTCTTACCGATCCTCTATTACTGTTATTGTCAAAATAAGATTTTTTTTTCTTTGTGGATATGAAAGGTAGTCCAATCCCCACTACTGCAAGTAAATAGAAATTTTCCTAGAAGAAAATTTTTTACAATTCTAAATTACAGGCCAAAGGTACTTGCATGGCTATGGTTTTTATACTAACTACATTGCTGATTCTTATTTTAAGGCATATACTATGTCATTCTCTGACCTAAGAAGTTTGGTATAGCCCATATGCCACAGCTAGATGATTCTAGTTTGGAGGGCTGCTGCTCTTGGTTTCAAAGCGGTGACGATTAGCTGGGCTCATTTTGATGGACTGTAATGTCTCAGAATCATGGTCATCTTTGGCCTGGAACACGTGTCCTTGAATGTGGCAGCCTGGGTGCTAGGTACAATGGGAAAACTAGCTCTGGAGCTTTGGCTTCAAAGTGAAGGCAAGAGTTACGGTAAACCTTCAGGGAAGTGGGGAAGGGTTTTGCTTTAACTGGGTTGGTTAGCTATCCTTTTCATTTCTTGCCTCGGTAATCTGTGAAGCTGTAGCGCAGGTTTATTTTAGTGCACTTGGAAAATTTTGGTAACTTGTTCAGTTCATGGCCAATATAATCTGCTCACATTGACCATAAAATTTCATAAAGGAATTTGCTTGTGTATATTATCAGCTACCATTTTTTTTTTTAATATTAGTAGCTAAGCTAATAATCTCCTTTAAGAGACTAGTCTTTGCTCGCTTTTGATGAAAGAAGCCGTTCTGGTAGTCATTGCCTAGAAGATTAGAGAGACAAATGTGCAGGGACTCTCCCATAAATATGACTTTTGTGAGAATCAGTTGTCCTTAGATTTCACTGCAAATTGTACAAGAGCCTATCCTGTTCTTCCGCTGTATACATGTATCAGTGCATATTCCAGCTTTCCTCACAGAACTACATTTTACTGTAGACGAAGTGAAACTATTGGGTGTCACTTGCTGGATGCCTTCTCTTTTACTCTGGATAGGATCCGGCCTCCCAAGTGCATGTGTACATTCCTTGTGGTGTTTCCTGGCACAATTAACAGCCTATAGTGCTCCAGAAACTATCTCAGGCTTTAAAAATACTTGACATGATTTGGCTAAGAAAGGTCCCCTTTCGCATTTTTAGGCTTTTGCCATTAGGGAGGGGATGGCCTCTATGTCATTACAGCTGTGCAGCATAACTTACGTGTTGTCAGTGTCCACACAGCCAGACCATAGAATAGAATCAGAGAGTCACGGTTGGACAAGACCTTCAAGATGTCAAGCCTAACCACAAACCCATCACCGACATGCCCGCTAAACCATGTCCCTAAGAACATGGTTCTGCATGTTTCTTGGACACTGCCAGGGACAGTGACTCCACCACTTCCCTGGGCAGCCTGTTACAAGGCTTCACCACTCTTTCCGGGTAGAAATTCTTCCTCATGTCTGACCTGAACATCCCCGGCCCAGCTTGAGGCCATTTCCTCCTGTCCTATGGGTAGTTATCTGAGAGAAGAGCCTCAGCCCTACCTCACTACAGCCTCCTTTCAGGTAGTTGTAGAGAGCAATAAGGTCTCCCCTGAGGCTCCTCTTCTCCACACTAAATAACCCCAGCTCCCTCAGCCGCTCCTCATAAGCTCTGAGCTCTTCAGCAGTTTTGTTGCCCTTCTCTGAACACACTGAAGCTCCCCAATGTCCTTCGTGTAGTGAGAAGAGAAAGAGGTTTTGCCAAGGCCCTCCGGCTGTCTCTGTGCCTCTGTGCCCCTTTCCCCTGTGTTTTGATAGGAATGTGAAGCTATGCCAACAACTGTGAGTGAAAGCCTTTGTATGTAATAGCTTAAGGAAAAAATGGCAATTTATTTTCTCCTTTTAAAGGGGAGCCATGGTGGAGTCACCTATTTCCAAAAATGTGCTTGTGCTTTCATTACTCCAAAATTTGCTTCTTAATGGCAAAAGAGCATAGCTACCATTCACCTTACTCTATTCAGTGCATGAGAAAGCAGCTGAGAGGCAAGCACGTGTGCTACTGTGAGAAACCTGCTGTTGTACATGTGTGCGTCCCTGCCCTTTGCCTTCTGCACAGGCCGCACATCCCAGAGAGCTTCGCTCCTGGGAAGCAATCTGATGGTTAGCTCCAACTCGCACATCCTGTGCTATCGTCAGGAAGGCACTGCCTCACTTTGCTGCTTCGGCTGTGCTGTGACACACCAGCACACTGTTCGCCTTTTCCGCTCCTCCTCCAGTTGAAAGATGGCTTTATGTATCTGCAAAATACCACTTCATATATCTGCAGGATCTAGGAAAAATGGAGGTCTGATATCTGCCAGGTCACATCAATTCTGCTGTAAATACCTAGCAATGAGATTGTTAGCAGCTGAATGATCTATGAACAATGCCACAAGTGGCAAAAAGTTCTGTTTTATATGTTAATTTTTGTCTTTAGAATGGTAGTTGGCATTCCTATTGATTTATGTTTATATATGTTTTTTTGCTGCACACTCAGTGAAGCAATAACTGTACCTAGCAATTTATTGCCAGTTTGAGGTGAGGTTTTATAGTTTGTCATAAATGTTCTTATAAGGATTTCATAAAAATGATATTTTTTAGGACTCATATTTCAGGTATTTTCATGATAATTAAATGGGCTGTATAATACAGAAAAGATTTACAACTCAGAATAGATTTTTGAGGATTATGTGACACTTGTAACACATCAAAGATTAAGCATAATTTATTAGAAACAGTCTTTTAAAACATGTGCTGTCTTCATAATCTGCTGCTGATGGTAATACCCTCTTTGTAAAAGAGTGTATTTTAACCAATTTTTGTGCCTTCTGCTGATGGTTGCAGCATGCTTCCCTTGGTTCATTTGTGGATTGTGCCTGACATCAGTCCGGTCGACATCAGTCATCATCGTGTTTGATTTTTAAAACATGAATTGCATGCTCATGCTTTTTTATCTCCCAGATTTGTGAAGACAGATGTGTGTGTTGTGCAGTCTCCTCTGCAAGAGTGCTGTAGATGTCAGAGTGATTTGTTTACAAGATTAGGGTGTCAGTGAAGGAATTATGGAGGAGCCCTCTGGATTCGCTTCAGACCTCTTGTTTACACCGAGAAAAGACTTAAGAAGAAAATGTCTAAGGATCTTGAATCATTTTGCCAGACAAGGTAGTGAGCCTCTTCAACACTGTGTCAACTTTTTAGTGAGTACTTCTTAGAGAAGAACAAATGCAAAATCTGATTGCCCCATCATAGTAATTGCCAGAAAATTTGGCCAGGTAATGACTTTGACTTTTGTGGTACATTAGCTTTGAAGATATATATGCATTTTAATAAATGTAGTAGATAGAAACTGAGTACAATTTTTGTAGCAGCTATGACTGCTCCTTCTGCAATTTATTAGTAAGACTTTTGCTAAAAAGGATTAAAGTAGAGTGATTTAAGAGTTGTTAACCTTTCTCCTGGAAAGCTCATGAATATGTTTAGTTTTGGGGAGGTCTAATAGCTTTAATTTATTTCCAAAACAGAATCTGTTTAAGTGGAGCAAAAGTGAATAGCATGTGGGCTGTCAGAAAAAAATAAATGCAAAAGGATGGTCTAGAGATCTTGGGATGTCTCTAGACCATCCCTCTGCTCAGAGCAGGCTCAGCCATGGGATCGAACCTGGTTGCAGGACTCTTCCCAGGTTGAGCTTGTCGAGCTCCAGGGACAAAGCCAGCAGCATTTCTCTGAGTCTGACAGTGCCTCCTGGCCCTGTAGACTCTACCCCATGGCCACCCCTGCTACCAGTGAGGCCCCAGCCCCACAGCTTCTTCTCACAGAGCCCCACCGCCTCCTCCGGGCTCCCGCAGCCTGGCTGGCGCCTCCTGATGCTGGCTCGGCTGGTGGCTGTGCCCAGCAGGGCCTGGGGAGCCCTGGGGGCCTGCGGAGACATCCCTGCCCTGCTTGGGCCAGCCCTGCTTATGAAGTTGCCCTCGACCCATTCCTGCCGTCCAGGCCGTGTGGCCCTGCTCTTGAGCGTTTGCCTCCAGCCTCCAGCTTGGTGTCCTCCGTGAGGCTCCACCTCCTGCTCCGGGACACTGGTGAGGGTATCGGACGGGGCAGACCCCAGCAGAGATTCGCCTGTGAATGATTCCCGCAGAGTACAAACCAACAATGTTCGAGCCCGAGTGTCACGCCAGTCTTTCGTTGTGTAGCTGTCCACCTATCCAGACTGTCATGTCCTACGAGAGAATGAGAGAATTGTGGGAGGCTGATCTGAAAGCTGGGCTGAAGTCAAGGTAAATGACACCCACTGCTCTCCCTTTCACTCCTGGTAAGCCTGGGCTGACTGTTCCCAGATGCCTTCTTCAGTGGCTGGGAGAGGTTTCCAAAAGGACTTGCTACATTTTTTTCCCAAGGGTTGAAATGAGGGTGACTGACCTCTAGTTCACCTGATCACCCCTCTTGCCGTTTCTGAAGATGAGTTTGACATTTACCTTTTGCCAGGCCATGGCCTTTCTGAGATGACTGGGAGCAGCTTCACCAGGATGTCAACCAACTCCCCCAACTTGTCAGATCCCAGGGATTCCCGGGGTGAGGATTTTGCAGGAGATCTCATGCTCATGCTCACGCCGCATGGCTTTGCGCTTGACTTTGATCTGAGCACTGTCCCTAGGCTTGGAGGCCTTGGAGAACTTGTTCGGGCAGACCAAGGGGAAGAGGGATATAAATCTTTACCGTATGTAGTCTGAGCTGGGGCTACAGGGCATTTTAGAGTAGGGAAAGCATCCACCAGCCAGTCTGGGCCTTTTCCTTTGGACAGGGTTGCCAGTTAACCAGTTACATGTGTAGAGCAGCACAAAGAGCCTAGGAGAGAACTCAAGATACATCCTATATTTGAAGGTAAAGAAAAACAAAATCTTTTCAGAAGCCATTTTTGGAAATTCCCGAACTTCCCACAGTAGCTCCTTGACCAAATTTACTTGGTCTGAGATTGGATCTCACTGGGATGGGATAGGATAAATACCACTACTACTGTTTGTAGAATGGCCGAGAAATTCAGTGCAAGGGCGACCCTTTTTGTTTCTATACAGATTTGAACTGTTGGAGACTGCAGAAGGGAGAGGGAGCCTTGGGAGCATGGGACATAAAGCAGTGTGTCAGGAAGTACTGAAAGAAAAAAACAACCAATCAACCAAGCACAAAAACAAACAAACAAACCTCTGGGCAGTGTTTTTTTGTTTGGTTTGGTTGGTTGGTTTTTGTTTGTTTTTCACTATGAATTTCTCTGGACGGAGAAATATTTCATCAGTGCCTGATTCTCAACAGAGATAGAAAGTGATATATAAAATTGGAATCGAGCTATAGAAAGACCTGAAACAGAAATATATGATGATTACAGCATAAATAGAAAACATACAAACTGGAGCTGTTTGACACCAGTAAATGCTTTCTCATAATCAACATGTTCTTTAGCCGTCAGCTACTTTGCTCATCTTCCATAATGTAGAATTTCTCTGTGAAATGTGGCAAGGGCTTTCCCAACACCAGGGCCCCCTCCTGCAGGCAAACAGGCTGAGATGAAAGCTAGAGCCTCCTGGAGAGAGCAAGGAGGAAAGGAGCTTAGGTGCTGCTCATGGTTTCCAAGGGAGATGCTGAAAGAAAATCTAGAAATCCTTAGAGATGGAGATTCGGGATGTTAGCAAAACACCCTGCACTTCTCCCTGGGGACATTGGGAGGGATGGAGGATGGGAGATTAATATTAGTCTTAGTATTTTCTTTCATTAGAAGGCAAAATCAAAACACTAATAATTTTTAGGTGGAAAGGCAGAAAGGAAGATCTGAACTAAGATAATGGGGTTTTGTGGGCCTTATTTTGATGGACTATTTTGAAACTGAAGAGGCTTAATTTTGGATGCTTTCAAAATCCTCATACACAGTGTTTGAAAATAAAATTGCCATGGCTTTTTTCCAGTGTTGGTAAAGAGCTGAAATGCTTGTATTTTATGTCTGTATTTTAAGAAAATGAGTGAAATGTAAAGAACTGGCTTTCTTACCTACACATACAATGGCTGTATATGGAACAAATTTCTAAGGAATGGAACTTAAGCAATTTATTCATGAGATCAAGACATCTTGATTTGCTTCTGGAGGAGGAAATCTAGGAGCCAAAAATGTTGAGGAAACATGAAAATGTTCAAAGGTGAGCTTTTGGTACGTTTCAGAAGGCTTAATATTTTTTCCTGTTCCTAAATTTTGATGTGCTCTTACCTCTGTTTAACCTTTAGCTTCTGTTTTGTGACAGAACAAGAGGACCTTTGTTAAACTCTGGGCAGAGCCGCTGAGCCATTGTGTCTCACTTAATGATTGCTTAATCTGTTGGTCATCTTCCAGTCTGTCTGTGTTTCTTTTCTCTTCTTCTCCTTATCAAAACAACAGAGGCAAAAAATATCACTTAGACTCTTCTGCCTTTTATTTAAATCTTGAATGCTGAAACATGAGAGACATTTCTTCTTGGCCAGCCTGACATATTCTGTGTGGAGTGTTTGTTTTAAAAGCAGCAAAGGCAGAACTTACTCTGCGTCCCTGAAATGAAAGAAAAGCACAAGAGTTTTACTCATCTAGAAATGTGCTGGAATATCACTTTGAACAAGAATGCTTACAGGCTTTTACTGAAGCTATCTGGTATATAATAGCAATCCTGACATCATTTTTCAAAAGGATTCTGAAGTCATTGGCATGGGCATTTTATCAGTTTTGTCCTTTATAAACAGATACATTTTATAAATTTCTCATCGTAGTGGATGTTCTCTTAGCTTGCCCAAACTCTGCTACTATAGTATAGTGCCTATAGAGTAACACCCATATGCCTCCTACTGCATGTTTTCTGAGTTTGTAAGAATATTGGACCATGAGGGAAGCAAAATGGCAGATCTCTACATGCAATGCAATAATGTCTTTGCAGTAGTCCTGAGAGAGAGGCTTGGTAGACTAAAACTGGGAAGTAAAATAAGTCAAGTGGACTGACCTGTCCCATTGAGAGTGGACACAGAGCTCATTTAATTTGCTACATTTTACTGCTGTCAAATTTGCAGTATTATTCTGAAACTGCTCTGTACCTGAAAATATTTTATCTGACATTTCTCTCCTCAAAGGTGTGGTTTTATTAAATTAATTTTTCTTCCTATACAAAGCCTAAAAAATATCCACTGTTAGTACGGACTTGAGGTTTTGGAAGTGTCTTTTCTTACTATAACTGAAAGCATTAAATATTGATTGCATAGAAATAAATGTTGTAATGAAAATTTCAATTATTCTTCAATGGTGTGACCTCTTTATAGCATGTGAAACTTTTCAAGAGAATTTGTTTCCTCTCTAGCATCAAGCAACTAAACATATGAGTTTTTATGGATCTGCATAGAACCACAGTAGCTGAAATAGGTTTTGCAGGAAAGATGTTTACTATATACCCTACAGCTTTAACTGGGGCAGTTAGTAAATCACTTATTGTCACTCACTGTAAATCATTTTTACAGTACCTTAGAGTTCAAAGTATTGCTTACACAGCACTGTGAGTATGCACAGCCTGTTACAGATTTCTGAGCATTACGGGGAAGTATACTATCTAAATTAGATTTAATTCTGCTGCTAACAACATCAAAAAATTGGGAAACCCAAGAGCAATGGCATTGAATTTGTGGTAGGCAATGTGCGAGTTCTAGGAGGACTTTTAAGGGGGGAAAGCTGGCTCCGCAAAGCTATTCAAACTGCACTGTGTTTTGGAAACAAATAGATCAAATGATTGAAAAAGAATCAAATACTATTCTCTTTCAATGAGTCTCCATTAGCTCATTGTTGTCTGGCTAGACAGCCCAGGTCTGTCCCAGACGCCGCACCATCATAAATCTTGTCTGGAAGCGTGGTGGTAATAAGGCTTTCGTTAAAAGGGCCTGCAAGGTAAACGCTTTAACATCTGAGATGGAAGTTAATGACCTTATCATGTAGAAATTCAGTTCATCTCTCCTGAAATCTTTTATTTGTCACCCACCCGAGAAGAATTACTTCACTTCTTATATAGTCAAAATAATTTTCTTCCTTTTGTACATGGGCCACAGCTGGGTCTCAGCTCTGTTTTCAAAGTAGGGTCAGGCTGGGTTTTCAAGAGTGCAGAGTCCAGGTCATCTAGTTACTATAAACTTCTACATAAACCATAAGTTTCTATCCTGTATTTTAACAACCAAAATTCAAGTAGCTATGATGCAAACATATTTCTCCTTAATCCCTTCCCCCATGATCCCAGAGGGAACCTGAGTCATAAACTGTTTTTTGTAGTCAGTTTAGGTTGTTGTTTGTTGTTGTTGTTGTTGTTTGCTTGCTTGTTTTTTTTCTTTCCCTTCTCTCTTCTCTCTTCTCTCTTCTNACCAGATTCCTTCGGGAAGGAAGCTGAGTGATACAACTTCCTTTAAACGTCATATCTCTTCGTATTGTTGTTTGTTCTGTTTTTTTTTTTTTTTTTTCTTGTTTTTTTTTTTTCCCTTCTCTCTTCTCTCTTCTCTCTTCTCTCTTCTCTCTTCTCTCTTCTCTCTTCTCTCTTCTCTCTTCTCTCTTCTCTCTTCTCTTCTTTTCAGGATTTTGGAGTGAGACTGCTCTATCCTTGCTAAATTCTTGCCCCCAAGTTACTAGTCCAGCTGCGGTGATGGTGATCCCTACTCACACCAAGTTAAATGTACAGACAGATGGAGCCTAGCAGAGTTATGCGTAGCGCAGGGTGGAAATATAACGCGGCTTCCAGAAAGTGCTTTTGTCTGAAGTCACCAAGCTCAGTTTTCCAGTGCTAGTTTTACTGATGGTGAAGTGTAAATATTCCTTTACCTCACAGGGGACTTTCTGAAGCTTCTGTTGTGAGAACAGTCACTTCTTTGTTTCATCGTTTATCAGCTAGAGTGAGCAAGGTCAGGGGTATTAGAAAATAATGTAACTAACTGCTCAAAAACTCCAACATTTCATCCCATCATGCCCAACCAGCTGCAGAAGTCCCCGGAGCACTGGCAGTTCCCTGGTGCAACACTTGCATAAGTAGCTGATGTGACTTGAACTCCTATTTAGAAATACAGAAATACAGGAGGCAAGTTGAGCTATAGAGTGTTCATTGTATTTCAAAGATTGTAGATATGCTTCCAACTGCTGAAGAAAACTCCTACTTGAATTCCTAAAAGAGCTAAAAATGAGGAGTACATATTGATACAAGTAGCAAATTATGCTTAAAAATGTTGTACCTGTTTAAGGTGCCACAAACAAATGTTTTTGTTTGTGGCACTGATGAAGCAACGACATACAGAAACAAGTAATTATTATGACGGACTGCTTTGTTTGTTTCCCTTTTCTTCTCTCTTCCCCAGAAATACAAATGCTATGCATTTCGATGGCTTTCTTGACTTAAGGATGGAAACAATCAGTATTTTCCTCAGTATCTGTTTCTGGATGTGGAAGGTTTTTGGAGGACACACATCATGACAAGTTGTGTTCATCCCATCCCATTTCTGTGGAAATCAATAGCAGCATGATATGTGGAGACAAACCTTAAAGAAAACAAAGCTTTGAGAATGACTTTAAACCCACTAAATGTGGATTTTTTTTCCCATCTGTGTACTATCCAAATCACACAGTACCTCTGGTGCTAATTAATCTAATTGGTAAACTTATTTGGGCAATGTTTTCAAGTTCGACTAAGCTCTCTCAGGCCTTGGCACGCAATTAAAGGAGGAGCAGCTGACTTTTAAACAACTCTTTTTTTTCCCCCTTAAACAAATGAACAATTAAATCATATTTTATTATCTTTATAACAACTTATGAGCAAATATGTATATAGTACACATAGATACATGTACAAACCTGTGTCTGTTACTAATTTTGAATTCTAAGCAGTTTCAAGACTTTTGTCTTTCATTAAAGTTTCTTTGAAACATTAATCTTGTGTTGGATTTTAAAAAGACACCAACAAGTTCTTTCTTCTAGCATGCTTTTAAAAAGCCATGATTCCTTTTTCTTCCCCTTTTTTTTGATTTTTTTTTTTTTTTTTTGGCCTTTGTTTATGTTCTTATTCCTGGTTCGAAGGCCAAGAGGGAAGTTCTCAGGAAGGAGAGCAGCAGTGAGGTAGACCAGGACATGTGGGTGCTTGGTCAGCTTGATGTTTGCATTGCTCCTTAAGTAGCAGTGGGCTGTGGACTTAAAATGTGCAGTGACACTTTTATTTCTTGCAGCTTTTTTAACCTGATGCTTAAGAAATATGCTCATCTAGAGAGAAGCAACATACTGTGTTGTGATGTCCCAGGTACTGAGTTTTGCAAAAGAAGTTTCACTTTCCTGGCACTTACATCTCTGCCCATGCATTACAGACTGTTCTTTCTCCATGCTGTGTCACAGATCTAGTGCAAAATTAAAGCTTGGCTAAAGGAAACAAAAAAAATGTAGATTCCAGGTTTTAAATGAGATGAAATGCAGCTGTTTGTCACATTGGGTGAGGGAAGAATTTTCTCTCCCAGGCTGCCACCAACTTTGACAAGGATGTAGAAATTATTAGTGGCTAATAATTATAGCCTCGCTCTTTCAAAGAGCAATAAAATATAATTGCAATTGCCTAGAAACTGGGCAGGTGGTCTGTAGACTGAGATCTGATTTTAAAAACAAATGATGCAGGAATATATAAGGGCATAAGAAAACAGCTACCTCAGATGACAAATTTTTCTTTTTTTAATTGTCCTCCAGTTTCATTTTACTGAGTAGTCTCACTATGTCTAACTTATGTCAATGCTTTCATATATGGAGAATCAGGATGACTGAAACTGATGGTACAAAGTGCATTAATCTGCTCTCTGGCAGTTTGAACAGTGTTAGTAATTCTATGCCAGCAAATGCCTAAGGATACAGCGTTACTCCCCTTAGCTCAAGTAAGAGGTTGGTTTTGTTTTCATTTCTATTTGGTCTTGATTTCGTAAAAATGGAATTAGATACATAGAGACACACTGTTTATATTGAAAATGGAATGGAACAGTGCAATTGCTTTCAATTAACCCTTCTTTTTATCTTTTATTTATTTATTTTTTTAGCCACGGCAATTTTCAGAATATCTTTGAGTTTGTTTTTTAAACTCCATGTAGATATGTTCATGCCAATTAGTCCAACCCTGCTTTGGGACTCTGGTGTATATGTGACAAAATGAGCAGAGTAACCACTTCAGTGTTGCGAGCTGCTGTTTTCTTCATGGCAATTTCAAAAGCAAGATAGTACCTTTTTATGTGCATATGTATGTCTTAACACCCATTCTATTTTGCTAATTATATGCTAATTTTCACCAGAGAACTACGAAAGTATGCAATGAAGTTGTCTCCCATCTCTTGCCTAGATGGGACTAAGGATGTTTGAGCAAAAGGTTTAATATATGTGATTACGGATACTGTTCATTTTAATCATTAATGATGTTGAAATCCCTGTAAGACTGAGGTGTTTATAATTTGATACTGTGTTTCTCACAGGAGCAACTGAGAAATCCTCCAAAGGATGTTAAAAAGGTACAACAGAAGGCGGCTCCCCCACAGAAGTAGCTGAACTGCACAACTCATGAACCCCAGCACTTCAGGATGCAATCCGTATTTCTTTCTTTTTTTCTCTAGCCAGTGTCATTATTCTCTGGAAGTACTGACATTAACAGGAGGAATAACGCAAACATGGGTAAAGAAGAGGCAGTAAACCTGCCTCTATTTTCCTACCGCTGTTAGCGAACATGATGCAGTGAGAAGAAAAAATGAGCAGGAAGGCCTTCCACCCACTCGGTCTCTGCTTTCATTTATTGAACGATTTCCATGGAGAGCAGCGAAATACGCTAAAGCTTTAATGAAAAGCTGCTGTCGCCAAGGGGCGCTTGCGGCCAGGTGCCCCCCTCTCCGCTCACGGAGGGACGAGCGGCGCGTGCGACACCCCTGGCTCCCGCAGGCGCTCGCCGTGTCCCCGTGGCGTTCCTGGTGGCACGCGTGCCCGGGGCGCTGGCTGCGCGCTCCGCTGCAGCCGCACGCGCGTGGGCCTGTCTCTGCTTTTAAAGGTAAACAGATCTATCACTACGGATTCCGGAACGCGTAAGAAAACAAGCAGGCAAACTGCTTCACGGCACCTAATTGGACGTCAGCGTATCCTGGGTTTGCCAGGCTGGATATGCTGAATGCTCCTGAGGGGCATTTGGCCTCTTCTGGAGACAGGATACCGGATCTGACGGACAGAGAGTTGTTACCTGCTGCGGCATTTCTATATCCTTGTGCTGCCAGAAAAGCTGTGATACCCAAATAAGGCTTCAGGGAAGTGGCTCATCTTTCAGAGCCTACGAACATAAAGATAGAGGAGAAGTAAATACTATATCCCCTCTATGATTTGTCAAGCTATATCATGCCATGGAAATGGAAACAGCAGCTAATGCAGTTAAGTGGATGTTTTTGAATTGCTGGGTGCCCCAGACCAACAAATTCATCCTCAGAAATGTTTTGTAGCTGTGTCATAAAATTTAGCTGAGACCATAGTGTTTTCTAGTAGGATTTGTGAAATCATTGCATGGGAAACACAATGTGATACAGTTGGACAATTGTTTGGCAACCATCACTTGAAAAAAAAACTCACACAGACAGACTCACACACACTAGTCGCCAAGAAACATCAAAAATCCTGGGGAAAACCCACCTAGAAACCCTGCAGAAAATGAGCACACACACAAAAGAAGGGGAATAACTGTATGATTAGTAAAAACTCTGTTATGCTAAAACTTTAAAAACTCTATTACAAAGCACTATCCAGCTCAAGGGATGGGTTTCATTACCTCGGTTTTAAACAGGTGCAAGCAACTGTGTGAGGTTCAAGGCTATGGTGGAACTGGATCTCTCAGCACTATTCACTAGCTTAGGCAGAGCCTGACTTCGGTTGCTGCAGGAAACTTCCAGCACCTCTGAAAACTTGTCCTAGACGATGTGCGTGAAAACACAGTGGCCCTAAGGTCGTTCATATAGGCAGCAGCACCATGAGGGGAAAAGCCAGACCATGGCATCCACGGTGCGAGCTTGAAGAGCCTCTGCCCCAAGCACTTCTCCAACTAACCGGCTCTTGGACTCACTCTCTCCTCATGAATCCTTTCCCCTCACAGAGTTTTGTTTTTTTTTTTTTTTCTTCTGCAAATAAAGCAACATGTAAATATCTGTTCAAAAGGAGGGCCAGTCTGGACGATTTATAATTTTGTGCTGGAAAACAGAATATACAATAAATCAAGGTTAGTAGGCAGTATTTTGCTGATGTCAGTGTTTTAAAGATAAACTCAGAAGAGCATTTGCCATGTCACTCAGACATCTTTGGAGCTGTTATCTGCTGAGGTACTACTACCACATGCGAGCATGAAAAGTGTGAATACAACAGGTCAGATGGGTGGTATAATAAATCAATAATCACAATTTGGATCAAAATTTTCAAGTGAAAGGGAGTATTCTTTCAATTTCCCATTTTTTTCATTAATGACAAAATAACTTTTTTAAAGTCTGATTTTTTTTCCAAGGAATAAACGGAAATTAACAATTTGTTTATTGTGTGCTTATTCTAAATATCTTGCAGATATTATATTGTAGGGTTTGGTTTAAAAATATGTCTTAAGTAAGGAACAATTCTTAAGTCTTTTATCTGCACTTCAAAGACAGTAACAATACACTGCCTTAAAAAAAGACCTAAGGTTTGTATAACAAATAACTTTCTAATAATTTGAACATCTCAGTTGCAAACATGGATAGTCTTTTTCTGTCATTATTAAAGTTTCATTTCTCATATGTTCTGTAAGTAGTAAGCTACTTTCCAGGTAACTTTGCAGATTGTATTTTGTGGTTGTTTTCTTATTGTTAAAGAGACTGATTAAAAATACCCATTACAGACAAGATGATTGATGAAAAAGTGCAAGTAATAAACATGCAGATTTTCAGAAAGAAAAAAAAAAACACTTTAATTTGGCAAATGAATATTTTTCTGAAAGTTTATCTCTTAAAGATGGCTTGCGAAGTTATGCCATTGCCATTTACCTTGCTTGTGCTTGCCTCATTACCTTGCTTGTGCATAGCCTTCGTTGGCTGTAAGTGTGTCCCTAAAGGATGCACTGAGTTTTAACTCGTTTAACGTTAGTGCAGTGTTTTCTTTGGCAAAAAGACTTCTCAAAGACAATAGTGACCTTCAAAATATGTTGCACTGAATTAATTTTGGTCCGTTTGTGTGTAACAGGATTGATAGTTACGTGGTGCTGCTGCCACAAGTGGCAGTGTTCTGGCATGCTGACACAGCAAACCTTTAGGTATGCCTGAGGACCATCTCCTGTGGAAATCTACTAGCCCGTATTCTTCCAGGCAGCAATTTAGAGCAGCTCTCTATCTCAGAGAATGAACAAGTGGGAATGTGCCCAGGGAAACCAGCCTCTTGAGGCCGATTTTAGGCTGGATACACCATGCAGCTGAATAACGACGTGGAAGGCACCTCCCTCATGCATCTTGGTTTCTGGAAGTGCCCACGCTGAAGACCAGCCCGCACCATGTTCATGCAGCCGCTCTGCAGCCAGGCAGACGTCCTGCCCTGGCCGTGCAAAGCGCAGCCTGCAGGCAGCAGTAACCCAGGGACGGCCTGGGCCAACGCACTGCAGCTGAATCGGGGGCTGGAGGCAAGCGCTGCTTCCTCATACTGCTTGCATGAGCATGTTTTTCCAGTTTTTCCACCGAGACGTGGAATGACACCCGGCCTTGGACATCTGTCGCAATCAAGGACTGCTCCTGGAGCTTCCTGTCAAGTAACAGCCTTTAGGACCTGTAAGAAATTGAATGTTAGGCCAGAAAACTCCTATGTAGACTATAAGAGAAAAAATTCTGTTCCAGTTTGGACTTAATAAATATAAATATTTTTATAATGTCTTTTGAATACAGTTGTTGTTTTTAAAATTTAGATTTTTTCAATGAAAATATTTAATCTAGGAAGAATTTGGTAAAATAAAATATTTTATCATTTCATCAAAGTGGAAAAATATCAAGTATGGTCTTTGTTTCTCAGTCATTTCACGTAGAATTGACAATGACAGTGATGATAAATTCTTAAAATAAGACTAAAATGAAAGAGGTTGTCATTCAAGCTCTCCCTAGAACTCACAGAGAAAATCAATTTTAATTTGATCATTTTTTTTCCTAAAATATGAGACCCTTTCTCTTTCTTAAAAATATTCATTTGATCAAATATATCATTATTTTCCCAAATTGTAGTTCTCACAAATCCTTGTGATGTAGAGAGAAATGTAGAAATCGAGAAAATTAGAAGGAACTACCACTTTAATTTTGAGTACCCAGCTGCCAGCATTGCACTTAAAGGCACTCATGACCTATCGCCTAGGCGACACGATGAACTAAATAGATATTTTTAAAGAGCAGACACCAGTTCACTGGAAACAGTCCAGGAGGACTGTTTGTTTTGCTGAAATGGAATGATGAAAATCCAGTCATTTCTGTCTTAAGCTGTTGTTTTCTTCTCCATCCTTGCTACCTGGCAGTGTTTCAGCTGGCCGAAGCGTGCAAGCCAGCCAGGTCTTCGGGTCCGTAGAAGTGATAAGGGCTGTAAAGTCGGCTCAGCTGTACAAACAGATCTGCTGTCTGGCATGGCTTCCCCTTGGTTCGCAGAAGGAAATCTGAAACAACTGCAGCGCTAATGGTGAAGTATTTGCAAAGAGGGAATGGATTTGGATTCCTTTCCCAAACTCAAAACATTTTGATAGTGTTAATCCGTGGTGTTTCAGTCTTGGAAAGCGAACCTTGCTAACACACTCATCTTCACACTATAATGTGATCATCGAAAAGAATTTAACACATCTGTTAATTTAGCTGGTGAATTTTCTGTTCCTTTGCTGCCAGTATTCTGGTAAATCCAGCCTTCTGGAGAGGTGGGAAATTACTTGACCTTGATATTGCACTTCATTTTTTTTTTAATTTGTGAAAAAGACTTGGTAATCCTAAATAAGTCGATAAGGTTTGAAACAGGTTTGAAAACACACACCTACACAATACACAACGCACACACAAGCTTGTGCAGATCGTTTTACAAATGCTGGTGTCTTTGTGTTAAAATGTATTCTGAAATGTCAATTTGAAACAACTGACAAGAACCTGTACATAAATAAGTAAAACGACTGTGCAGAAGGGTGCACTAGGGATGTTACACAGCTGAAATCACATTTAACAAACATGCTTGTTTTAATTGAGCCTATTGAAATAATAATTCGAGTTTTAAATGCTGCATGTCAGACTTTGGTCTTGTAGTGCACTACAAGGCTCACCCTCAAAGGCTACTAGAAAAAAAATATGAATCCCTGTCTTGCATGTCTGCATGGTCCTACCCTGAGCTCCAAACATGATGGGGCTGCGCTACCAAGGTGGATAGCTGGAACCCAAGTTTCTTCTGTGTCAGAAGGTTAAAGAGTGAGTATTTTCCCTCCTTCCAGAGTGCAGGGACAGATGTTCCTTGGAAATATGGCAATAGCAATGTGTGATGCTTTATTTTTTTGTTGTTATGCCAAATACCAAATGCCCATGATGATTATGTTGGAACAATAAATACGAAATCCATGTAGAAACAGGATACTCTTTCCTCACCAAGGATAGTTTTAGAACTTCTCTAACAGCACGCTGACCAACATACTTCTATTATCCATAGCAAAGGATTAGCGTCCCTAAGTTTTGATACAGTGTGATGAACACGGAGCAACACCCGTCTCTACGCAGTTTTTTCATCTCTTGTGCGAGACCCTACCAACCTGCTCTACATTAAACACTGAGCCACAGCTGCTTTGATATCTTGATTTCTAAGTATTTTCCCACTTAGAGAAGGAGGACGGTTGCTTTTAGCCTGTCTAGCATACCCCTCTTTGGCTTCATCACAGCAGGAATGGACAGTTGAAAAGACATCTGTATTGAGAAGGAGATGTTGAGCTAGTGCTGCTCTTTAATAAAACGCTGAAAAGATTCCTGCTTTGGCTCAGAGACCTTGGTACTGCTGAGGTACCTGGACCCACAAAAATAATTTGCTCAGCATGACTTTTTGTCTTTGTCTTTGTCTCAAAAATAGAACTACATCACACAAGTCTTACATAATGAGGAAAACAAGAGAGCTTTTCATGCCCAAATGGCACCAGTGGAGCAAGTCCCTGGACGCAGGAGGTGCTGATACCTCAGTCATGTTGGTGAGTCAAGTTTGGTGGGCAATGATGAGACTACAGGAGCATTTCTATGATAAATGCAAATTTGTGATAGAGATAACACCATTTTACTAGCTACCAGGTGCTTAGTAGTTTTTTTTTTGTTTTATCATTGAATGAAATCTTTTTTTGTTTGTTTTCCTTTTCTAATTATCTTAAACAAACAAATCATCCCAAAACCCAGGCAAGAATAACTTTCTAGAAAAATGGGATTTGGGGTTTCTGGGTTTTCTTGAGGGAACGTTTAGCTTTCAGATGTTCATTCCCTCCCTCATGGCCAATTATTCTATCAGCTGACAGATCAGTGGAGGACACCTCGTGTGGCTAAGCCTGACACGGATCCATGCTGCGTGAGTGAGGAATGTCAGCCGCTTGGTTGGTGCGACCTGCGGCAGCCCTGTTCAGCCTCACCGCTTCCTCAGGCTGAGCGCTCTGTGAGACTGTCAGACACATGGTACCGCTCCTCATAGAGGCACCATTCACATTCTTCATGTGAAATGAATTAAGAAATCATTTTTTACATTTGAATACCCGTAAGTACAGTAATGCTCATTCCAGTAAATTTGCTTTGTGGATCCACTATGTTGTTACGCGAATTCTGTGGAAAGACTGAAAACACTGATGAAGTTTGCAAACTTCAGAATGTAATGTTTGTAAGTTTGACAGTCAAAAATCTGATGCCACTTAAAGGCATTACAGAAATCACAGTGCCATTGCAAGTTGCCTCTTCAGAGCTTCTCTGACTGAATGACCTCTTTCTGAATAACTATCTTAGTATCTTAGCAAAATTGCCTGTATTTTAGAGGAAATTGGTAATCCTATGTTAGGAAGATGGGCATTATCTGCACTTGTAACCTGAACTTCAAGTGTTTGAGTGAAGGCAATCAAAATTATTTTCTTTTCCTTACAGAGAGTATTGCTTCTGTTGACAAGAGGAATGATAATAGCATAGCTAACAAAACTCCTATTTCTCAATTATTTGCAAAAATGTTCTCTTACATTGTCAACTTTCTAAGTATATCTCACATGCTAGAACTGCTGATGAAATCTGTAAAAGATAGATAACATGATTTTTCCTCAAGATGCAATTAATTTGCTAACAAAAAAATATTCACACATTTTCCTAGCAATCCATGGCAGTACTTAATCTGCCTCCTTACGGTCAATCAGAGAGCTTGTGTTAGATTTCCACTCTTTCACTACTTAGAATCATTCTCTCTCCATTCCTCTCTCCTCAAGAGAAAGGAGTGAGATCAGGAGGTAGTTATTAGCCCTTTCCATTACTGCTCTATTACCTCTCCAGAGGGGAGGTAAACACTGTACATGTCTTGGCTTTGCACGGCTGTTTTGTATGGCCAAATTCGCAGGAAGGTAATGTAGCCCATGAACTGCCTCCACTTAGAGGCGTGAAACAAGGAAAAAAAATCTGTTTCTGTGACTGCTTTTCCCATTGGACATTAGCATGAAGTACTTTTTAATGATACTAGCATTTTTCTGTTAGGCCAAGAACAACGTTTAGGTTGTGTGTTATAGCAGCGCCTTGCAATTGGTACCACAGCAGTCTTGTTCCTGTAATTCAAAGTACCCCTGTATACAGAAAAAGGCAAATATAGCCTCTTCAGGTTGAATGGAAAGCCTGTGGCAGACAAGGCATCAGAATTGAGGTCTCCTGAGCAAGTCATTTTCTTACTGCTTCCTATAACCAACAAATGAATGACAAAGAGGGATAGTGTGTGTGTGTATATATATATATATACATCTGTATATATATGTGTGTATATACACATATACATCTGTATATATATACATATGTATATATATATATACACACACACACACCCCTATATTTACATATATATACACACATATATATAGCTATATATGTACTATATATATATATATATACATATTAAGAGAACATCATGTTTATTGCCTTTGAAATAGGCAGGTGATTTTTTTGTCCTCTTTTTCTACTGCCTCAAAAAGAGAAAGTATAAGCACCCCTTAGATCTAACTCTGCTGTAGGTCCAAAGCTTTTACACATCAGTCACCAAGTGTTGGCATGAGGTGCCGGTTTGGCACCAGGCTGATGACTCCCTGCAAGACGATAGCTCAGAGTCCTGGGTGATGGGCAGGATCATCTCCTGTGCCTGCCCCGTGTCACAGTCCCATGTTGCAGCTGTGGTAACGGAGACAGGGAATGTGCAATATCCGTGTGTGACCAGCTAGCCTGGGCACAGCAAGGAAAGGCACAGGCTGTGGAGAAGAAAGGGTACAACAGCTCAGCGGGAGCATGCTTGCCTAAGTGAAGAAATATACCATGTCACTGCTCTTTTTTGGGTGGGATAAGGTGATAAATTCTTCTTGAAGAATTCTTGAATTCTTCTTCAAGAAAGCCAATGGGACCCAGGCATTAAGAGGAGCGTCTCCAGCAGGTTGAGGGAGGGGATCCTGCCCCTCTACTCAGCCCTGCTGAGGCCACATCTGGAGCACTGTGTCCAGTTCTGGGCCCCCCAGTACCAGAGGGATGTGGAGCTGCTGGAGAGAGTCCAGCGCAGGGCCACGAGGATGATCAGGGGCCTGGAACATCTGCCCTGTGAGGAGAGGCTGAGGGAGCTGGGCCTGTTCAGCCTGGAGAAGAGGAGGCTGAGAGGGGACCTGATCTGTGTCTATAAGTGCCTCAAGGGAGGCAGTGAGGAGGATGGGGCCGGCCTCTTTTCACTGGTGGTCACTGACAGAACCAGAGGAAATGGCCACAAATTGAAGCATAAAAAGTCCCGCAGGAACTTAAGGAAGAACTTCTTGACGGTGAGGGTGACAGCACTGGCACAGGCTGCCCAGAGAGGTTGTGGAGTCTCCTTCCCTGGAGATCTTCAAGACCCGCTTGGATGCTAGCAAACCCCTCCAGAAAAACCTTCCCTGGCCAAGAGGGAGAGCTTTGTGGGCGGTCTGTCAGACGGGAAGGAATGGCTGTATAATTGATATGTTCAATTTGGAAAGGTGTGAACGACTAAAGGAAATGCAGGCATGGATAAGTTCCACCTGTTCATCGATGAATATAATGCAAACACATTGTAAAGCACATAGCAAAACTGCTTAGACTTAGGAAGGGCATTTTCCCAGGTTTTCCCAGCAGCAGCAGTGCCTGAGGAAATGTTGCAGGGGAACCACAACCATGCCTTGGGCAGCAGTATTTGCTGCTCTGACCAGTGTGTCCAACACCAATCTTCCCACAAATCTATTTATGAATTAAACCAGGCACTCAGACTTGTTGAACCAGCGGCGTGGTTTGGGGTTAACCGAGCAGAATTTATCATACACTGTCTGTGCAGCGGCACAGCTGAGAAGAAGCTAAAAGCTTGGTGAGCTGGCAAGGAGAGGGGAAAGCTCAGCAAAACTCCAGGAACTGGCATGGGTATGCTTAAAGGCTGGGAAAACACAGTCCTGGAAAACAATGCCCCCAAAATACCAAATAAAGACCTTGGATGCCAGTGTTTTAGTTGTGGATGATTAGGACAGTTCCAGCTAAGAAAATTTTTTCACAAGGCTTAACAAAAGAAAAATAATTTCAAACTTGGCCTTTTTTTTTCCATAGAAGATGGAAGAGATTCTTATCATCACCCTGAGCAGGTAAGTACTTGAGTGCAAACATGTTTTTCGGTGTGTTTTGTCTAGATAATGAAGGACAACTTATTTGTGACACTTCTCCCCTTTTGCAGACTAACGCTCCGCATTTGCTCTTCAGCGATATTAAACTGTTCAAAGCAGTGTTTGTGCTTCCACAGCTTTATTTTTTTTCTCAGCATATTGACTGTGGAAGGAAAATACGGTGCAGCTGCCAAGAGAAGAGACAGCCGGCAGCTCTGCTCCATCCCTGCAGCAGAAATTGTGAGAGCTCTGACCACGAATCAAAAAAAAAAAAAGAAAAGCTCCAAATCCCCCTGAACAGCACACAAAAATGTGCTTGTCTTGTGGCTCTGAGCTTGCAGTTATGTTTGATTCCAGGGAGCCTGGGGAAAGAGGAAAGCATCATCAAGTGTCCTCGTCTTCCAGAGGAGGGAAGCAAACGGGGGGTTGTCAGTGCAGGCACCTGCACAGCTTCGTTATCCTGCGTTTGGGCTGCTCATGCACCGCTCTCCCGGCTCCAGCGGCCACCAGCACCTCCGCAGAGCATCCTGCCGTGACGGCTGCCTGGGGCCGGGGCAGACCTTGGGATGTGCTGCGGTCCGCATGGGGACCAGCGTTACCCTCGGCTGCAGGATGACACACATTGTCCTAGCAGCTTCCAGTGCAAAATGTACTTGCATCTCCAGGCATACCTGTGTGCACAGGTAAGATCCACAGCCATAAATTATGATGTGGGAGAACCGCAATTACTTTGAATAAAATCAGGGCAGATAATAACATGCAATTAAGCAGCCAGTACTGCCAGCTCCTCTAGAGCCCCATTAGTGCCATAAGCTCTCCTTGGTCAGTTAAAATGCACAGCAACTTCTGCTCCCTTTTGCAGTTGCCAGAACAATCATTTTGCCTATCCATAGATAATAATGTTTTGTTATGGTGTATATATAATCACATTCCTGGGAATGAAATTACGTTATACAACAGAAGTCTCATCTCTGTTGTGGCTATGTGGGACTAAGATTTGAAACATTTTGTTTGTTTGTTTTTAGTATATTGGTCATAAGGACGGAGAATGTTTCTGCTTTCTTTCAGTGTGGAATAGTAGCACATTTAGCAGAAAGGTAAGGCGTTTTCGGTGCTGCATCATTTACTGCCATATAAATACTAGGCCACTGGTTTCTTCCGTAATGACTTCATCTAAGCTGTTTCTCATCCCTGAGGCCCTGAGGAGAACTGGGTGCTTTGCCTGAGTCATTGCGGGGGCGGAGACAAAGATATATTAGTGCCTGGAAAGGCCTGGAAAAAGAAGAGGTATGTATATTTAAATGCATATAAAGGCAATGAGCACTTCACCATCCTATTACGAGAGAGCTAGAAATGAATCCCAGATGTCCTGCACGGCAGCGGCAGGGAAGGGGAGCAGTGCTGGCTCGTGGGCACCTTTGACCTCCCTCATTCCTCCTTCCTCAGGAGCAGTTTCAAGCGCATCGAGCGTGGCAGAGGCACGTGCCTGCGTCCCATTCCCAGACTGCCCGGGCAGCTGGGCCTCGCTTGTGCTGGAGCAGGACAAGTCCTAATTCCCACCGCGAGGCAGCTGCTGGCTCAAGCTGCCCATTCCACGTGGACTGCGAGGGAAAGCAGCAGCTTTCGGTGGGTGCTGCCTGAAATCCTCGTTAGCTTCCAAGTAGGAAAAAAAATGCACGTGCGTTTCCAAAACGTTTAATTAACTATAGCAGATGCATCAAATGGAAGCATAGCATTCTAAATAAAAATAAAAAGCAAAAGTGGAGCGTGTAGCTAAGCATATGTGGAAATAAGACAGTAGAGAAGCCAGAGGGGAGGCAGAGCTCCCTTTTCCTAATTTTGTTTTCCAGTCTGCAGCAGTTAGGAGTGATCCAGGTGAGCAGATACCCATGTAGTCACCGAACGCAACGTCTCCATGGCAACTGCACCGGTGCTGCTCCTGGGAAGAGCGGTCGCTGCAGCGTGTTCGGCCGCGCAAGCCGCTCCGCAGAGCGGCGGCACCGGCGGAGGCGGCAGCCGCGCGGGCCGGGGGCACCTCCGAGCCCCATTCCGCGGGCGCAGGGCGCTCGCCGCCGGCCAGCGCTCCCGTCTCGCGTGCGCGGCTCGTGCTGCGCGGGGAGCTGACTCCTGCGCACGGCGAGCAGGGGCTCCTCGGCTGTGCGCCCGTGGGCAGCACCGAGTGCCCCGCGGCGCACGGTTCGAGCAAGGGCTCGAGCGGCAGACGGAGACCTGCGCCCGTGCTTTTGTAGCACGCGCTCCAGAGCTGCTCTGGTCAAAGCTTCCCCACCGGCCCTCCACGGGCTGATGAGCATTTCCTTTTGTGCTTTTTTTCCTCTTTTTTTTTCCCATTTTTTTTAAACTCTCCAGGATTTAGCAGTAGAGAGGTCAAGCCAGAGTTTATGTGACCTTTCAAAATTTCTATAAACAATTCTACATTTATAGATTTATAATATTTTAATTATTTTTAAGCATTTTCAGTCATCTCAACCATGTGTCTTACAGAGACAGAGATGCAAGTTCTGCAGACAACTGGAAGTCCATCGAACAACGTGGGAACCAAGCTAGCACTCCCTGGCTTTGTGCCGTTTTATTTTTGAAGTTTAAATCTCACTCAGACGTGGGACTCACAGTTTCACACAGTAGTAAATGACTGACTTCCTCCTCATGGTCAGTGCCACAGGACCTGTGACGCGGACAGCAGGAGAGTCACGGCAATACGTGTTCTACCCCAGACTGCTTCCTTTGGTGTCTGGCTACTGGCAGGCTGTTATTTCCAGACCAGTTCAGGGAAGGATGTGGATTTGGGACTGAGCAAATCCCACACTCAGCGCCAGTTTTGCTATGGACTCAGTGTGATGATTTTTGTGCCAGTGGCTGAACCTCTGCTTAGTGTTGTGCCTTCTCCATCAGCGAGAGACTGGGGAAGAGCAGGGACCGTGGGGAAGGTTTTGTAGTCTGTGAGCACTTAGGTTCTACATAGATAACAGAAGTGAAACTGCAAAATATGACACAATATTCATAGATCCTGCTCACAGCAACAGCAAAGAAACTTTGACCATAGTGAGGAGAGGCACTCTGATTCATAGGTAACTGTCCCCTGTATCAGATCCTTTTAATCATGAAGATATATACAAAAAAAAATCATTTAATTATTGGAAAAAAATTGCTGTAAAGATGTATAAGAAAGAGCCTGGTGATGCTATATCTTGATTTGATACAATATTATGTTATTTGTTCTTCATAAAAAATGGGCAATATAGATTTATATACTGACACTGAATTGTATGTATAGGATCGTATTGTGTAATTGTATATACTAATATTAAATTGCTCATGCATAACAAACATATCTTTTCATTTGGACGTGATTTGTTCAAAACCAAAAGATTTTCTGATAAACTAAACATGATGTGATTTTTTAACCTGCTGGTATGCAAGGCTTTACATATATTAAAGACAACCAAAACTGAGATCTGCTTGCATGCTATTTTATATACCAGCAAGCTTGCTTATATGTACGGAGCATTTTATAAGATTGCCTGCCGGGATTTAATCTCAGTTAGTTTGGAAAGCTTTGTGTAGGGATAAGATGTGTTTCCAAATACACGTTTTAACATGATAGTTTCTACTCGCCTTATTATCCTTAGAAACCACCTCCTCCGAGCTGCCAGCTAGGGCGGCATCCCTCTGAGGTTTTTGAGCCTTAAAGGAAAAGAAAAAGCTAAAGGGGAAATCTGCAGCCTGCGCTCCCTGGATTAACTTAAGCCACCGTGCGCTGCCCGCACCAGGATGAGACGGAGCCTTTCAGAGCCTGGGACAGCAGCAGGGCATCCCGCGGCAGGTCAGAAACGGCCCCTTGCCCCTCGCCTCCCCATGGGAAAACAAAGGGGCCCGGAATAATCTCCGGGAGGAGACGGCGGCAGCGCTGCTGGCCACGCTGGCCACAGGCCAAGCCAGAGCGGCCCAGAGGGGAGCGATGGGAGGCACTCAAACAGCACCGAAAAGGGAAGTTGTTAAACTACCAGCCACAACAAAACTCTCATTTGTTCATTTGTTCCGTTTTCCCTTCTTTTCTGCTTGTCTTACCCCCACTCCACTCCCCCTTCCCACCTTTTCCTTTTCCCTTTTCTAAACGAAAAAAATTCAATGCAAAACTTTCTTCCAGGCTGTACTGAAGGTCCAGACCTGATGGCTTCTATTTCCTCAGTGCTGCTGCTCCTGTTTTGTTTTAGTTATATTTTTAGTTGTATTAGGTATATTTTTTTCTGTTTAACTTTTGTATAAAAAAGTTGATCCTTAGTTCGTGGCTTCCTTAGTTAAAGTAGTAATAATAATAATAATGATAATAATAATAATAATAATGAGGAGGAGGAGGCTGTTGAATGTTGAATCCTTGCAGATGAAAGGAAAGGCTTGAGTGGTAGAATGAGTTTTCTAAGTGCTCTTGTGATGTTACCTTTGCAGCAGCAGAATGGTTTGTATATAGTAGGATAGAGGGAAAACCACATTTTTAAAATCCAAGGGCTGGTTACTTGCTGGTGAAAATGATTCCATTAAATAGAAGATAGTGGGATTGGGTTGACTTATTCTAGCTGAGGGTTTATACTTTTATTATTCTTTAAACGAAAAGAAATATTTTGCAGAAGTAATTAATGTTAAACTGTAAATAAGTAAAATATGTGTATATGGGAAAATTAGAGGGGATGCTGTCATCGTAAGGATTGCAACTCAATAGCTTAAAATAGAGTTAAATAATATGTAAACCTACACACAGTGCTGGAGCTCTGTCATTTTAGGCAACAAAAGGAAAACTGACTTCCAAGAAAGTAGTGGTTTGTGTGGTGTGTCACTGAAAAAATAAAGTAAATTAACACCCACTCATCTGAGCAGAAGATGAGACTTGTATATATACTTTAAAAAATTTGGTCCAAATGACGCTAATGGTTCACCAGTGGGGGCCTAATTAGCAAAATGAATGGAGCAAGGGGTACGTGTTTTGGCAAATGATGGAAAGAGATATTAGATAATGTTTACTTTTACTTTTCCTATATGCTGTTTCTAATTAGCACCATCCTTCCTCTCTAGCCATTTGGAGCACAGCTTTGGGACGGCTCCTTTGATGCAACACGGCGTTTCTGTGGCTATTCACTTGTCAGTATTTGTGCTGCAGAGGAAAGATGCAGCCTGGGACATCTCCTAACACATGGCCCAGGAGGAAAAGCCTTTCAGAGAGGGGAAGGAACTACGGGTCCAACCAATCAAAAGTACTGCAGTCAATCTAAAAATATCCTTTGAGAGTAGGTTTCTCCATTGCTGGCACAGCTTTGTTTTTAGTGACAATCTGGTAAGTATTCTGAACAGATGAGGAACATTCACCTAGTGCAGAAAAACCTTGTGCTTTTGGAGTGTAGCCCTATTTCTCCGTGTGATGCAGAGAGGGGAACAGGGAGTGGGAAGGTCTGCGTGAACCGGGGATGCCAGCTTCATACATGTGCCTGAAGTGCCTCCTCTGACCACAGGTTTTGTGACTCATGCTTCACCACGGGTGTGATTTTACACAGACAGTAGGACTTACTTTGCAACCTAAATCAAAATTAGCCTCTGCAGGGAATCCTTCTCTTAAGCCAAGTTCCAAACAGCTTCAAACAGCTTTTAAGGAGGCATCTAAATTTGTCATATGTCATATGTCTTGCATCTGAGCATCCAAAATAACAACTAATTTTTAAAAATTAAGCAAATATTTTAGCTTTGACAAAAATAACTATGAGTGGCCTCAGCAGCCTGGACTTCAGGTCTAGTTAGTAAACTGGGGGTTATAAAAGCAGAACATTTGCAAGGATCGCTAGTAACACATGCCTTCTGCAATGTCTAATGTTTTTGTGCACTGCCGACATTAACTCTCATCTCTATAGTGGAATCCTTTTGTGCCTTCATCAGTTTTGTTTTTTAATAACGTTAAAGGTTTTTTAATAATATAATCTCCAATGCTGCTGACGACTTCTTTTTCCTTCCTTTTCCTGTCTCTCAACTTTAATTTAAGAAGTTTGTGTTCCAGGGAGAACTGAAGGCTGCAGTTCAGCTGTGCTTGGTACTGCATAAAGGAAACAGCGCTTTTTGGAGAAAGCTATTTTGGTGGACAAGGGTTAATGCGCTGTTAGGAGAGGTGGAGAGAACAAAACTCAGTGATGTCTTTGCTGCACACATCGTTGTGCTCATATACTACTCTGTATCCGCTCACCTTGTCACCTTCAGGTACTGTGATCCCTCGGCAGGTAGAGCTGCCTCTCTGAGTCTTGACACAACAACAGTAAAAGATGCCATTAGGTGCAAAACATAAGATGTTTCCAACAGCCGCTGTCTAAGCTACAGCACTGTGAATATGGAAAAGTATAGCAGCCTGTCTCTAAAATAGGACATACAGCATTTGTGCTCTACCTGGACTGGTAGCTCTGGTGCTCTGATCTGGACTGGAGCTGACTGATGGTGTCTGATTATGATCAGACACCTTTGACTCTTCTCCATGTTGCTTAGATAGCTGGTTACAGTTCTCCTTGCAAAGTCTCCGTAGTTGCCATAGATATCTGCTCAGACCAAACACTGGGCAGGAATTTATGTCCACTTTTGGCTATGTTGATTTCCCATCATTAGGACTTCAGGACACGGGCAGATGCAGAGCCACCCCTGACCAGTGCGGTTTCTGGAAGGTCAACAAGCGGGGTTTCATGTGATCAAGCAAACAGGCAATGGCAACCACGTTCTGGTCTAGCGGTTGTCTCCTCGTAGAGTAATAGGTAAGAATGGACGGACAACAGAAGGAGGCTCGTTTTGACCCATCTGTCTTTAGGCTGAGCTAGTGAACTTCTGATTCTTGCTTTTTCTTCCAATCACACCATAATACTTGTGCATGAACTCCTTCTCCACATCCCAGGAGCTAACCATGACACAGATGTCGAGTGGGATACTTACGAGCTGGACAATGTGCTAGACACTGCAAAAGAGCTAGTATTGGTAAGAAAACTGCAACTCCCTTTCTTCAAAAATACCAGATTTGATATGACAATTTCTGAAAGAAACCGAAGTGAGAGGCCAAAGAGCTAAAGACTTGTGTACAGTATGAGAACGTGTTCATAAAAAGTTCAGTGTCCTAACCACAGACGTGGCTCTGTCATCAGGTCAGTCTCTCCTCTTAAAGCTGTTATTCCACAAGCACTCACCAGAAAACCTGTCTTGGCCTTCAACCAAGTCTTCAACAGGAAAATTTTCAAAAACCTAGGCATGTTTGTAAAATATTTCCATTTCTGAGGCTGAATATTTTTCCACATGAAAAGACTGGCTTGGTTTGTTCCATTTTGTCTCACTTTTCCAAAATGTTTTGCATTAGCCCTTAGCCATCAGGGCCATCAGAAGGACCTGAAAACATTCAGACACTAATCACAGCACAAATTCCTTTCTCAGGCAACACTGGCAGGCCAAAATGCAATGTTGCAATGACTGCAGGTGGCTAAGGCAGAAACAAGGGCAGAGGGGAGGGTTGCTCAGGCCTCCCGTCCACAGGAGGCACAGGCTGTCTGCTTGCCTTGACAGGAAAATCCTGCTGCAGCTGCTGCTCCCACCCCTGCCCGGTCCCCTGATCCAGACCCTGCTCAGGTGGCTTCACCGTCAGCCAGGGGAGTTTTCTCCCCTTCTGTGTCACTGTTGTCCCTCTTTCAGGCCTTTCTTTCTAATTCTTTTCTTTCTGAATCCTCACTGGAGGGAGGGAGAAGAGCCAGGGCTGCCCACGCGGAGCGTGTGGACAAGGTGGACCATGGACTGCCCTTGCTGTGTGTCTCTCTTGGCTCTTTGCTTGCTCCTAGCACATGACAGCAGTTCTAAGAAAGTCTCCTTTGGGAAAAAAAACGTCTGCTATCATTATGTCTGGATGATGCAATGTGCTAATAACAGCAACTTTATCAAATTTTCCCCTTATTATTGGATAGGTCTACTTTTTTTTTTCCCTTATGGTCTGGTTCTAGCGCCTCCTGCTAAGAGCCTCATTGAGGGAAAGAAATGAAAAGATTATGATGGTCTGACTTTTGTCCTATATTTTGAATAGTTTATCCCCCTCAGTGCACACATATATGATGTTTTCTCTTCATCCAACAGCTCTGCCTGGGGCTACTGAAGCTGTTACTGCTTCAGGAAAACATAGAGCAATGCGTGCCCTTCTCCAAGATGTTCAGTTCTCTTTCTGCAGCAGACAGCTTTCTTGCTCCTGTAGCTATGACCCAGCTTCTTTTCCCTTCTGTTATACATGGTTTGTTTTACCAGGAGCTGCATGTAATTTGAGCCCTAATATCTTCCTGCTGTCTGATATCCTAGGTGAGGAGAAAACTCCTGCTTTCTGTACTCTTTCTGCCTGTCTGCTGCAGCATTCCACTTCAGTTCTAAAATTTTACTACTTTTGTTTGTTCTTCAAGGTAAAGCAACTTCTGGCATTACTGTTTTCTGCAGGTGCTTATAGCTGTCAATTTCTTTTTTAGGTTGAAAAAATTCCTTATTCTTCTTGGCTGACCAAGCAATGCAGCACTGGGAAACACTGTTCCACAACAACCCCCTGGAAACAATACCTCCTGGGCTATGTGCAGAGCTTCTGGCCACCAGCTGCAGCTGTTGCTGCTTGACGATTCGAGAAGCTGAGGCACAGCAAAGTGAAAATGTTCTGTTCCTGGCCAGCTGCCAGGCTGACTGTAGAGCAGCCATCAGCTCCACAGCAGCTTTTGGAGCTTGGGGGATGCTGTCCCCCAAGTTCTTGTTGTTTCAAGGTGTTTTAGGAATAGTCTAAAGACCTTTAAAGACTGGCCAGGAAGTGAACTGAGGCTTGGTTTAACTCTGTGACTCATTCTTCCATGCAGGATGTGAGCTTCAGAAGGAGATGTTTAAGGAGACCAAAATGGGACTTTATGACATTAGGGACTGTGTGCTAGACTACGATGTCTAAATATGAATGTAAGTCCCTATTTATTCACAGATAGGCCTAGCCGTTTTCAGAGCCCTTCAAAGTTGTCCTTCTACTCTTAAATATCTGGTCTTCATTAACCAATAATGATTTAGATCTTTGACTGTCTTACCTAGCAGAGCTCTTATACTTCTGGCAGCTACTCATCTGAACTGGATACAACCAGAAAATCACCAATAGATGAACTGCACTTACTGTTCTTGCCTTGATGACAGTGCTTCTGTTTGGTTTAGAGGTATTTTACCTACACAGTGTAATTACTTTGCCTTGTCATTATCTTTCTGCTTGTAACAATTACTGTTTATTAGTTATCAAGAGGAAGAATGTCTGTGTTCCCTACAATGAACCTTGGTTGACCAGGTCGGAAGACCAGGGGCTGATGCATCCTTTATGATCTGTAATGTCACTGCTTTATAGACTGGGTCTCCAAAAGGGCTCTGTGTCTCCTAACAACAACAGAGACTAAATAACTTTGAAACGTAAACATCTGAACAAGGCTGGCTGCTCAGGTGGAAGGTGTAGGGCATACTGCTTCCCTGTGCCCATGTAGGAAAGAGGTGGCATTTCCCAGCATCCAGGCCACATTCACAGGCATCAGGACAGATGGCATGGTGAGCTGCAGCGACTAAACTCCGAGCGTCGCAGGTGATCAAATACACATGCCCATGTACTCTAGAAGTCTTTCCTATACATGCTGGAAACAGGAGCAGCTCTGACTTCCCTGGCAGCTCCTTTCTCTTCACCACTCTGAGCGTTCAGTAATGAGGTGACAATAAGGAGATTCAGGGTGTTTCTTTTGCTGTTTCTTACCATACTTTGCCTAAAGAAATGGGCAGTTGGCAGCACATGCTGTCATGTAGCCGACAGACAGCTCTGGCCTAAATGTCTCCTCTCCACATCTGCTGTTTATTATTATTATTATTGTGCAATTTACATATTTTACATATGTTCTCTTCTGGTCTCAGATACTCAGAAGTAGAAAGAAGTTTATTTTTTCCTCAGCATTTTCTAACTATGGAAAATATTTGGCACTGTTCAGGATACTTTTCCGCTCAGCTCCATAAGAAATTCATTTGGTGATTTGCTTATGGAAGGGAAGAAGTCATATGGGAGCTTTTGCTCAGCTCTAGCAAATGCTGGCTTTGGACTAACAGATCTCTTCCAAACCTCTTGAGCAGTATTTCAAATTACCCCTCAGCTATTGCAGTGAACTACATTGAGTGTTAGCTTTGCTATAGGGAAATAAAAGCTGAAGCAGATTGGATAAATGCTCTTCACACAGTCCGTCATGACCTCTTGATCATCAGATGCTTGATAGTAACAGTGGCTTCTCAAAGAGCATGCATAGGTCAGCTATGCTTTTGAAAGGTCTTTTTAAAGCAGCTGAGTTGATTCCAGGAAAGAATTTCTTCCAGCTTTGACCTTTTGCCTTTGGTTTTCTGCCAATACATCTGTGAGCAGAACGGCTCTGCAGCCGTGACTGGGTGCTCAGGACGTTCATGGAGCCAGCGCTCTCGGCATTGCAGGGTACCCCCCGCTCCCGCTTGCAGCACTGCAGCGGCTGGGCAGCTCGGGTGCTCCGCGCAGCACTGCTATCAGCCAGGTGCTTGAGGAAGGGAGCTGACCTCTGGCTGTGTTTTGCCAGCACACAAATAACTGAAGATATTAACAAGGGCACGGCCACCAGATAGCCAGGGAGCTGTACGTAGCGCTGGAAGTTCCTGCAGTTTGACAGCAGAGACAAGTGATATTAACACAAGGATTTCCTTGCTCCTAGTAATGCCTGCCCCCTCAGGCAGTGTAAATGGGATCTTAAATGAAGAACTCTTTTGGTTAAGGCTTTGTTTCACTCATCCTCAACCTGATGTGGGATTTTTATTTAAAAAAAAATCACAAACCTGATGTGCTGACAAATTCTTGTCTTTTAGAGACATTTCTAAAAGAAGGAAAGACAATGAAGATCATTATGCATTAGTGACTTTGTTCTATTGCACGTAAACATAGTTGTCAGAAAGAGCAGAGGTTGTGCCGTAGCACAGTGTCGCATGTAACTCTTGACATAATACTTCAGGTTTGGTACTGCCAATTTAGTACTTGACACTAACTCAGTTCCAAAACAATGTATGGCCTCGTTTAGGCATATGCCACAGCATATGGCCTCATTTAGGCAAGCCGTGCAACATATCCGTGGTATGTGGGCGTCAAAGGTCTTTCTGCCATGATTTACAGATTTACAAACATTTTCAAGGTTTTTGTTGATGGGAGCAGGGATGGCTAATGGGGAGACATTGACACGCTTTGTGGCAGTGTTGTGCACTAGCACACCGCAGCCTTTGGAAACCCTGGCGCAGGCAGGGAGCCCCTGAGTGTGTGCCTGCGCTCCCCTGCTGCACACCGCAACTTGTTTGCTTGTTTGGGGGAAGCCCTGGCCTAAACAAAACCCCTCATCTTGCCAAGTGTTATTTTCTCTTCACAGCCTGTGTCCTGCTGTGATATCCCTGCAGAGGCGAAGTCTGGAACGCTGCTTCTTGGCAGCCTCTTTGGGAGGGAAGCTGGTGAATATTGCCAAAGGTGGGTCTTTCCAGGAATACGTTTTGGTAGGGAGAGGGAGTCTTATGAATCCTGGAGAAGGGACACTAATTTAGTGATGTTATTAAATACACGGAAGGTGTCATGAGAAACGTGTCAGCTAGCAGCATAGCCCCTGCTGCCCATTGCCCTGGGCAATAACTGCTGTTAAAATAGTTCTTCCTCACTCAGGCCTGCAAAGCTGTGCCAAAGGCAACAGTCTGTGGGGCTTATTGCTGCTGGCAGTTGTGAGTGTGTTAATGGCATGATAAATAAAAGGGCTTTAGAAGAAGTCTTCCTGTGTGTTATAATTCCTAGAATTGAAATAAAGCAAGCCAGTCACAGAAAACAGTTTTCACATCAGCTCTTAATGGTCTTAGTAATGCTGGAATAGGCAAAGTTAATTAAATATAATAAATAAATTGTCCAGATGGGATGAAACATATTTGTTCCTGGGCAGAAATGCTTGTCACTGAATAGTTGAATGAGAAGTATTAAAACTAATAGCTTTATGTTATTCAAGGACTTAAATAACATTGGTGACAATTTGGTTACTGTTTGTTCCCCACTTAAACAAACAAAAAATTACATACTATGCTTTGAGTGAACAAGGTCAGGCCTTTTAAATAAAGTATGAAATGAGAAGGTCATGGTCTCTCATGTGAGGAAATGTGGCTTATATTTGTTTTTGTTTTCTTTTGGTTTAGGTTTGAGTCTTTATTACACATTTGTTCTTGCACTTCCTTTTGGCCAAAGAAGTGGTTGGAGCTGCTTTTATGTGGAATTTGCAGATTTTCAGTTACCCGGAGGCCAAAACATTCTTTGACTCCTTTCACACTTTTGTTCAGTCGTTTAACTAAACCTTGTATTAAGAAAACCTAAAAAGCACCACAGGTGTAAACTTCCCTAGATATATGTTTCCTTACAACTGAAAATCTGCAAATAGTCTGAATGAACCGTTTGAAGACAGGATAGCTTTAATTGTGGTATAAACAGTCTTTGACACAGTTAAAGGCTATCTCTGTCCTATTGTAACTTAAAGGAAATCTATCTCTCACCATTGCTGTTCTTAAACGTGCAGATGGCTGAATCAAAGCTAGGTCTAAAACAGGACTGTGAACGTTGGAGGTTGTGGTCAAATGGAAAGAGGACCATCCCCATATCAAGCTTGGGTTTGCAAATGTAGCTTCATTCGCATGGCTCATGGAGTGTTCAGGATTAAGCTGTAGTGGGTGAGAGAAGACCATTGGTGAACCGGACGGTTTCCATGCAAGTCCCTGCGTGTTGAGCCTGAGATGGGGTGACAGCGAGTGCTGCGGTAAAAGGCTCTGCACAGCCCATGGGGCAGAGCACGAGCCTTGCTCTCACCACCACCTGCCCCGACCCTTCCCTGCCACTAGGTCTCATTTTGGCCCATAATAAATATTGGCTTGAGCTCTGAAACATGGCTTCTAGTATCCTTTCCAAAATATTTGGCACTGATTTGATATAAATATTTGCCACTGCATAGCTATGGCTATTGCTAGTGCCTCATAAACGTCAGCTGTGCTATTTATGCTAAGCAGGACTCTTCAAGGTGACCCCAAAACAAAATTCACAGTGATTGTCCTAGAAACAATGCTGCTGTCATTTTTTTGTATCTTTATCGCAAAATCCCACGGGTTCCACATAGGGGGAAAAACAGCAAGCCTTCACACAACCTTTTCTATTCCCCTCCCCAAATCAGTTTTGAATGCAGATTGTAAATAGGCAATATGTAACAACGAAGCAAAGAGAACAGAAGTCTGGGAAACTGTGTAATGCAGAGAGAGTCTTGGGCCACGTTTCCTCATTGCTTCATTTCCCAAGTCCCTGGATGTTCCGCGATTTGGTGGGGCTTTTGGTTTCCTGTTTGGTAGGATAGTTTTCTTCATTGATCAAGTGAATTAGGCCCATTCCACCAGTGTGAAAATTAGACAATATTTAATGAAAAAGTGATTTTCAGCCATTCTTTGTTTCCTGGGTTTCTCCCCTCCCTTTCCCCTGCCCCCATGCTGTCCTCAGGCTGCTTGCGCTCCCCCATCTCCGGCTCTCCCGTGCTTGTGTCTGCAATAACCTGGCAGAGCCCACAGCCTGGGGAGGGGGAGGCTCTTTCTTTATTGTGCGCTTTTATGTATTCCCTGCCCCCCAGCCGCACAAGTTCACAAAATCCGTCTCTATCCCTACAGCAAATTCGTTCTCCCTGCTGGAAAGCTCCCATGCAGCATTCTGGGTGGCGGGTCAGGCCGGGGCTGAATACAAATTAGCTGGAGGAAAATGGCATCAACTTAGGTAAAGAATAAAAGCAAACTGACTTCAAAGGGAATGCACCAAGCTGAATCTACAGTTACTATACACTAGGGGTTTAGTGTTAACAAAAAAAAAAAAAAAAAAAAGCAGCAGCAAACGTACAAAACAAGGAGTTCTTGCACTCTCCCTTCTTTCTTTCCACGTTACCTAGGAATAGCTTTTAGAAAAACCATGATCAAAACGTAGTGCTTTGACATTGGTTTGGGCTGTGACAACTGCTAGCAGCACTTTATTCCTCTTGATGTTTCTCAGCAATGCGCTGAGACTCCCCTGCTCACCGTGTCGGGATCAGCCTTGCGACACAGAAAGGGGGAGAGCCTCAGCCGGCAGCTCTGAATTGGCTGCCATAAATGAAGTCTGGCCAGCTTCCCAAAGATTAGAGGGCTTCCTCTTCTGATTTTTTTTTCCTTTTTTCCTTTCTAGTCAGTCACTGATGTGTGCACCTCCAGCAAAGAAGCAGTAGTGAACGTGGAAGTTATGCAGCATATTTTCATGCTTGTTCTCCTGTTTCTTTTTTCAGGGGGTGAGGGGTAGGATGTGCAAAGGAGTTTGAAAAGAGAAGTTAATGAGATTTTTTTTAAGTCTATTTTTTTCCTCTCCTCCCCATCAGCTCAGCAGATTACAATAAGAAAGAACTTATTAAAAACATGTCTGCTTGTCTTTATGAGAAGTCCCTGTATTAGAATGCCGTTGCATTATAATTAAGTCTGTCCATTTGGCTTCTTTATAGTTTACAATATTCTTTTTGGAAGGCAAAGCTACTTTGCAGGCGAGGGTGCAGAGATAACCACTGCTAGCGCACTGGTCGTGCTTACCGTCCTTAACTAGGGAGACTTTGCACAGCAAGCCTTAAACCTATTTACCTCTCCAAACAACCTGAAAGCATCAGTTCTTCTGTGCTGAATGGTCCTGGGCTGCCTAAGCGGGGAAGGGAGAAGGGGAAAGCGGGGAGAGTGACACGTTATATCCAAACCGTGGAAGGGGAACAGGGAGTGAGTTTACAGTGGGTATCTGAGCTCTGAAAAAAAGGCAAGTACCCAGCACATATGAACTTGAGTATCTGAGCTAAATCACGGTCACTTCATCTTATTTTACTTTTGGGCGCTTTTAGACCATGTGTAGGGTATGAAGTTAAATTGCTAATATGTTAGTCACAGCTTTTATAAGGTCATCTTAGGGGAACTCTTAGGGGACCTCTTTTCTTTTTTTCTCTCCTTCTGTCTGTGTACTTTCCCCACAAAGCCCATTAAAATAGTTGGTTGTCCCTGACTTGTCAGGTGCAAACGGAGGGAGTCCACATCGCTTCCAGAAATGAAAGCTTGTTCCTTTTGGGGCTCCGGGAGAGCTACCTCACAAAGGTGCAAATGCGGAGCACTGCTCCCAAGACAGCCCCAACATTTACTTTCTGCCCTGCCTGCAACAAATAACAGTTTTTAGACTCCTACTTGCAGAGCAGTGAGGAAAGAAAGCATATGTGCACTGCAAAAATCTTCTCATATGTGTCTAACCACAAGAATATCAAATAATTCCCTCTTGGTCCATAGGCTGGCTTTCTCAGCCACCCCAGATGAGCCTGTTAGACCTGGCTTTGGGATACTTGTTAAACCGCATGGAGTACGTAGGGAGAAGAGATTAAAGGAAGAATACAATCTGTGTGAAACAGTGGCCCTGACTAAAGAAGCAGATGATCTAAGGAAAGGAAGAGCTTCCCTTTAAACTAGAGCCTCTGCATGCAATGCAAATGATCCCATATGCAGCTGCCACTGGCAGGCAGCCACCCGCCTACAGAAGAATAAAGTCAAAGCAACAATTCCCCTGAACCCTGAAGCTTAGTGACTTCAAACAAGAAAAAAAGAAAAAGTGACATGATTTTTTCCAGCAAACTCTTTCCATCTCTAAACTGTGCTGATGACCTCATCAGCTACAGCTGTCTACTTGAAGCTTATCTTCTCTCTGTCCAATGGACCACATCTGGTGCAATCTGTATATTTGTACCTGGGATGGGAAACATGCAGAACCTTCTTTCTCCAAAGTGTTTAGTGAGAGCTTTAGAAATGAACCCCAGCTTTTGCTCACATAGGCAAGTACCCGCAAATCTATTAACTTTACAGGAAATGTACAGAGGGAGAGATATCAACATGGACCATTCAATAAGTATTGCCTCATTAGACAAGTTATTCTGAGGTCCAGTTGTGACTACATCAGATCCAAGTACCTACATGATCTCTACATATAGCTGCAAAAGTCCTTGAAATGGGTCTGTGAACTTTCCATCCTTGCTAGATCAGCCTCTCCTACAAGGTTTGTTCAGAGGGCTTGGGGTGCCTGTAGGCACTTCCATCGCTGCTGTCACATGCATCTCAGCTGTGCAGCCCATTGTGACCAGAGCAGGCTTTCTTTTGGAGACAAACTTTTTAATCCAGTGCTGTGTCCTGTTTGTAGTGTCTCCATACTCCCCAGAGAGTAAGAATCTTGGCGTGAGTTGCCACGCCAAGTTTAGCATCTACAGTGCAGGGAATGCAGGAGGCTTTAGCTGGAGAATTTTATCTCTACAATATTCAGATACATATTCAAATGTGTCATTTAATCTTTCTTAACTCACCTGGGAATTTCTTCCATGCAGAAAGAAACCATTGGATTTCCATTCGGTTTAATGTGGCTGACAAAGTGCACAAGTTAGCAGCTGATGTCGTTTTCAGCGGGTTCACTGAGTAGCACCTTGAAGACTTCTGACAGGTCAAAGCTCTAAGCGGTGTGTAAAGGCAGGGAAGAGTAATGACTCCCCAGAAAAAAGACAACGCCAAGTCCCTTATTTAGCAAATCACATGTTTTTTTGTGTACTCACACACGTGTATTTATGTGGTGAGGAGGAATGCCATTCAGGTGGGGATTCACACCGGAGTGGGGATAAAGCACAGGTTTTTAAGTTAACTGCAAGCTCCAGTGTTTTGCTGAATCAGAGCTTACTGGCAAACAAGGAAGAGCCACAGGAGAAGGAAAGTGAGAAGCCAATTTGAAATTGGTTCAAATTGCTGGTTATGTATTACTTCTTCTTTCTATATGCAGCTAGACAGCACAATTAATGGCAGCTACTTGCTAAGTGATTATTGTTTATACCATAAAGAATGGTTAGCCTGACTTAGTGGCAGAATTTGAGGAGCTGAAAGCTGCATGTACAGCTCCATGGCCTGCCCTGGAGAAACGCTCCTCCAGGGAGCAGCCAAGAAGCTCATGGCTGAGAGGGGGATTGCTGGGGAGCGGAGGAGTAAAAGTTGACTCCACAAAATACAGGAGTGGAAAAAAAGCTGTGAAAGAAGCTCTGGAATGAGCAACACTCTGATATTTTGTCTCTCCATCTGCTTTGGGAGACATGCTGTTACCTTCCAAAGAAGCTCAGCCTTTGGAAGAGTCTTTGCAAATAGCTTTTAAATATTATCACATTAGCTAGTGTGTTTAGCTGTGAATACCTCTCTACTCCGCTGCTTTTGTTTTTCTGAAGATCTGGATTTTACGCATTTCAGAGGAATGAAAAACAGGATTAGCACTAAAAATGTGAGAGGAACTTGCAATATGGCAAACTTAAGCCAACAGAATGTTTTGTGGTTCTTAATCTGAAGATTCTGTAATTTAAGTGCAGAATAAGCATTCAGTTTGTGAGGATGTGGTTCTTAATTCATCCGAGTTTCTTTTCCCTTCTGAGGCTACAGGAGGGCTGCAGGATACAGAGAAAGTTCAGTGGCTGAAAAAGTCCACTCCTGGCCAGCGCAGAGGTTGCTGTGTGCTGGCTGCCCCATATTGTGGCCATCCCTTCATTCAGAAAAATAGAGAATCACAAACTGGTTGAGGTTGGCAGGGCCCTCTAGAGACCATCTAGTCCAACCCCCTGCTCCAGCAGGGACACCCAGAGCACGTGGCACAGGGTGGCATCCAGGCGGGTTTGGAAGATCTCCAGAGAAGGAGACTCCACAAGGAGCCTCTCTGGGCAGCCTGTGCCAGGGCTCTGGCACCCTCACAGGAAAGAAGTGCTTCCTCATGTTCAGATGGACCTTTCTGGGTTTCAGCTGTGCTTGTTACCTCTCATCCTGTCCCAAAGTGCCACTGTGAAGAGACTGGCACCATTCCCTTATACCCTCCCTTTCAGATATTTAAATTCATTGGTCACATACCCCCATAAATACAATCCCAAGATATAGAAATATGATAACTACAATCCCACCCTCAGATCAAATAGCATTTTGTTCTTCCTAACTCCAAAAAGAAAAAAAAAAAAAAAAAACTAAACTGTGTGTGGGAACTGAGCATCTCTAAGTTTCTGCTTAGAAGATTGCATTTTTGCTGACAGACCTTCCCTTGAACATTGGCAAGCTTCAGTGGGTGCACCTGGAGAGCTTCCTGTCATCTATGGGGCTTTTAAACTACTCTTCACAAATACATCCAGCGCCTTTAAGCTGGGGCTGAGCGAGAGGAATGACATTTTTATGAATACATCTGAGGGCAGAATTTAGCCCAAAGGCAAAAAATTAAACCTGGAAACAATTTGTCTTACTCTTACCCAGTTTTGGATACTACAACTCCAAAAGGAAAAATAGATGCCTCATGTTAAAAAAAAATAAAAAAGGCATGAAGAGCATTTTTTTGAACTATTTATAAATTGTGCCTCTGTCCTTAAACACCACAGGATGTTAGCCCACAAGATTAATGGACTGTATAATTTTCCAGTTGAATTTAGTAATTCAGACCTGACCCTAGAAGTCTCTAAACTGTAGGATGCCATGTGGAAAACTTTCCTGTTTTGCCTTATATTTCCAGGTTTTTCTAGAGATAATGTAAAAATTGCTCCTCTGACTATTAAACAATTTGTCAAGCTTGTCTTCTAAACTAAACATTTTAGTCTTAAGTAAAATGCTCCACTGATCCGTTTTTTTCCAAGAAATCTAGGAGAGTGACTTACCTTTGAAGTTGTTCAGTATGTTCAATATTTCTTGATATTTTATGTAAATCCAGTCAAGCTAAATCTTTTGTCAAGAAGAATTCAAATTTTTAACACTAAATCTAGAACGAAGAACTCAGTTCATGTCCTTTTCAGAAGAAAAGAACTAACTTCCATCAGAAGCACGGGCTTATCATAAAAACATGTGCTTAAAGCATACAAACAAAAAAGCAAATAAGTTTATATCAGGACTGATGGGAGTCACTTTTGCCCAGATCTTCATATTTTCCTGTACTGCCTCAGCTGAAATGTTGTTCCGCCTCTGCAATGTCCAGTTCTCTTCATAGCTTCACCACTGGAAACCTCCTTTGCGGTGTACAGATTTCCAACTGTGATTTCTCAATCAGCATCAGGAACACAGATACCCCAGGAAATTTGCAGGAGGACCAGAACAGATTCACAGGCCATCTCCAGATGCGTCTCATCACAGTCATAGGCAACTGGAAGCAAGTTATAAGCCGAGGTGAGGGAAGAAGTGGGAAATCCAGATCTTTTTACCTTAGATGAGAAAGGATGTAGAGTATGTTTTATCTTCTAAAGACAAGCAAAAAGTTCAGATATAAACCACAGTGTTTCCTATTTACTGATTTTTTTCGCTGTCATTTCTGGGAAATGTGACCATCTGATGTCCTCACCTGAGAGAAAATACTGTGGTAATCAGATGTGTGGAAAATGTCACTCAGTGTCATCTCTGTCAAGTGCAAAGCATTCTGCAAAGTAAGGGATACACACACACACACATATGGATATGTATCTATACCTCCATCTGTATGTTACCAAAGTGTGATATATTGTAGTACAGTCTCAAAAATCAGGCTCTGGAATTTCAAGAATGTCTTTGGAAAAAAGAAAACTGTTCTCTGAAGTGTTAAAATGATTTTAAGCATGCTGAAATGGCCAAAAGATAGAAGTACTATTCTCTTCATGAGGTGTGTCATGCCTCAGCATTATCTTGACTAGATAATATCTTAACATAAAAGTCATATAAACATCATTATCTGTCATCTGAATTTATGACCCAAATCCACAGATTTAGGGCTGACTTGTATACTAGACTGAGGCATACTCTTGCCTTGAAATATTCTTCTAGAACTTATCAAAACAAAATGAAACTCAATAGATAATGCAATGGAGTGTAATCTCATAGAAGTTTCTAAATCATAGCAGTACAAATCAACATGTTTCTGAAAAGAGGCTGGGGGTTATTTCCTGGAATTTTCCCCCATATTTATTTATTTTCCTGTTTATTGGGAAGTGTCTATTCAATATTTCTTTGTCCTTCCACAGATTTAACAGTTCTTTATCATCTTGGGCGCTATTGTCAAATTGCATGTCTTCCTTTGGTGGAGATGCCTGGCGGGCTGAGGACAGGGAGGAAGGCACCTCACAACATTTGGACATTGCAAACTGCATGGCCCTGTGGACTAGCAACATCCAATGCATATGCTGCTGGAACACCCTTCTCCTGAAGCAATAAAAGGATATTTCAGCCTCACTGTCATTACCTATATGATGTGTTGCAGAACATGCAGAAGAGGCAAAAAGTACATATTCATGTGTTACAGCCAGGTTATGGATTTATGGATGAGGCAAATTCCTTATCTACATCAAACAGTAAGAACAAAGCTCCATCAGGACCATGGAAGGTGCTCACTAGTTTCAGGCATTAGAGGAGAAGACAAAAAACAGTTTCACATAAAATGTTTTACCTAAACCTATACCCTCCGCACAGTGGCAGTCACTCAGTTTGTGGCTGAGCATGATTCTAGAGACTTGATGAGATGGCTCAAAGAGCTGCTTTTTGCCTCATTTTAATATGCATGTACTTGCATCCTATGATGTGTTGGGTATAAATGAAGCTTTGACTCCCAGCAAGGTGAGGTCTGATCTTGATCTTCTCTGATCTAAAGAGGAGTTGCTGCTGTGAAAAAAGAGAGGCATTAGGAGCAGTGTAAGACGGTGTGCCCATAGCGATGACTGGTGACACGCAGGTTAATTTCATTCCCTGCACGAGATCTCACGCTGGGTGTATTGTGGCTTCACGCAGCTGTGAGCCATCAGAAGATCTCGTGGGAAATGGCATGGCTATGAAATGAATTAACCTGTATCACTGCTGCACAGCAGGCACCGTGATTAAGATGTAATTCCTCCCAGATAGTTTTATACTTCTCCCTTTGTAACCATTACTAATTCTGAACTGTAGCTCTTCTGACCTTAACCCTCTCTAGACCCACAGGGACTCCACTGGAGCAGGACTGCCTGTTTTAAAGAGCCCAACACTCTCTCCTTCTCTTGACTAATCAATTGTTTGTGGGGCACAAACTTTAGGGGAAACCGAGTTTAGGAGCAGAGGACTTGTCACTTCATCGAAAGCTGAATTCTGCAGAGGCTTTACTTCGGGAGATGAAAGAGGCTTTAGCCTTGGGTGCTAAGGAAACTATGCAGCATTCAATCTCTTCAGAGCTGCAGTCAAGCTCATTGTTAGCTGTCCAAAGGAAGTATCATGCTATGCTAAATTTAAAGCCTCTAAAAGCTTTCCTTTTGATGGGATCTTTCAAAATGGATAGCTCAAATGATACACAAGAATCATAATGTCAAATGAATTTCATGGCAGAGAGAGATCTAACATTGCTTCCCAAGGTTTACCCATAAACCAACACTAATGAAAATTTCTGAAGTTCTTATGGAAGGGCACTGACTTTTATAATTCTATCTCTTCTTACAGCAAGTACTATTTTTTTCACACACTTTTGCACCAGGGTCTATTCCCTGGGTTGCTGTGACTGACTAGCCTTTTTGCCAAGAGCCTGAGGCCTGAAGCTGTTGATTTACCCCATAACAAAGCATGACATCTTCATTATTGAAATGCAAGTTTCAGCTTTCATAGAATAGTTGGGGTCTGAGAGTATGAAGACTCCACTGAAAAGTAATTCAAATCCCAAGTGGCAACACTAAAAAAGAAAAATATATTAGCTTTAATGTGCAGAATAAGTGCTCTATGCTTTGTGAAATTATCTAATTTAAGAGTTTGAATGAGAAAATACTCTTGTTTTATCATTCCCTTCAATTATTCTTGAATCTTCCAAAGTTGATCAACACATACTTCTGTAATTTATAAATTTTCCTTCCCATCCTCTGTGAACCCTTCAACTCACTTATTTACAAAATGAAAGGTGAGAAATTTCAGATTAAGACAGGAGATATGAACCTGATATTCTAGATGAAGATACTTTTCTTATAAAACCATGCGAATAATGCAATTATGGGAAACTTGAAAAAAGTGACTGAGCAGAACTTTTCTCCTTTCTAATGATTATGCTTCTGAATCCTTGCCCATCAATCCCCCCACATAGCTCTCAATATCACTACCTCAGTGTTTAACTACTTAAAAAGGTGTTTGGAAAGTTGTGAATGTAGGTGGACTCACCCAAATTACTGCAGGTTGCAGCAGTGACCCTGATTTCTTCTTGCAGAATGTGATGGCATGCCTCTCTGTTTGTTGCTTTTGGAAAAGGAAGAGTTTTATGAGACTTTTCCTACTTTTCTGTTTGTGCAGTGGAGACTTCTGGATACACTTTTCCAGTATTATCATACGTGGTCCAACCCTGAGAGCTATGTTTTAAGGCGTGTTTTCTCTCTCTGCCAACAAAAAGACTTCAGGATAACAGTCCTGAAGTTTCCACGTTTTCCGACACGCATTTGAGCTGAATTGCACACTCAGAGGTTTGGTTCATGTTCTGAAATATTTGGATGAGAAGGACAGTGTAGCCTGCCAAGCCTTCATTTGGCCAAATGCGGGCTGATTTGACAAACAGCTGAGGACAACAGACCTCTGCCCTGGGTAAGCAGTTACAGCACTGTCATCATCAGTGTCTCACTAGGATGTCAGATAATTGTAATGACTTGATTTTCTATGTTGATCATCATCCAGGTAATCACTCCACATTTTTGAACAGGTGGTAATTTAGGCCCTTTTTTTTTTTTTTTTTTTTTCCTTTTTTTTTCTTTTTTAGAAAAACAGTCTTAATGCAAATGTTGATGTGCTCCACACCTGGTCTGAAAACAGCCGTGTGCTTTCTACTGTCATGTGTCATGGGTATTTCCATTGCCTCGTGCCCTGCAGATGGAGGCTGAATACCTGATGCTAAGGTATGCTAAGGGACTGTATCTCACCATTTGTCCTGAAATCCTGGTTTTGGGATTAAGTACATATTCAGTGACAAATTGCTTATCCCATAATGCCTAAATGTGAGAAATAATTGACTCCCTAAGCTAGCCATAAACTGTTTCTCGGTGTCATGAGTCCTGAGAGTGGGAAGTTATTGGAAAGCTTTTTGGTTTTACCTGCAGGTATTGCTCAGCAAGGCAGCTGTTTGTTCATGTTCAATGAAGGGAAACATTCATTGCTCTGGTAGTAATGAGAGAAGTTCCTTCACTGTGAGGAGTCTTTGGATTTTCACTGGATTGTGGCCCATTTAGCTCTTATCAGAGGCATGAACTCTCAGGAAGGAAGGAAGATAACTCTGTGAGTGAGCCATGCTGGTATGTCTGTGTGAGACTAGGTATTAAAAAGCTGTGTAAGCTCCATGTAGATTACCGTATGTAATTATTTATCTCATTAAAATCCTTCCCTGCTCAGGGAGCAGAGCAGTCACAGCTGATGTTTGTAGCTTTGTGATAAGCTGGTAAGTCCATCCAAAGGAAAGGGAAGCCTTTCCCAGCTTGACTGAAACCCAGGATACCAAGGAGATGGGATTGGACAAATGAACCAAGAAGAGAACTTATTTTGTGCAGCAGTACAGGCTAAACAAAGAAGTTTTTTTGTATCAAATGCTGTTCGTTTCCTACTTCTGTGGTGAGCCATTAATGAACTCTGTCCCCAAGAATCTAGTCAGAAATTATAATAAAAAAGTGTTTCCAACAATGTGAACACATACATGAATCATTTTAAAAAATATTTGAAATAGTTTCAGGTTTTCATTGAAGTGGAAAATGTCTGTTGGATAAAAGTGTTTTGACTACTTTAGAGTCGTAATGAAACTTTCAGGCACTGGGAAGCAGAGAAAAAAAGGCATTCAGAAGACTTTCTGGCAATGGGAGTATTAGTCTCATTACAGCAGAGACACTGGAAGGGAAAACAGAACGGACTTTAGTCCTTTAGGGTAATAGGAAGCAGGTGAGAAATCAGAGAAGCATAGAAAAACCCAGTCTGTGAAAACACTTGAATGTGATAGTAGCTGAAAAATGCAGGTACTTTTGTAAAAATTTCTGAAAGTGAACTGCAGCAATAGTTTATTGCACCGCTTTCCAGAACTTTTACTCTGCCTATTCTAGATACAAAGCTGGAGAGAAAGGCAATGAAATTCTTCCCTTCATCCAAAACAATCAGGAAAAAGAGTACTTGTCTCTTAGTAGCATAGGAGAAGAATATTCTACAGAGACAAAGCTTTCCAGACTGTCAGGTAGTAACACTGTATTTTATTCTATAAATAAAATTCCTGTAAAAAGAATAATGTCATCTCACAAATTTTATCTGATGCAGTGGTGCCCCCCAAATCAAAAATGGATTAAGGATGTCTCTATTAAAATTCAATATGTGAATATTAAGTTTGGTTTCCTACAAGATACCTTGAGATCTGTTCCCAAATTTGCTTTCAGAAGACATTTAAGTCCTGTGGAGCTGAATTTTCTGGGTTTATATTCTAAATACATAAAATTTAAACAAAAGTTTTCTATTTTATGTCATATGGTTGTAGGTGGTCTAAAAGGGTGGCTCAGCTTTACAGAGCATACCTATTGATTTTTTAACAACCATGTTTTAGTCTGGAAACGAAGAACATTTATTTAAGGTTACAATGTAACCTTAAATAGCTCATATAGAAACTCTGAATAACTGCAAATATTTCATGATCTGAACCATGCTATTTACTTTTCCCAGCAGTACTGCCTGTCATTGTCTTACACATTTATATCACTTTTTAACTGTGGTGGCTATTAAGAGGACAGTGTCTTTTAACTTCTGAACAGATTGCTAATAATCACTTATGTTCTGCATCATGTTTATCTTTTGTATTTTTTGTAAATTCAGGTTTCTCTCTCAGCTGTTCAAGAGATATTGCATTACTGCTAGTCCTTCCAGTACTTGGACTGTGATTAAACTTGTTTGAGTTTCAGTGTGGATCTGCAAGAACAGAAATTCAACTTTTAAAATTATGTTTTGCAGAGAAAAGGAACAAATCAATTTCTAAAGTTTTACAGTGACAATAGTATCTGGAGGAGGATGATCTGTGGAAGAAATCAATTCATGCCTTTATTGAATTACGTATCCAATTTGGTCACTCAGCTGGTAGAAACAAGATTTTTTCATTGTCATGTGAATTCGATATCTGAATGTCAGGATACATCTTTCCCAGTGGATTACTTCAAGACCAAATGGCATTGCCTAAATGTAGATATTCCTATTTGGTGATAGCCTAGAAACACATGAAATGCTCAAGTAGACTCTTAAGAAGAGAACATGATGGCTTTTGTTCTTGCAAGGGCATTTCTTTTGAATAACCATGACTTTTTTTGACCATCAGAGCAGTTTGAGCATCCTTTTTGATTTCATGATGTTAAACCATCAAAAGTGACTTTAACACAACTTTAAAACATTTATTTGATCCATTTACTTACACATCTAATTTTACTGCATGGTAGAGACTGGGATAGACTGTCTTTTTTTTCTGTAAAGAAAACTGATCATAGTGATGTGTTTTGGCGTTTTTAATTTCTTTGCACAAACTAGGTGACATTTTCATCCAACCATTTACTAATAGTAACCATGTTACTAAAGGATTTCCTGGAGAATGCAGCCACATTTTGGCCCAACTGGAAGTTGGTTGGCAGAAGGAGAAGATAGAGTAACACTTGGTGAAAGTGAAAAGTTTTCCAAATTCCCAAAGTGGAAGACTGAAGATATGAGTACTTTCCTATCCTTTTAATTTCTCATCATTTCATATTTTTCAGATTCTCTACCTAGGACACACATTTTCTACAAAAAGTTGCTGAATTTGTATTGCCTAATAAGGGATGAGATGTATTAATGATGTGATGTGTTACACCGGACAGAGCATCAGCAGCTGTTGTTGCTTTAATCTGCACCCATTTGAACCTGCTAGGTTCTAGTTTTTTTCAGCTACAAAGCTGCAAAATAAAGAAGACTGATGTTTTTTTCCTCTTTCCCATCTTTTGAATCTAATTTTGCTGGCCAGTGTTTGAATAAAATTCATGTTTGTCATTTGGATGGGTTGGCAGAAATAGCTTTCTGTGACCTTTCCTTAATCAGCCCATGTTTCACTTACAGATGGATTTTAGATGCTGGATTATTATTTTTCTTTCTGTGAAGGAAAACTGCCAGAGCGTTCTGTACGGGTGCAGTTTAATTACATCGGCTGGTTCCAGGTGTCTGCATAGCTGATGTGCGAGCGGACACACAGGGGTAGATTGCAGTGTTACCTGCCTCTGCTGGGCCCAGTGAGTTGAGAGAAAAGCCTTTGCTGAGAATGGTTCTCATGTCGTTACCAAACAACATTCATAAACTGAGTAAAGGATTCAGAAAGTTAAAATAAAAAGATTTTTTCCAGAAAAGCTCATTTGACAGCCAAAGTCCTGGTTTGTTCAGTGAAGTTATTTTCTTGTTTAGATTCTGGATCAAAACTTGACACAGCTGCCTTTTTTTATAATAGCAATTCTATACTGAGTGTTTCTGTTTTCAATAGCTGTTTAGCAGATTTAGGATTTAAATGATCACAGCTAAGCATTGAGGTTAACACTCCATTAAGATAAATAGAGAAAGATCACACCAATTTCTTTTCATACATATATTTTAGTCAGGTTTTTTGTAACTGAGAAAGAATAAACTGCAAAGATTGTGTGAAGTGTGTTTTAGCTCACAAAAACCTATAATATTGTTTAAAGTAGGAATGGGAAGTGCAGTTAAGGAGAGACAAAAATAGAAGGATAAAATTGTCTCAAGATCTACAGAAACATCCTAGTTCATGAAATTCATCATCTCTATGAAGATAGGACACATAAATTTTTTCATTTCTACTTTGGTCACCCCCCTAAACATGGGGCTTTATCAAGTCTCCCTCTCTCTCTTTTTTTTTAATGATATGATCTAATAGTTGTACATAATTGAAAGTGTTCAATGAACATAACCACTGTGTATAATTGTATGTGTTGTCTATGGAAACTGACCAAACTATATTGTCAGAATTTGTTGGAGTATTTATTGTTGGAAATATGGTCCTGGATGCAGAGAGACCCCAGATCAGGGGGCTGTCATGTCAGTATGTGCTTTTTTTATTAGGTTGTAGAATTCTGTGGACCACAACTGACTAGTGTATACTAATTAAAATAATTTCAGTTTTTCAGTTATTACTAATGTTTGGGTTATAATGATGTCCAATAGATTTTTTTCAAGTCTCTATGTCAGTGAATGTGAGTTACTTTGCGTTAACTTTATAGTTTAAGTTCAGTATGTTACAAACAGAGTATAAAAATCATTAATTGCCATCAAGTGCACTGAAATATCCATCTACTTTCAGCTTTTTTTATGGAATGTAATTATTCTTGAAAAAAAATGATGTGAGGCTGAAATATTTCTCTTTAAACTTCTCAACTTAAGTATCTTGCTGTAGATTCCAAATGGCCAAAAGAGTTTCAAAATAGTCACTTGGAGAAAACAAACAAACAAAACCCTAGCGCACCTTTGCCCTGCTGAAACTACCTCTGCTTCACTACTGCACTCAGTCACCACTAAAAGACATAGTTCAAATTCTGCCTTGACTCTGAGAAAGAATGGATGAAAGGCATCAAAAGGGAATGACTGCTGTTGCAAACACGAGCACAGATTTATTTCTAGTTCGCACCATGCATTGCACTGGGGATTTGTAAGATATATCAGTTAGATATTTCAGAACAACCCTTCCCATAAGATGAAATCATAACAAATACACACAAAGTATTACACATGGGAAATAAATGGCATTGCAATTCTGAAAAACATCCAGTAAAGCCACAATATTTTATCGCTCCAGCATAAAAATTGAATCTTACTAGCGGTAACTGCCTTAGCTCTTCAAAAGTGCCCTATTGAATGCCACTCAGTGTCATTATTATAAATGGGTGTTTGTGGCTAATGTGTGAACTTACTGATTTCTGGGTGTGTGCACGTATTTGTGTGTTTGCTAGAGGCTGTGGACTGTCTGTGCTATACCAGCAAAACCTTTGTAGGGGCCACCTGAGAGCAGGATCCCTGCAAGATCACAAGGAATAAAACCCTGGAGAGAAGGAGTTCCAGAAGAGCAGTCTTATTTTCAAGGATAATATAATCCAATTCCAGAATGGTCCATACAAATGAGCAGGAAATCAAGCAAAGGCAACTGGAGGTCTGCCTGGATGCACAGATTGCTCCTCACCTCACTCGAATGTCAAAAAGCAGCACACTAGAGGTGGAGTGAGGGATAGAAGATGGGGCAGGGACAAAAACACATGCCTGGGAGTCCCGGAATGGGGTGAGGAAAACTAAAGTCTGGAATTTCATCTGGTGAGAGGAATCAAGGGCAACAAGAAAAGTTTCCACAGGGACATCAACTGCAAAAGGAAGACTAGGGAAAATGTGGGCCCACCTGCTAATGTGGAAAGGACCCTGGTGACAAGCATAATGGAAAAGACCATGGTAATCAATGCTTTGTTTGCCTCAAGACCAGTTTTCAGGATTCATGGGTCCTTGAGCTCAATGGAAAAGAAGAAAGAAAGAAAGAAAGAAAGAAAGAAAGAAAGAAAGAAAGAAAGAAAGAAAGAAAGAAAGAAAGAAAGAAAGAAAGAAAGAAAGAAAGAAAGAAAGAAAGAAAGAAAGAAAGAAAGAAAGAAAGAAAGAAAGAAAGAAAGAAAGAAAGAAAGAAAGAAAGAAAGAAAGAAAGAAAGAAAGAAAGAAAGAAAGAAAGAAAGAAAGAAAGAAAGAAAGAAAGAAAGAAAGAAAGAAAGAAAGAAAGAAAGAAAGAAAGAAAGAAAGAAAGAAAGAAAGAAAGAAAGAAAGAAAGAAAGAAAGAAAGAAAGAAAGAAAGAAAGAAAGAAAGAAAGAAAGAAAGAAAGAAAGAAAGAAAGAAAGAAAGAAAGAAAGAAAGAAAGAAAGAAAGAAAGAAAGAAAGAAAGAAAGAAAGAAAGAAAGAAAGAAAGAAAGAAAGAAAGAAAGAAAGAAAGAAAGAAAGAAAGAAAGAAAGAAAGAAAGAAAGAAAGAAAGAAAGAAAGAAAGAAAGAAAGAAAGAAAGAAAGAAAGAAAGAAAGAAAGAAAGAAAGAAAGAAAGAAAGAAAGAAAGAAAGAAAGAAAGAAAGAAAGAAAGAAAGAAAGAAAGAAAGAAAGAAAGAAAGAAAGAAAGAAAGAAAGAAAGAAAGAAAGAAAGAAAGAAAGAAAGAAAGAAAGAAAGAAAGAAAGAGAAAGAAAGAAAGAAAGAAAAGAAAGAAAGAAAGAAAGAAAGAAAGAAAGAAAGAAAGAAAGAAAGAAAGAAAGAAAGAAAGAAAGAAAGAAAGAAAGAAAGAAAGAAAGAAAGAAAGAAAGAAAGAAAGAAAGAAAGAAAGAAAGAAAGAAAGAAGGGAGGGAGGAAGGAAGGAAGGAAGGAAGGAAGGAGAAGGGAAGAGGGGGGAGGGGAGGAGGAAAGAGAAAAGAAAAAAAAAAAAGCACTGCAAGTTTTGATTCCTTGGGATAACTGAAACTATTCCATGAAGGAGATTTGACAGTGCCTCTCTTGTGTTTCACGATTTGATGAACAGTGCCTTTAGAAAGTGAAATAAACACCTCTCTTCACCTCTGTTTCGGCCATGGTCCTACAGTGGTATGGGCTAACATTGGTGTCAGGCAGAGCTCATGTCTGGGCTTTGGCAAGGCTCTGTGCTATCCCATCACATTTTATGGCAGGATGGGTGTAGATCACTCGTGCCAAGAAAGCTGATATCTCAGTTCGAGCTTTGACTTGCTGCCAACTAATGATCTGGAAAGTTTTGCCCAAGGATCTTAGCCATCTGGAGGGAGTTTATCTCCCTCATCTCTGTGCCATCAGAAAGGCACAAGCAGTAATTAACCTGGAGTGCAGCAATAAAGACAACTTGTTTCCTCAGCATTTTCCCTGTGTGTGTGCTTTCCCCAGTGTGCAATGCTGTGGGACTCGCTGTGGTGTCCCGGTTTGAGGTGAGGTATCATATCAAATTTGATTCCCCTTTTGATGTTGTGATTGTTGTGATTGTAGGATAACCTACAATTGACAATGGCAATTATAGGATTAACTATTTAATATTAATTAATTAATTAATTAAGCCTGTGATGAGCCTGTCGGGCAGCTGAAGAGTGCCTAGGGGTTCCCAAAACTGCCACTGACCCAGCCTGCTGGGACCAGGGTGGACCATGAGATGGAGGTTGCTGGCTCCGTGGCTCATCCTGGCTGCTCCCGACAGGACGATGTGCACCTTACCAATGCATTCTCTCTGTCCTGGCCGCCCGGGCAGCAGGGAAAGGGAGACGTCGCATCCCTGGCAGGCTCCGTGCGGCGTCCTGCGGAGTCCCCACGCAGCCCTTGCAGCCGCAGCAGCTGAGACCGGCTTTTCTAGGAGACCTTTCCGTTCAACACTCATATGCATGAATCCAGAGTTATCCCTGGGGGAGGAGGAGGATACCGGCCTAGGGAGCAGAAAATTTTCCATTTACTGAAATGCTACACTTGTAATACTGCTTGTTTTTGTTTCATTTATTTGCCTTGGAACTTTCTTTCAGCTGGGACAGTTAATGAATATGAAAGAGATGGTATCTGTGTTGTTTCATCTGGTCTCTTTTATAAAGCACTCAAGTCAGCTTTAGTAGCTGGAAACGCAGCCGTTTCTCTTCAAATGCAGATGGTATCAGAGCTGATAAGTCAAATTAAGGTCTGAACAAGTAACTCTAGACTCCATCTCAGCTAGTTTAAGAATCAGTTTTAGAGGTTTATAATACCACAGTGGATACTGTTCTGTATTATCTCAATGTGCAATGATTTACACATTTACCATCCACTTACCATTAATAACATGGACACAGAAAATCCCAGTGAGTGAAGCAGAAAGCATGATGCTGAGCCAAGTTACCGTTGGTGCCATGGGGCCCCCATATAGAAAGTAAAGAAACAGTGCAGAAGCCTTTATTGAATTTACATCACACTATGTACTTGCATTCATTTACTGTGATTGTCTTGAAATTTTTCTTTCTTTTCTGATTTTGTTTAATATAGCAGATTTCTGTATATGATGGCAGAGAAGCATAGATAAACGGAATTTGCCCATGTTTAATATGTGCAACTTCTCAATTACTTGTATTCAGCTCTTAGCATAGGACACCACTCGCCTTCCAGTTTTTGACAGAATATTTTTCTGATTATGCGCTCAAGATAGCTGTATGCTTGATGTAGTGATAAGTTGAAATTTAAGAAGTTTTCAGCATTATTCATGATAAATAGATAGCAATATGAATAAATGCAAGTTTCAACAGGAAGTATAGCTAAGATGTAAAATTATATATTGCCTCAAGAAAGTAAAGTACTCCACAAATCTAAACCTGTTTTTTTTTTTCCTGCTACATTTGACATGTTCTGTTGTCTGACACATTTTTTGGCTCTCGCCACTGAAGCGTTTGTGAACATCATACGGCTTAACTGATGGCAGCCTCAACAAGGAAATATTCTCTCTACTTCACCCCTGCTTGCAGAGAGAAAACTGAGGTTCGGTGTATGCTAAGTGACGGACAAGGAGTCTCGCAGAGCCTGGTGGCGGTACCAGGTACTGAAGCGGGAGTGTGGAGCTCCCACCCGTCTGCCTGCCCGCCTTCTTGCTGGGTGTCAGTCTGCAGTACGGCTCCCTTCCCGGCTCTGCCAGGGAGTGACGGGGTCACATCCTTACATGGCCTTGAGTGTTTAGCCTCACCTGGGATCTGTCTGCCTCCACACTCGGCATTTTTGGAGAGTGAGGTGAATTTTTTAGTTTACATGCTTTATATTTTTATGCCCAGCAGAGGTAATACCAAATTTGGAGGGGTCACCGCTCAGTTGCCACGATTTGAGAGGCTCAGGGTTTGCATGCTGCTAGCTGCAATGTGTTTCAGTTTCCAAGAAGTCTGGTAGCACATTGTACCTGCATGGCTTTGTTCTGAGTTTTGGATCACATCTGTGAAAGGCAGGAGGAGGAGGAGGCTGGGGTGCAGAGTAGGGGGTCTGGAGCCTTCTCTCCTTGTCCAGCTCTGCCCCACATCTCCCCATCTCCCACCGGCTCTGCAAAGCAGCAGTAATTACCTGCTCTCTTCTTCTCTGCTCACCTGGGCTGCAAGTCCTTTGGGGACTCATTACTTGCCAGCAGCACCTGTCTCAGTCACATCTTGCTCCCCGTGAGGAGCCGTGGGGGCAGTGAGAGCCACAAAGGGATGAATAAAGCCTACAAAGAGCCCAAACTGTGCACAGCAGAGTTTCTTGTACCTGATACTGCTGTTGCTCCTGCTCTGAGAAGCAATGGCTTATCAGGGAAGAAGCTTTAGCTTCCTGAAGACCCATGAACTCTCCATTCCAGGGAAAAAAGCTTTGGGGAAATTTGGAGGTATTTCTCAGTTCTTCGTATGACAGAGTTCAACACAAGGAAAATAATTACTATTCCCATTGTTCAATGAATAGCTATTACTTTAGAATTAAGCTTTTAGTACAAAGATATCCTTTTTCTTTCTTATAATGTGCTTTCCAAATATTTTCTAGAAAATATTGCAGTGTGTAGGTGGGAGACAGGATACCTACGCAGGATGCACAGGTACACAGAGCAGAGCAGCATGTAAAGAGCTCTGGGCATGGTGTGTCTCCCTGCTGCAGACACTCCAGCCTGGGTCCTAAAAGCCCAATAACTCAATTAATGTGACTCTCTGCTGAGCTAATTTGTTCTGCCACTGCTAAATGTATATGTGCTTGTTGGAGCTGGGCAGCGTCTACACAGCACTGTGTGTCAGTAGAGTGTGTAGAAAGTAACTGCTATAGAAAGATATAGGAACAAGTAAAGATAAATCATTTCTAATTTAAGAAAAAAAGTCATTGAAGTAAAATCTGGCTATATATCAGAATAATCAGGCTATATATAACATCCGTCAGATGTTATAGGCAGAGCTAATAGGCCTGAATCTGGTGAGTCTACATTGAATTAAAAATACTTTATCTATATTGAATCAAAGCCACCAGGGTCTTCACTGTTTCCAGGAACTGTCTCTGAAAGGTCTTTTTAACATGCTGCTCCTCAACAGGTCGCACAAATATCTGACAAAACAGGTGAATGTGGGAGATGCAGGGCTTGTCTATAATCAAAGCCGCTAGCTAGAGTTCCTCTCTTTCTCTCCAGGAATCTGTCTTTCCTTAAGTCTTTCCTTTGGAAAAATCATGGCAATGTTCCTCAACCTTGGACCTAATGGCATGGAATCCTTCATAGGATAGGTGGGAACTGAGCAGCACTTACACAACTCTTGGGCATGATCAGTTGTTTCTCCTTTAATGAGGAGTCCAGAGGGGAAAAACAAAGCAAAACAAAAAAAAATCTTTTATTAATATGCAAAGTCAAGCCAGTTTTATAGGGCAGGTGTTCAGCAAAGACTGAGCAGTAATATAAATGGCCCAAGGAAGTCTGGAGTTCATCTTCTGAGTTCTTCTGATGCAAAATTGATGCTGATACACACTATCATAAAGAGATTGTCCCTTTCTTCTTCATGTCAGTATTTTAGCTGCGGACAGAGCTCCAGAGAATATTTTTGTTGTGATAATGTATTTCTAAAGATAACCACTCTTTCACACTGAAAACAATAGAATCTAATAGCACTCAGCTCACAAGCCAAACAACTGAGCCATTTACAATTGGGGGAAAAAAAAAGACACCCCAGTATTATTCAGATCTGTCATATGATAAAAGACAGTCCAGTGATGGCTGATGGCTGAATACAGCTTGGTGAAGACATGGCAATTTAATGTAGCTTGTTCCTTTGTATTTTTTTTTCTGTTGTATCTTTTTCAGTTTTAATGAAGAAAGCATAATTAAAGGAATCTGAAACTTGATCTAGGGACAAAAGCATACCTGTTAAAATGAGCTGTAACTAATTGCCCATTAAATACAGGTTATTCCTAGTCATGGTTGTGATGTTAGTGTAGGCTTCTTTACAGCAGGTTTTTGACATTATAGCTTGTCCCGTCTGTCTTAGTGGCTCACAAAGATCCCAAATTCACCTCTGGTACATATATCTCAAGAAGCTATTCCTAAGTGGTTTATAATGCCTATCAAAAGTTATATTGAGTTTCTTTTCTTTGCTATTCCATCCATGCCCAAATTATAGCCCTGAAAATATATTCCTTCTACAAGATTTGTTTTATATACTTGTGATTTCAGAATCATTTTTTATACTGCCCGTCAACAAAAATAAGTCTGCAGTGCTTTTTGTCTTGTAGTAAGCTTAGGCCATTCTCTACTTCCGAGCTTTGCAAATCTTACTTACGTATTTTTTTTAAACTCTCAAGTGATAGGAAAATACATGAACCAGGTTTCTTCTCAAGCTGTCAATGGCCAATGTGCGTAAGGTTTTTAGAGAACCTGTACTGCAAGTTTCAGTATGTTTGTGCTGTATTCTACTCCCCACTGGAAACTTGATGCTCAAGTAATTTTTTTTTCTCAGAGCAATTTCTGTTAAACAGTACTAAGCAGCATATGAGTGGTTACAAAGGCCCCTTTATCATCTCACGTCTACCATTCTGAGCTTCCCATCATGTACGCCTTTCACTTTAAACCTATGCCCTCCTACAGCCCGCATACTTTCCTGATTGCCAGGATGCAAGCAGCGAAGAGGAAAGCCTCCTGGCATGTAAGATCAAGGAGACATCAAAGTGATGAGGTGAAATTTTGTTAGTTTTATACTGTAGGGAAGATGGAACAAAACCACCGCTATTTCCAGATCTCCTGGAGGATTTTAAAAACAAATCCTCCTATTCAGGAATAGATTAATTTAACCTAGCTCTGACTAAAGTAAAATGTTTTTGTAGTTTAAGCCAGCATTTTTTTGTGATTACTGTTTTTTGTGAATAGCAAATATTTTGATAAGATTAAACTTCTTTTCTGTAAGTAAATAGAAAGAATATTAAGTAGAAAAATGCAGAATGACTTTTTTTTCTTTACAATTTACGTTTTCCCTAATCTCACAAGAACAAACACGATTGTGCACACACACAAAAACCCTTTCCACAGCTTTCTTAACTCAATTAAATCTATAAACACTAATTTCTTTTTGTCTTACTCAGTGCTTTGTTTCAAGTTTTTGAGCAGTGAAGAAAGATGAAAATGCTCCTTTTCATAGTCATATGGAAGGAAGTTAGGGAGCTCGGAAATGAGATGTGCAAGGGAGGAGGCAAGAATAGAATAAAGAAACTACGTGAATAGGAATACGAATATGAACTAAGACACCTGAAAAAAAGAAAAGAAAAGAGAGAGAGAAATCAAATTTAAACCAGTCTGTTCTTAATTTATGTCAATTGGCAAGTAACAACCACGAAAGCTATTTTGGGTATGGATATCCCATCTATAGCTCAAGTAACTGGAATCCATCCAACACGCCTTTTCCTTATCTTTGTCCTAAATTCTAAAAATACGATATACCTTGGAGGCAGAGGTGCCATCAAGAAAGATTATTTTTCTCTCCTTTCTCTTTTCTCCCCCACTAAGGCCATGTGTAATTAGCAGAAGGACAGGAAGGACAGCTCCTAAAATGAAATCTGCTTGTAGTTGTCCTGAAAACCTACTTATGAATGAGAGAAAAATGTGGTTGGTGAGGCACAAAATAATTCCAAAACAGGTATTCTGCTGGTATAGAATGAATATATTATGTCAGTGCCCTGATGATAATCTTGAGGCTGGGTAGACACATTTAATTCTCTGAATAAAACTAAGCTACTTTATAGATAGAGAACAAATTAAAAGCTTATTCTCATTTGTTTAATGATTATGGACAGATTTATTATTTTAATGTAAGGATAAATTTGTGCATTATTCTGTCAACTTAATGAATCTTTTGAATTGCAGTACCTCAAAAAATCCTTATTGTGAAAATGAGATTTTCTATTGTCAGGTAAATCCTAAATTAGGAAGTCAAGAATGAAACATAAACTTTAATAAAAATAATTTAATTAATTTATTATTTTGATATGTGTTTTGGCTAAGAAATCTCCATTTTCTCTGACTTCATTTTACAGAAAATAACAGTACATAGAGCACTTTATATGTATATTTGCAGCAATATGAAAATCTAAATTTGAAATAATAATTTGAAATAATTACTTGAAAATTAAAATATAACAAAAAGGAAATAACTGGAAATAACCCAGAAATAACTGGGTTACAACATACCATTTTTGGCTATTAAAAGAAAGAACAGGTTTAAAGAGACAGGAACATTTTATGGCACACCTGAATCTCGTTCTTATAGAACTTCAGTGGTTTCATGAACATTGCGTAACTGGTTAAAGGTCACTGTCAAAATCTTACCACTCAACTTAATCCCTTTCAACTCAAAAATACCAGTGTATTAGCTGCTCTTCACTGTTTGTTAGCAATAATGCATTTTTATTAATTCAGTTTGCTTAATGAGCGTTTGTCATGTTCTATGTTAGTGACTGGCAACATCTGAACCAGCCTTAAAATAGTTATGACTTTAGCCAACTGTTCATTTTGCATTTGCATTTTGCATTGTCCTTTTGTAATAAAAACATCAGACAGGGCTTTCAAAAGCTGTAATAAAAGCCTGTGGCTTGGAATCCTGTGTACAGATGGGACCTTCCTGTGTTCCTGGACTTGCAGGTGTACATCACAGCTATCACAGGGCACTGCCAGAGGTACGTTACTGAGACACTGCTTTTTCTGCTCTGTAGCTTTAAACTTCTCAGCCTTAAAAAGAGAGATGAAAAACCAGTATTTCAGTGAAGAACAGTTGGCCTCAGACTCTGGAAGTGGTTCCGGCTCCGGAAGCGTGCCGGCTGCATTCAGGTTCGTAATTATTACACAGCATCTGCGATCTCATCGCTGTGCATTAGCACCTTTTCTAGCTCATCTCTTGGCAATGCTTCAGATTCTCCGTATTGACATATCACAGAGCGAAAACAGCAGAGTAGATGGAGAATATAGGGATCTGAAAACAGTAGATGTTTGCGTTATCAATGTGTTTGTGGCTTTGTGCTAGAGCACAATTCTTTTTTATTAAATGTAATTTGGTTGGAAGTAAAAGAAAAGTCGCTTCCCAAACACAAATTTGAAATTAAAGTTTAATGCGCAAAAAATATATATATATTTCTGTTTGAGTATTCACACACATGCACACAAATTATAAAAAGCAATAGAAATGCTAAAATACACAGAAATATCCAGAATCTTTTTTTTCCTGTCTCTTTGCTGAAATCCACTACAGCACAAAATTTATCTCTATGATCTGCGCCCTTAAGCACAAGTGTAAAGTTTTTACCAATAGTATAATATGCTATTTGTGAGAAAGTGCAATGCAGTTTTTGACAAAAAAAAAAAAAAAAAATCTCAAGGTCTTGTATTTAAGTATCCGCTAAAAGCTGAAACTTACTTGCAGGAAGCCCTATATGAACCCATTTGTGTGGCACTTGAAGAATTAGCATATGTGTTACAAGGCACACACTCTGCAATATTTACTTGATGAAAAAATGTAAATTCGTTTTCTTAGGAAAGCTTACTCAGAATTTTATAGAAGAGCAGGACCCCTCCTGCTCTTTCCTGAAAGAACGCTTTTATCTTGTATACACAAGGTGATACTTTGTCGGTCTAGCTGAGCTGGGCTTTATCTAACTTTGGCTGGCATCAAGGGGTCTGAGTCCATTTCTTGTCAGCAGACTTGTGTGTCCGAGTTGTTAGGTCACCCCTTGCCTTACCGCAATCTCTTCAAGCAGCAGCTCCTCTTGTTCTGTATCTTCTGCTCTTCAGTGGGAAAGAAGTATTGACCAGCTCCAGGCTTGTGTTAGCTTCATAATTCCCCCTGCGTTTAGAGATCCAGAGTAATTTAAGCACCTTGGGGATCTTGAGCAAAGGCAGTGCTTTCGCAACGATAACTTCATCATAGTTCCTTATGCTTTCAAACAATTGTTTTAACGAGTGTATCAAGAAATACACACTCCTGGGTAAAAGGCAGGGAGGAGCAAGTCTGTAGTGCAGCTGATACCACTGCTTCATGAACTTAATTACTAGAGTTAGTGAAGTCTGCCGTGTGTGTGTGCACATTTACCTTCAAAAATATATTTAGTTCTTCAAAAAGCCATTCTTTCCTTTTGTACTGCCTACTACCCAGCATGAGCCCCTGCAAAGGTAAACAGCATGCAACATCCGGGCATCTTCCCTGCACATGCGCAAGTGCGTGCTCAATATCCACACACACAACACCCTTTTCCTGTAGCTTCCTCTGGAATCTTGGTAGCCTGCCTTACAAAGCCAGAGCAATTCCTGTTGTACATTTCGGAGGAAAATTCGTGCTATCCTGCAGTAAAGAGGAATGTCTTTGGCCCATGGTATTGCCTGGGGCAGCAAGAAGGATTATTAGGACAAGTGCGAGTCCTGTTGTGACTGGTGTTTCATGTCTGAAATTCATAATCGCGCTACTACCAACCTGACCTTTGCTGCAGTGACTGCAGACTATCCATTTACAAAGCACTTTGAGAGCTGACGACTGTCTGGGATTGTCGTGAGGAAGGACCTATGTGGAAAGACCTACAGCTGTCTTCCCGACTGCTCCAGCTCAACCGTTTCTTCTTTAACAGAGGCAATTTTCTGACGAACTGTTTCACAGGCATAAACATGAGCCCTGTGAATTGGTGATCATCAGCCACTGCCGCTGGGCCATGGAGGACAAGCACAGCTAACCAACCGAGTCTCCAGCTGCCCTCATTCTGCCAATATTGAAATTGCTCTGTAACCAAAGCCTCTGAGGCTTTGAAGTCTTGAGCCCCAAGCTGAGACGAGGCGAATCGAAACTCAGATATCCCCGTCTGAGCCCCGACAGCTCCATGCTCCCCTGGGTTTTTCGATTCCCGAGCTAGCAAAGGCCCTCTTTCTTGCCTTAATGTGTCAAAATTATACGGCAGTCATTCTATTATTTCAGTCCAAGGTCTAACCTGATCTCATGGCACTTCTGCTGTTTTGTGCCACTTTCTCATGAGAGAAACTCATTGAAGCCTGATGTAAATCTGGTTCCTTGTCTTTGGATATGCTCTGTCCTCGTCTGTATTAAAGATCAAATTCTCATTGGTTTGACTGTTTTTAAACCCTGTCTGTAGGTCTTGCATGAAGAAACTCAACTTTATCCCTTGTCAAGAGTTGACAAAATATTTTCCTTTTTTGCTTTGGTTTTTGTAGTTCCCTCAACTTTAAAGTCGTTTATTTTTCTTCTTTTAATCAGGCTTGTGGAATCAAAATGCTATTTTGTCTAATAGCTTAAAATCCCTTTTTTTTTTAGGTCTGTTCTTCTGTATTGCTGACAGGAGATAAAAAACCTTAAATTTTTTTTTTTCATGGAAACCAGAGGAAATAGCACCAAGTTTCCTGCATACAAAAAGGCAATCTCCTCCTTCTTCTGAAAGATTTTTTAAAAGCAATTCCTTTGTTTTCCATTGATCTAGAATAAATCATCAGAAAACACTTTAGTATCTCTTTTGTAGCTGACTACATTAACCCTGCTTCACAGAACGGCAGATATCCTAGTTGCTGAAGAAATTCTTTAGTACACAGAAACCTAAAACCATGAGTGCTTCAAATAGATAACATTTTGCTTATGATGCCACTGTAAGGGCAATTTACAAAGAAAAAAAAAAGGACATACGTTCAGATATAAACCATTAATAATTTTGTAAACTGAGTCAAACAATCTTATCTTTGTTCAATCAAAGACTCACAGGTTCAACAGAGATGTGACTGAGTTTGAACAGGGTGATGTGGGATGAAAAAATGCTTTACTCAGTAAAAAGCATAGCTGTGCACTGGTTGCACGTTGTGTCAACAGTGGAAGCATAATAGATCGTACTGTTGCAATGAATTATATTTCCTTTTTCAAATCCCTGTGGGTTTGGGCTGCAATTAGATGCAGAGTAAGTTACAATGTACAGAGAGAGCAGACATCAGTAGACCTCTTCTATCTGCTACATAATCAAAATTAATGTGATATAGTAAGGCTAAACCTGTCAAAATTAGTCTTACCTCATAATTAGATGGCAAAATACATGGTTAAATCAGTAAATGGATCTTCCTTTAGTGTTAGGACTGGTATGCTGCTAGGATTTTATCAGTATTGTCTTTACTCAATACTGAGAGTGTTTTATATGTTTCCTGTGGGGGAACCTCTTACCTTGTTTGTCCTCAGAAACAAAAGTGCTCTCTTGGGAGCAAAGCAAGAGAGACTGTCACTTGGTCAACAACCTCCTAGGAAGGAGATGGGATTAAGAATGTTAGCATTTTTCTCTGAAAAATCGGCACTAGATTGGCCTATAGGTCTTGAAATAAGCAGGAGACAGTGACTGCAGCAGAGGAGCAGCGGATAAGGATGAGGACTGGTGCTGAGAATTTCTGACTGCTACTGCAGTTTGGAAAGTGCTGTCGCTTGACAAATACCTGCTTCAAACCGAGTTCCCATGAATCTCAGGGAAAACAGCTCTGCGACAGGGGTAATTCAGAAGCACCCAGCGAAATTGGGCCAAACTGCATTCATCAAGGAGGACAGGAAGCTCGGGCAGGACAGCATGTGCATACCGACACAGGATTAACGTATAGCCCCTACCCACGGATTGGTCCCATGTGAAATCAGTCATGTTCGTTTGAGATAAAAGCAAATGATTTGTTACTCTTCAATGACTGGCGCAAAAGATTCTGCTCATCCTTCTCGAGAACAACCTTCCTGGAACCTGCCTCAAGAGTCAGGTAAATAATGAGTTAAAGATTTCTGTACTCAGGCCAGAATAACAGCTTGTACTTATCATCCTAAGGTGTTAATGTACTTGAAAATCAGACCTCAGCGAGGTAACTGTCATTAGATAGATCTGTAAGGAAACATTTGTGTTTCAAGTTTGCCATCTATTATTGCAGCCGAGTAAATTCTACCTTTATGTCCTGGCAACCTCAGGAAAATATATATGGCGAAACCTACCTTTCTTCACATTCACAATCTGATGACGCGAAGTCTTGACGGTGACCTTCTAGCTTAACATTAAATCCTCTTGTAGAGTATAAATTATACATTTCTTAAAGAAAGATCTGAAACACTTTAGCAGCAAGTGATAATTCTTATATTAGTTGGCAGCCTCTGGGAAAAAAATGATGTGTGCTTCCAATAGTATCAGCTATTTTAGGGGTAGTGAGAGGATGTTCTTGCAACTCGAGCACTGTATTGTTTGGAGATTTGGATTCAAAGAACTTTCTCAGTGACCTTGAGCAGTCATGGGCTCTCTTCATTTCTGACTTCCATTCAAAAAATTGATTACAAAATATATTTTTGACAAGGGTCTACTTTTTTTGAATATTTTTATAGATATGCACATTGCTATTGAAGATCTAATTTTCAACTGAAAGATTTTTGAGGTGCTGGTCTAATCAGTTCTCTCTGATGCAAGAACAAGAGGGAGAGAGATCTAAATCATCAGGTGGTATTTTCCATATGAAAATGCAGCTCTTTACAGTTGCATTTCACAAAATCCTTTGAAAGGTTTAATTTTATTCCACTTAAGAAAAACAGCTCTTGAAACTTGGAAAGTTACCAAAAACAGAACCAAAGCAAATCATCTAGACAATCCTTAAAAATGGTACTTTTTCCAATTTTGTCTTGATAATTTGGTAGGAGATGGAGTCTCTTGTCACTTATCATAGCGCGAACTCTGCTTGTCAGTTTGACCATTTCCACATCTCTTGCAGTAATCCCACTCCCTCCAGCTTTCTCCCTACTTGTGTAGTTACACCTTTCAACATGACTGAAAGAGTTTGGATATCTAGTTCTGTTATGCATACGGAGCAAGTCATACTGTACTCTAACAAAACTATAAAATTTTAACAGTGTTTGAACTATATTTGGGTTTAAATCTGACTGCTTTTCTTTGAAGCTGGTAGCGCTATTTTTACACGAGTTTTAAAATTACTTTTATTTGTGTTCAGACCTGCACTGTTATTTTCCAGCATTTCTTCCTCTGTCTATATATATTTACAAAACACACAATCATTATGTTAGGTCTTCTTTAATGCTTCCCCTTAAACTCCAGTAAAATGAGATAAAAATTAAAACCATATTTCCTGTAAAAAAAATCGAAACAGAGTGACTATTTTGAGAGGAGTATTTCTAGAGACACAACATCTGTAAAGAATGCGAAGGGAGAGGAAGCAATACTGCAGCATATGGTTTCCATTTGGAATTTGAAGAAGAGATGGTGTTGTGAGATAGGTGGTGTCCTTCCCTCCGATATTTTATTGGAATGCAACAAGGGAGAAATTGCCTGAGTTTTCCGCTTAAGAGATTCTGCAGGGTAGACCATGTTCTCTGCAGCATCTCCTCTTTGTGTGGTGCAGCAGGAGCCTAAATTCACCTCATTTCTGCAATATTCAGTTTGGGTTCTGCAAGTCCTGCAGTGCTGTCAGATCTCAAAAAATCCTTGCTTCAGCTTTTAGCTAGGAATATTTTCAGCTCACTTAAGGACAACACCTACACCATTTGCACAAAATCGCTATTATCAGCCCATATTCAGGGGTGCTGAGTTAAGAATATCAGGAAAAAGAAAAACAGTGAAGGAAGGACAAGCAGTTCCTCTGGACAAGGGACTTTTTGTTGTTGTTTCAGAGGGGAAATGAAAAAATGCAAATTAGGCTTCATATTCTTCTAAAAATGCAAATAGTTATAGCAAAATATTTTGAAATATCAAGGTGGGCTCCCAACTGATATAAAGCTTCTGTGCTAGCTCTCAGTCTGGCCAACTGCATTTTAGGTTTGTGTGTGGTCAGGATGCACTTTGAAATTATATATGCCATTAACTGACTGCAATTGGAGGTGCTCTGCTCTCCACCTTCAAAAGACAGATCATTTTTTGATGCCTAAATATAACCTTCAATGGATGAGCCATCTGGGTTTTCACAAATCTTTCCAAATGTTTCACAACATAAATACGGCTGAGATGATTATGAATGTATTTCTCTAAATGCAAATGCTGTGTTCATCATGCTCCAAAATGTGGAGCATCTCCTACTGAGAAGCCCTCATGGCTTGATACTGATGAGCAAAAATATAGGTAGCAATATCACTGATGCATTCACGACACATTAAAATGTAAATATTTCCTTTGTGATCAGTTTCAGTGGGAAAGTAATGGCATTTCCAGCCTCAAACTTTGGACAAGTGTAGTATAATGTTACTTGGTTGGTACCACACTTCAAATCTAGTTTGTTACACTGTGGATAGATGTTTGAAGTATGTGTGAAATTCATGCACAACGCGGTCCAGACATGTGAAATTGCTATTCTATGTCATATAGCCTTAGAAGAGCAGCTTTGCTGACAGAGTGGCGCTTAAGGAAGCATCTTTTCTTGCTTGCCTTTTCTTTTTTTTTTTCTACCCAATGTGTCCTTTTACTAATTACAAATTCCAACAAATTTAATTAAATCTATTTTTGTCAGGATAAGAAATAACAGGATGATTTTGATCCAGCTTGCACCAGGAACCTCTTCTGTATTCACAGCTCTGTGTGCAGGGAGGGACCTTAAAACCAATAGTGCGAAGAGGAGCCGCTGTCTGGAGCAAGCTCCGATCTGCTCCCAGGGGCAATGGGAAGGAGGTTGTTTTCCCATGCGCCTCTCCCAGACGACACACTGGAAGAAACTTTGTTCAAAAAACCCCTGATGAGCTGTCTGGAGACGCGCTCAGAGCAGCGATGCGGGAGCTCCTGGGGGCTGGAGGCTGGCTCTCAAGCCTAGGAGCCAGCTGGCAGCTGTAAAATTTCCTGTAGAAAAAAAGAATAAATAGACTCAAGCAAAATAAAATGAATGCAAATGAAAAAGACTGCAAGTCCATGCTCCTCTGCAGCCTATGCACTTGTTTACAAAGCAGCAATTGAGGCTCTCCGAGCATCGTGGTGTGGCTGCAGGTGGTCTGCAGAGCCTGCAGCAGGAGCGGGGACAGGAGGCAGGGTGCTGGCAGGGACAGTGCTGGCAATAACGCAGTGGCCTCCTTGAGGACCTGGCTGGCCACTGGCCACCCACTCCGGTGGCCTGATGTGGGGTTCCCTCAGGGTGGGCAGAGCAGCTCAGGGCCTGTGAGGAAGAGGCCCACACTGGGGCTGGTCCTCCTGCACCCTAGGACCTGGCGGCACCCGGGAGCCAGGAGCCACAACGGGTATCACTAGGTGTCCCTGGAATTTTAGTGAGGCTGAACTCTTACTTGCCTTTGCGGCAACATTTCTGCTCGAAGGGTGCCTGGATGTGTTTGCTCATTGTCTGGAAAATGAACCTGGGGATTTGTGGTAACACGGTTAACAGGTAGGTGAGAGAGAAAATTACTTCTGCATCAAAGCAAATATTTGAATAGTGTCGTTCTCTTCAAGGAATATATCCACCCACTACTGTGTGTGAACAAAACCTCCCCTTTCAAATGGGAGATAGTAATGAGCTACACAATGTTCAGTTCTCAACAGAGCACCAAATTAGTGAGCACTGGCTTATTGGATGGCTTAATGCGCGGCAAGATGTTCCTAAATTAATAATTGATGGAGGAACAGTCATGAACATCTTCTTTTGCCAAAGATTAATCTTCTTCATACGCCTTTGCAAATACAACTTTAATAATAATTTGAATAGGTTAAATAAAGCTATTGCCATATTCCTAAATCACACTTAAAATGATTCCTAGCCACTGACAGACCGAATGAGCTAGGTTTTGCTGTCAAGGCATCTACAGTACCGCCTTAGAAGACAAGTACTATCAAGGACAACCTAGATTAAACCCTTCTGGTATGAAATATTAAGTTTTCATCCGTTCCTTTGTGCTGCTATTTCCCAGAGGTGCTGTTACTTTCTGCCTGTACTGAAACTCTTACTTGTAAATAAATATACAGTGACTATTTCTGGGACACCTTCTGAGCTTTTTTCACAGAATCACAGACTGGCTGAGGTTGGAAGGGACCTCTAGGGATCATCTAGTCCAACCCCCTGCTCCAGCAGGGATACCCAGAGCACGTGGCACAGGGCGGCATCCAGGCGGGTTTGGAAGATCTCCAGAGAAGGAGACTCCACAAGGAGCCTCTCTGGGCAGCCTGTGCCAGGGCTCTGGCACCCTCACAGGAAAGTTCTTCCTCAGATGGAGGTGGAACTTGCTGTGTTCATGAATAAAGATTTGTCTTTTGCTTGTTGGTCATTAACTGTGGTTCAGAGTATAGTCATATAGTGTTTCCCAGATCTGTCTTGGTTGTTTCAGAGAGTGCTTTGTGAAGGAATAGGTAGGTACATGGTTAATGATATCATGGCTGGAACTTATGAAATGAAATAGAAATGTCTTCCAAAGCAACCTTCCTCCAACCACCTCACACTTAGCCAAAGTTTTACCGGTGTTGGTGAACCTGATCTAGCTACAAGATTTCCTGAGGACTCCACACACTAATGATGGCACCCAGCCATTATTTGCTTGTATGCCACCATATCAACAAAAAAATGCAAGATGACCATGAAGATAGGGTGGATTGAGATCGTACTACTGATCCCAGCCCCTTCCTGCCGTCTCCCTGCTCTGTCCCTTACCATCTCTACAATACCAAGGACGCTTGAAAAGTTCAAGCTGTTGAATATAGATATTACAGATAGAGGTTCCTGAGGATTTTCTATGGGGAATGAGTGTTTTGTCTGCAAGACCACTCTAAGTCACCTAAATCTTTAACAAATCCTTTGCAATGCCAGCAGAGTTCAAAGGAAAAGCTGTCTTAGCCCTTAGACACTTGTCCTTTGAAGGGTACAGTGCTGTGTATGGATGAATATATAAGAGGAAAATATCTTAAATTATCCATCCTCTTTCTTTGGATTGTGCTTCCTGATGAGGAGCAAACTGCAAGGCAGCAGAAGGATGTGCTTGGAAATCTGAATTATGTTGGCAGTGGAGTCTCCATCACTGAGAGAAGGGAGCCTGATGCCTCCTGTCCGGGATGTGCTCTTGGCCCCACCTTCAGCCAGACAATCTCACATCCTGCAAGCAACCTGAGGAAACATGTGCATGCAGATGTGAGCAAACCCTGTCAGGGCTGTGGGCAAGCTCTGTCCCACAAGAGGTCATTTTTGGGATGCCTTGGTGCTTTCCTCCTCACCACCTGCGCATGCAACCCTCCCTCTGGTTCGGCTTCTCCCCCACATGTGAGTTCCGTGGCTGATGTTCCTCCCAGGCAGGAGTGTCCTCACAGTTGCCGTGTGTCTGCAATGCAGCCGCAAGAAGCTGCAAAGTCACTGACGTGTCCTCAGACCCGTGACAGAGAGCAGCTCGCTGGATGGGTCTGCCATAAAGTCCACATGATGGTAGGCAACTACCATTCACCAAGCAGATTAATTATTTACTGTGCTGCTCACTGAATGATGCTTGAAAACTTGCAAAGCATCAGGTCATTCATTCCTCTATATGTAAGAGATGGATGAGCAATGAGAAGTACTAGAAGGTCTGCCCAAGCTCTACTTTTTAAGGTAATAGCAAACACACAGATAGTGTCTGTGTCTGCACCGTGACCAGACCAACGATTTTAGCCCATATGAGCAGACTAATGACTTCAGCCCATATCAGCCTATCTCTGCTTGATTTCCTATAAGCAACATGCTAGTACAGCTGCAGTGATAAGAGTGTGGACTAGCAACTTGAATTAGCACCAGTCTATAGGTGACTTGCACGTGCTTTGATAAAGCTGGGGTGTTTGTGCCTATGCCTCTTACTCTGGCTGAAGTAAATCAGTGTGTTTCAATTCCTGTGGCAATCATGACTGTGATTGAAAGGCAGCTTTAACATCACATACCTGGGCATGTGGACATCCAGGCAGGGGAAACTAGAGTTTTCAGTGCCAACACGGACTGGGTATGTTACTGAGTCCCTCCACTTCTGTCATCAGGGTAACACTGAAACTGCTTTCCTGCTTTCTTGGTGCACTGTAAGATAAATGCTTATGAGATGCTCAGAAAAAAAAGACTGAGAGTGCCTGTAAATAAAATGCAAATAATGTGGCAGTGTAATTGCACAGAAATAAGAATTCTGGATAAAATTCCTTTTGGGAGTGAGTACTGAAGCCATAATGGCATGTTGGTGCAGCCGGTCCAAGCAGTAACGGGGGAGTTTAGCAGCTGAATAAAAACAACACTGATTACATTGAACATTTAGAATTACTCTCCTAAGGGTGGAGGATCGTGATATATCTGATTTAGATATCAGATCTATCAGATTAGGCACCTCGAACTGCGTCAGTGCATCAGTGTGCCCAAGAATTCTGTGGTAGTGTGGCAGCTTTTTTTTTTTTTTTCTTCAGCTGTATTGGCTATTTCAATAAAAGATACCATCTTTTGTCTGTAAAACATGCTGCTCCATGAGAGAGCATATTATTTTAGCAGAAAGTTAAAGTGATCTATGTGGTATCAGAGTGCTTTGAAGAATTAAAGGAGTTTCATGAGCAAGGAGATTGCATACTTTGCCTTTTTTCCAGTTGCACTATCATTTTTTGCAAAAGAAAATTTGTGAGCTGTGGGGTTATGTTTTATTAGAATGAATAACTTCCATGGTTATCAGATAAAAAAAAATAGGCAGCTTCAGGATCACAAGCTGGAGGAAGATTTTGAGGTTCATAAACTGAGCAACCTTTTTCAGCAATAATGGTCGATATAATAAAATAATTGTATAACAACCTTGTTTTGCCTGATCTTTATCTCATTAAGGCTACAACACAACTACCATTAAGATTTATTTTCACTCCTAATTAAAACACAAGGCCAGAATCAGTCAATGTTAACTGCCAAGACCGTAATGATTTTGTTTGCTGCAGTGAGCAATTGTAGTTAAGTGCAACGGGTAACAACCAACTGTAAATTGTTTCTGAACAAAGAGGATGTGTGAGTAATCCTATACTGCCCTGTGCTTGATAACATTTTGGGGCTTTCTTTAAGCAAATATTGAGCTGGAATACCTCACCTGCCCTGTTTTGAACTGCATGACATACTATTTAAAGCATGAATCATTTTAAACATAATGCAATGGGATATTAAAGCCATTCTGGATTGTTTCAACCTGAAATATCCAGGGCAGAGCCTAAATGGCTTTGCATACTCCTTCTAAAACAAACCTGTCCATTCTCAGAGAAAAGTGTATCCCAAGCCAGAGCCAAACCGAAACAAAGCAGAGTGACTTGCACATCCAGCCCGTCCAAGCTGAGACTACAATTGAATGCTTAACACCACAATGCTGAATACACTGAAGTGCAGTGATCATCTCAGGAGTTGCATTATCTGACCCCACAAGGAGATTTTTTTATGAAAGTAGTAACAATAAGTGCATATATATTTTTAATAGAAAGAGCAATGTAAAAATGTATAGTTTCTGGATTAAAGATAAGCCAATATAATAATCAAATTTTATGAGTCTGTTTTTTGGCGAAGTTTTACAACGCTTCTGTGATTCCTTATCTGTGTATCTCTCCAATATTTGTCTTGGTTTTAGAATTTGGACTTTACCATTCACTTTAGCCTGATATTTTTAAGCATCTGACTCCAATTCTCCTTTCAGAAAGCAAGGCAGGTGTAGGAGTTGGACACTCTGCCAGTCAGATACAAGTCTGACTATGGATGCAGGTATATAGAAATGGTGTATTATATTGTTGGACAGGATGATGCACGTTCCTTAATTCATATAAAATCAGACTATCCTAGGGTGATGCAAACCATCTGGGTTTGGAGTCTTCCAAGGAGGCAATTTCTATTAGCTACCGTGGAGCAGAAAAAGGCAAAGGCTGAGTGTTTTCCTGGGATATGATCAAGAAGAATGTGAGGTATTAGTACAGCACTGGCACCCAAGTGTACTTGTGAGTTACAGTGTGTACATACTGAAATCTTGCTGTCATCTGATCTCCAAAAGGAGCAATTAAATCTGACTGATATCTCTGTTAGGTTTGCAATTTATCTGTACATTTTTAGCATGCTCAGTGCATGTACTTTTTCATCTTGTGCTTATGCAATTATGTAATTCTATTTGCAGTGAATAAATAGAAAGATTTGAGTTAGTGGAGATCTGCAAAAACTTTTTATCCTTTCCCAATAAATATTCCGTCTCCTTTCTCACTGTTTTATCTGTCTGCAGTTTCTCTTCAATCGTATTTGTTTATTTCACTATCACAGTGGGGAACGCTGAGCCAAAGTTAATCCAATTAAATAATTTCCAAAATACTTAAAATTTATTTTGCAGGTTTGCTTAGCTAGGAATTCACTGCCAAATGAAAAGAATCAAAACCCTTGCACTATTTCTGGCTTGTAAATATGATCTCTTTTGTCATTGCATACTCAGGTGAACCAAGATATGGCAGCTCAAAATTGAGTCTGTGTAACCTTATATTCCTCAAGAGAAAGAAGAAAATTTGCATCCAGTTCATCTCTTTGTTTTCAAACACAGTGTTTGGATCTCACAGCCATTCTTCTCCTCTTCTCCAAGAAACTTGCTAAACAAAGAACAAAACCAAACAATCTACGTGATTTATGGTTCTCAAATTTACAAAGTGATTTAGCAGGGAAACCTATGTGAAAACCTACTGCAGGGCTACTCCATAAACCAATTTAATTTAGAAATCCTTCAGATTAGCACTGTCTGTGCAGGTAAACTAGGATACAATTCCAAAATTTCAGTGACTTGAAAGACTACCTGCTGGAGAATGTCAGCAGCTTTCCTCCTCCCTTTAATGTACCTACTAGATATCTTAATGCATCTTTGCAGTTTTATTATATACCAACATTACATAGTTGTTAGTCTCCATCCTGATTTTAAATGCAAATGTTCCTAATGATTTTTTAATTTGCGCTCTGAGGCACATATACAGACATCAGGAATTTGTGGTCTGATTGTTGTCAATAGACACTAATTCTCTTGAAGTTATAAGATGCTTTAACAGAACTTTGCCTTGAAAGTACTTATTTACTTGCATATATATGCAGCAAGTCTTCTGTATCCAAAAGTTTGAATGTCAGATACATTAAGGCCTATGAAAATATGGTTTCTGTCCTTATAAATCTTGCATTACTTATGTTATAAGACATCATGTGAACTTTGCTACTGACTTCAGAAGTACAACACAGTGAATATAAGTTACCCACACAGATGAAGGCTCGTAGACTTTCCTCAGTTTAGAAACGACGTATGCAAGGTTTTTCTGCAAATCTCCTGCTGTCTTGAATTAATTAGCTTGCTGTTTTTGAAGGTAAACTCTGCTGAATGCTGCTCTTCATTCTTAAATGCTGTTGCAATGGGATATCCTTCCCTTGGGGCTAGATCAAGGTCTGAAGTATGTAAAACAATGTTTGTGCCCCCTTAGTTACTAAGTCTCTAAGATTTATGCTTTCTCTTGTAACCTGTATCACTTAGATATAGAGCATTATTCTATATTCTGACATCCTGTATTAACCAGAGATGCAACTCCCTGGAATTTACTTTGCATTGTTACATGAAACTGAGCCTGGAATGAATCCAATAGCTTTTTCTGTAACTAGGGTTTATTTCTAGATAGAATACCATTTTTTTCTTTTACTTTGTTTTCCTGTGGTACATATTTCTGATACCATTATGTAGCTGTGTGGTGTGTGTGTCTGTGTTCTTGAAGAGGCACACAGGCTTGTATGAATTTTGTTTAACTTCCCTACCTGTATGGGATTAGAATCTCTTTTTAAGAATATTTGTTCAAAAGCCAAGAGCTGTTTTTGAAATATCTCTAAAAGGACCAATCTCTCTCTTTCTTTTTTTTTCCTTAGAAGAAAGAAAAATATACATAGGTTGACAGAATTCACCCTAACCCTGCTCTCTAAGATGGTAGACTAAAGAATAGTTGAAGATCAAGTGTCTCAAGCCTATCTGCTGTTTAGTAGTTGAATACTTCAGAAGAAATATGCATGTACTTTAAATAAACATCTTGGCTTTCTTTTTGCCTTCTTTTATGTGTTCCTTCCTTTTCATCTTGCAACCCTTCTTATTCACTTTCCTAGAAAAAGCTTTCATTATAAAGATACATGGGAAAGCAGGAGGCCTTTCTTAGAGCTGTCAGCACCTGCAGCTCCAAAAACAGAGTTGAGAGAGCCAAGAGAAATCACAATGGAAACTACTGGGGTCATAGAAGCAATTTCTTCTTAAAGTTTCTTGTTTCTTTAAAACATGATTGGGGAAATAGTGGGGAGCACTTCTTCCTTTTTGCTCCCCCCTTTTTTGTACATCTGGATCGCGTAGTTTCTCCAGCTCTGATTCATGCTTTGTCTGTTACTGTTCACAGGAGAAACCCTCAGGTGAGAGAGCCTGCAGGAGCCTCTTACTTGAGCATCCACTTGATAGTACCATCAGCAAGGCCCATGTAGTAGCTGTTACCAAGACTTTCTGTATTAAGACACTGCTTTTCCTCTTCCTCCTATCTCCTGGAGGCAATGTGTAATTTTCAGAAATACGTATTTTCTCTGACTTGTGTATGTTTATCCATTACTTTAGAGCACAAATCAAGCTGAAAAGACATACAGATGTTGCTTGGGTTTTTTTGTTTGTTTGTTTATTTGTTTTTGTGACAGAAAATTTGGAGGGTTTTGGACATCATAGTGTGAGGACAGATGCCTGCTCCCTCTCTCCTTTGCCATTGCTCCAATATATCATAAAAATCACACACATCAAGAGAGAGCAGGGTGCTATGCCAAGCCAGATTTTGGCACCAAATTAAACATTGACAAACGGAGCCAGGACTTTTATCTGGCTCACATCTTATGCTTGTGTTCAGTGTATTAGCAACATGACCCTCTGCAGAGCCTGACTTATTGGCTGATACATCCCAGTTCTAGCTGGATCCAGACCGTACATGCTAGGTCTGTGCCTCCATCCCGAAGCCCTAACAGGAGGATGTACCCTGCAAGAATAAGAAAACCCTGCAAAAGCACACAGGGTGCCAGATGCTCATGTACACATGCTTGCATGCTGCTTTGCAATGGGTCTTCTCGGCACTTTTACTGCAAGCTTGCAACTGCTTCAGAAACTAAACCACAGCACATTTTCTGGGTCTGAAAAGAACCTGCAGTTAACAATTCTTCCAGTGAATTAAACTTCCTCTCCATTAGTATTCAACAGCTCTTCCATATGTTGTACTTCATTCCATTTAAAGTAAGACCAGGATCATGACTACGCACCTAATAGTGTTATTGTGAAAATATGCATGGCTATGAATATTTGAACTCTAAGATGAACTTTCTTGTGGCTTTCCAAGACTAGGAAAGCTCATTTATACCTAAAAGTCTTTCTTTTTTTTTTTCACTGCTAGACTGAAAAAACTTTCTTCCATGGTCTTATTATTTTATTAGTAAATGTACCGAAATTCTCTGCATGTGATTCTTCTTGTGTTGACTTTGGAGGATGCCAGGAATAACAGTGCTGAAGTCAGAAGAGCTAGCTACCACCACATAAAATAAAGTCCTATTTCTCCTGTTTTTCTGAAGCAGCTGCAACAGTACAGTCTCAGTGATGATATGGTAGAATTAGGAATAGTTTTTACTTTATATAAACAGTACCAAAACCACTTCTTCATGCATTTATTTAGATTTGTACAAAAAAAAAAAAGAAAAAAAGAGCACTTGAGGCTTTTGCCAAGTTCCTTGGTTTTCTATGCTCAGACAGACAAAATTTTGAAACAACAAAGATTAATTTTCAACCTTGAATATATTGATAGAAGCTGGTGTATCTCCATTGTTGGAAAGAGATTATGTTCAAATGTGCTTGAAGATGGGCCTTAAGTCAAAAACAAAAATACTAGATGTTGATGCACTTTTCTCCAAGATGCTCTGGTTGCTAGATACAGCTAAGTGATGATACGAGGAAATGAATATTTATTTATTCTTTGAACTTTTTCTTATACTTTTTTTCCCAAATACAGCATTATAATAATGGAGAGTGAGTGAGGACAGCAAAAAGAGCAATAATATTTACTTTTTGCCACATCCATACTTAGTGTCTGAAATAAATGGGAAAGTATTCAAAAAGGTGGAAGAAGGCTGTGATGCTGGACTGTGTCTATGTTGTTTTTCAATCTGCTCAATAAGGGATCTCTTAGAAAATTTTGAATGAGTTCAGATATAGTTTTGCTTTTGTTTTCTTTTATTTAGAGCTCGAATAGTGGGAGTGAACATTGAGAGTTAATATAAGCCTGGTATGTTAAATTTAAAAGAAAGTTAAATTGCTGGGTAATCACAATAAAAGCACATTGGATAAAATATGTCCCCATCTGTGCATGTCAGATCGATCTCCAAGTGTAATTGCTTCAGATAAAGCACATCGTGGCATTTGAAAGGTCATTCAGGGGATAAACTCGTACAAACCCAGTCACAGTGAGGCACAGGCACCAAATATTAGTGCTTCCGAACAGAGATGTGAAGATATTCCCTTCTCTTTTCTGTGTTCTCTACGTCTTCAGCTCTCTCTTCTGTGGTGGTGGGGAGGAAAAAAAAAAAAAAACTTCCTGATCTCAAAAGAATGTTTTAAGACACAACTCATGCTTGCATCATGCTTCAGGACGTTCCCCAGAGATGCGATTTTGCGCTCATTGAAGTCAGTGCCAATGTCCTTATCATCCAAGAGACAAGATTCAGGAGCGAAGGAGGACTAACTTTCTGGTGTTCAGTCACAGACAAGATCACTACAAGAAGAAAGAACTACTTTTCTTCTTATTATTATTCTTTCTGTTTTCAGCTGAAATAGTTCTTATTTATATCACAAAAAAAAAAAAAAAAAAAAAAAGCAAAGCTGCAGGAACTGTTTTTTCTTTCTTTTTCTCTTGCCTTCACTTGATGTATCTGTGGATATGCATCCTGGAAAAATAATGGAGTCTGTGCCTGAGAGGCAGAGCTTGGGCTTGTGCTTAGGTCTGGGCAAGCATGAAATTCCCTTTCTTGCTGCAGGAGTGCAAACTCCCTCCTCACAGAACTACGGCAGCAATCCTAGGGGGATACGGGTTCATCCTCTTCCTCCTTCCATTTAAGAAGGCCTTGCTCTTCTGAAAAACAATAATTTCTCTCTCTACTTTTTCTTCACTCCCTTTTTAGAGCAAATGCTTGGGCTGAATGTTTGCAAAAACATGGGTTGCAAAATTACTAAGGGAAGAGTATAAAGCAAAACAGCTATTTTACTCTTTAATTGAACAAACGGTCCTGTCAATTTTCAGCAGCTGTATACCACTTTCATAGGTATCAAAAATAAGGGAAAAAACATAAAGAAAAACAGTAACACTTGTTTGCTTAATCTTCATGTATGATTCTTTCCGCTTTAGTGTTTTAAAATATCTATTCATGATATATGCTTTCTTCCTTATGAACAATCCTTATGTGGATTGATTTCTACTAATCCTGGCGCAAAGAGGGAGAAGTTGCTTAAAGGTTGCTTAAACACAGAAATCCGCTTTCACTTTACTAGTCCAAAACGTCTTTCTGTTGTTACACTGTCCCTGCCCCCTCCAAAAGAAAAACACACATGCACACGAGAAAAACATGTCCTTATTTTTTACAGTGAAAAAGCTCAGGGTGCAGAATTTAATACAATCCAAAGACTACAATTGTTCTCACGATAATAACTGGACCACATTGTTCTCACGTCAAGTTTTTCTGTTGCTGTTTACCTTCCCCTCTGTAAGCCAGGTTTTCTATTGTGCTATGTCAGTCACGCGGAGCACAGTGTCTGGAAAGCAGCCAGCCATCATCTGGGGGAGCCTTTATCCAGGCCCTGCTACCTTTGCTGCGGCCCAAAGCAGAAGGGATTTACGGTGGCAGAGCCAGGGTCGGCAATCACCCCTTGCCGCGCAGGTGTGAGCTGTGGCTTGTGTGCCTTGCACTGTGCCAGGTAACAGAGCAGGGCAGGCGGCTGGAATTCCACAGCTGAAACAGAGAGCAAACAGGGGGTGAGACTGTGTTTAACGAAGCACATCCTTTGCAGTTTGGAAACTGGCTCGTAACATGTGCCCAAAAATCAGGCCGTGGAAGGAGCTTGTTGAGGAATGAGGAAACTTCTGCATTTTCTCACTTTCTTCTTCTCTTGTTTGAATGAGTGCTTGAATTTAGATGAGCAAAAATTCAGGTATGTACATCCTTTCCAAGTAAGGGATGTTCTTAAAGAAAAACCCTACCCTTGCAGAGGAACTGTACGATTCTCTGCAGATTTCTTGTTCCAGCTTCTAGACAGCCAGAAATCTCATTCCCCGTGCCCCAGATTTCTCACTAAGGAGATGCCAAGATTCAATGACATCAAACCTCTCGTCAGCCCCTCCTCAGACATAGTCTGCCAGGTTGCGGTCCAGGAGCATAGAAAACTGCGCTCTTAAAAGGGGATTGATGCCTTTGTTTTTTGCACCAGACAATGAACAAATAGATGCACTGGAAAGAGCCAGAAGTTTTTCATACAGATTCTTGTGCATTCCCACATGTCTTTGGTAATGGCTTTGCTATCTTTTCCTGTGAATGAAACACAATACATTAACAGCTTTGTTCAGATTTGAGACCACAGACTCTTTGTGTCTCAACAACAGCTGTTTAAAAGTGTTTTAACGCACTGGGTTGCTGCCAACCCTCAGCATTTCTTTTGTTTCCAATACACCTTTATCACAGTTTTAACTGAAAAGCTGTTCAATATGGTTCTGCAAACAGCTCTTCATGACCTCAGACCAGCTACTCTAGAGGTTTAGTGGAAATGTTGAACAGCAAGGAATTATGCTCCGCAGATCTCTGCATTAAATGCTTTTCATAAAGAACAAAAACACTATGGAGAGAAGATACTTGCACCACTGTCCCATTTATCCTTTGTTTGAAAGACAAATGAGATTATAGCTCGTTCCATGGAACTGTGATAGCAGCAGCTGTTTAATTTAGTGAAGCAATGTAAGTATTTGTTGATTTGCATGAATTAAAAAAGATCATTCACAAATACGATGAGTGCTGCTATAAAATCTGACCTCTAGATGTCCTGGAGAATGATGGAATTTCAATGTAATGGCAAATTTTAACAAACATATTTTAATGACTTTCTCCAAGAAATGCAAGTGTACGGCAGTTGGGTGACCAGTACACCGCTACAAGGCAAAGAGTGTCTTGACAAGCTGTCTCCACTATTTCATGCTTTTTAAGGATATAGAAGAATTCAGGCTAGATGATTGTTCTCCTTCTGTACATAATTAAAATCAGGACCTAAATAGGTGTTTTCCTTTGTAGAAGCCTAGGTGCAGTTAAAGAGTGAAATACGACGGTGCAGCATTTCGACTGTTATTGTTAACAGGTACTGTGTTCAAGCTGTTGGAAATGAGTCTTGTTGGCACATATCCCAAGCTGCTGAAAGAGAAGTGTATACCTTATGTGCTGCAGCAGCTTGAGATGTATTTTAGATGGGAATGTTTAAAGACTGGCAGTAAAAGTAACCAGCGCTAATTGCACTGTGCAGTTTGCCAAGGCTGCAGGGAAACTCCCAGGGCATGTTACAGCAAATGCCATCAAGATAATTAATCACTGACTGGATTGCGAGCACAAATAAGGCAACTTTGTGCTATGTTAATAATACCATTTGCCGCAGGTAAAATGCCCGTCTGTTTTGTTGCTTGTGAAATATAACATATATCTATATTATTTGTGGAAAATAGGAGGCTAATTTATAGCATAAAGAAACAGACTTATAAAGGGTTCAGCATTTGTATGTTCTTACACTGCCTCTGCCATCTAACTTCACTTTTTCAGCTTCTTCCAGACAGCTTTCCCTTTTGGCAATCTCAGGGAGAACCTCCAAATCTTCTAGGTGGGCTCTCCTCTATACCAATCTGCTCAAAGTACACATATCACATGTAGCTGCTTTTCCAACACGAGGAACAGAGTGTCAAACTGTATACAGAGATAGGTCAAAAAGCCCCAAACAAACTCTGGCCCTGACAAGTCTTTGGGAAGGTGTTGGTTTAACTTTGCTGCTGCTGCCAGGGAATGCAGACTGGTGGTAGGACAAAGCTCTCTGATCCTTCACCTGGCAAGTGGGCAAATCACTTTATTGACCTTTACCTGAGTTTCTTTGTTTGTAAAACTGAAATAGCAGGTCGGACTCATGCAGCGGATGAGCAACATAATGAATCCTTTGGTGGATACTGAAGGGACCACAACTAAGCTACTGAAGGAGAGTAGCTTCAAGGAATTAGCTTGGAGTTATTACTCAAAAGTTTAATTTAATCGCTGTGATAAATCTACATGAATAGAAGCAGAGAAGTGATAAAAAATTAATATAAAAATGAAAAAGAGGCAGATGCTAACTTATTCTCACTAACTATACTAACTAATCCATGGTAATCTTCTTTTCACTTGATTTATGTAACCTTCATCTCTTCTTTGACTTATCATATTAGTAGTTTATTGATATCTTCTCTGCACCTCATATGAATCAGACCATAAATCAGGTCCCTTTTGCTTATTTATGTGTGTACCATCATCTATGACACTTAATGAAGAAGAGTATTGTTCAGCATTAGTTATAGTTTTGTTTGTTTTTGTTTTTACGGTGATTAATGTTTTATTTTGCTTACAGATTAATCTAATTGTTTTCTGCTGGTTTTGAAAGTCTGTAATGTGTGTAATCCCTTTAATGATCTCAAATACAGTAAAGCAAAATAACCTCATTCTACTCCTTACAAAAGGCACTGATGAGTTAAAAGTACAATAATCGAAGAGTAATCAGGTAATTATCATGTGGAACAAAAAGAGCCTGATCAATTTTATCTTTTGTGGTTATCATTATTTACCTCCAGCTCACCTCACTGTCATTTTACCCTTTCTGTTCCCATAGTGACATCCTCTAGAGTGTTAAAAAAGAAAGGGAAAAGGGGAGCAGACTAACAGAGCAGACAAAATTGTGCTTAATGACCTTGTCTCTGCTATATCATTATGTTCCATTTGACTTTTTTTTGTGTGTGTGTGTGTGTGTGTATGTGTGTGGCATCCTCAAGCAATGAAATAGATTAATTTCCAAGTCCATTATTTTGTCTTGCATTTCATGTGTCTTTGCTCTCCTAGTTTGAGAATCAGGTAAACTGCAGCACTTGGATTTGCATCAAGTTGAAATGACAGTAAGTGGATTTTTCTGCCTTTGGAGGAAATTTCTGTTACTTAAGATTGCAAGACTTAATGTTTCTTTTCATGAAAAAGCTGCTACCATTGAATTTTTGTTTGTGCCACTGTTGTAACATCTACAATCCTGTTATCTCCAGGTACTTGCTCTGAAGCTGCAACTTACGATGCTCAGACAAGCACTGGAATCAATCCCATTTTTAATGCAATCAAGAGATGTGAAAACAGTAAGAGCATCTATTGGCATTACCACAAATAGGACTGTGGTGGAGCTGTTCACCGTGGACTGCACTGAGAAGAGGAGCGTGCTCCACTCCGCAAAGGTTTCTTGGGCTACATAGCATGGGGTGCCTTGGATCCTCGGAAGTTTTAGCTACAGTTTAACTCTGACCAGTTCATCTTGCTCAAGCTTCTTAGAAGCTGCTTAAGGTAAGTACAGTGCCTTAATCATGCACAAATATTACCCCGACAATGTATCCCCTTCCTCATCTCTTGTTTCTGCAGATTTCCAAGCTGTGATCAAAGCCATCAGGCTGCCAGGCAGCTTTGCAGCTGCAGTTATCCAGGGGTATCTCTCACCTCTCCTCAGCCTTTTGTGAAGAGTTCTACTTGCCCAATCTTCATTAAGTGCATTTCCCAAAGTACGACGAGGCAGACAGGGCTGGCAGCACTTACAGCTTCGGGTCTGTCCTGTCCCAAGTCCATTCTGGCTAAAGCAGAGATCAGATCTGAAAGCCCCATGTAGTGACACCTCCAGTTCTGCAGTTATCTCATGTGTGACCTGTTCAAGGTTATCTCATGTGTAACCTGCAGGATCATCGGGCTCTGCTTGTGCTGTACCTCTCATCCGCTCTCCTCTCGGATACTCAATCCGAGGCCAGATCTGTTCTGAGGCCTCGTTTCTGGCCAGATCTGTTCCTATGTAGCCCAGCACGTGTGCTGGCTGTAATGGAGCATGAGCTGGTCCTTAACTATGGCAATTTTTCTTTTCCTGCATGCAGTCATCATGGTAATGTTGTTTATAGAGTTTTTCACCTGTGCATGACAAAACACTTCACTGATAAAGACAGCCATCCCCATTCAACAGACACAAAGAAAGATGGCACAAAATACCCCACTGTCAGTGATGGTGACCACATCTCCTGTTTTTAGGTTAAACTCTAGGTTGCTCTTCCCTTAAGACAGAGATGCCCACTATAGTGCTGCTCTGGCACAATTGTAAGTACTGCAGTTTCGATCCCAAGCCAGTTGGAAATGGATGAAAAAAATGACTTCAAGGGCTGTGAATAAGTTGGAAAGGGGGGAAAATTACCCTACATGCAGCTGTAGCTCATTTCATGAAGGAGGGTATGGCGGTACTGAATGGTGGCATTCCTCTCTGACAGATAGCCTCAACACTGCAGCAATGTTTGTTTTCCTACGTCAATATAAAACTTACCATTCTACTTAGAGAAGGAAAAGGGCATTGCCTGCAGGCTGACTTGAAATGCACAATTTTCCATTGCTTTTCTAGTGCACAAGGGTAACTACATAGTATTATATGATGTCCTCATTTATATCACCTCATTTATATGAGGACATTTATATTTATATTTATTATGAAGCTGTGTCTTGAAATCCTTCTGTTCTCTGGCACAGTCTGCATGAAGGAAGGTGTTCAGTGTTTTTGTTCAGTGGTGACAAGTTGCTACCATGTTTAATTAAGGACTGGAGCACCCAATGTTTTTTGGTATAATCAATGAATCAACCACATCTAGCTAAGCATTACGGAGTTCCTGGTTGTTATTAGACTGTCACAGTATTCCTGTTAGACCTATATGCATACAACACAGCAGCAGGGGTGAACAAGAGCACAAAACATCTCTCAAAACTGTGTCCTATTACTTTTGCTGTGCTTGTGAAAGAAGCAGGTATCTGTGCAATGCCTGTGCATCACACTTGAATTCTGAAAAAAAAAAAAAAAAAAAAAAAAAAGAGCAGTTTGGATTCTATTTTTTTTCTGCTGCTGATAAGGTATAATTAGTCTGTGTAACTCTCTGAAGCAAGATATCACCGAGAGCAGACACTTTAGTAGGATCCCAGAAAGATTAAAGTTTTCAGTGGAAAACAAGAATGTCTCCAATTTCAGAAGATAGGAAACACATGTATGTATATATCTGTTAGGAGAGAGAGGAATTCCCCAGCTTTCAGTGCTATAAGTGTTAAGAGAATATGCTACCATAACAGATTATCCTCCGAAGTGATTTCTATTGCTTCCAAGATAGCCACTGTCACTTACAGGAAAAAAATAGTGCATGGGATAGTGGACATAATGTAAAGTCCTGCATATTATTTTTAACATGAGAGATAAGACCAAAAAAAAAAGCATCTGTAATCCTAATAATAAAATATAATCGTAATAAGATTAAAATATAGACAGAAAAAAATGTGCTGTGACTGCACTATTATCTGTCAGGACAATGGCTCTGATTGTGGACTAACCAACAGCCAACTCACACAAGCTCCTTGCAGAAATCTTAAAGAAGACGTTACAACTGGAAAAGCTAGAGACAGGATCACAGCCTGGTCACCCCCCGAGTCTCTAGAGAAGAGATACCACTGCAGAAGGCTGCTCTGCTTGCTGCGGTAGCATGCCCTTCCACACACAGGTGCAGCTAAAGAGACAGCGAAGATGAAAGGAGGAAAGGGCATGGAAATTGAAAATAGATGAGGATGGTGCAGGTATGACCATAACAAGAAAAGTTCAGATTATTTGGTTTATGCAGGAAGATGAGAGGAGGATGCTTGATGGCCCAAGCAAGGAAGCCCAACCTGGGAGTTGCTGATTAAATGCTGAGCCTGCTAGAGCTAAAGCTTGAGTGAGTTTAGCTTTTTTGCAGCAGCAGCACCTCTGTACCTTTATCTCCCCGCTCCTTGTAGCTGTGTTGTCAGACCGGCTCTCTCATGGCAGTATCCAAGTGTCAAACAGGAGACTGTAAAATCACTAAAATCACCCAGACTTCTCACTAGACATTGTTTGAAACATCAACTGTTGACATCTTTTTTATTTTTTTTTCCTTTTTCTTTCTTTTAAATCATATGTAGATACATAGTTCTGCAGGAACGTATGTGCAGCTGTATTCTGTGTGCAGGGTCTGTTTTGGCTCGGTTTCATTTACCTCCATTTTCCCTTGTGGAGTGAAGAGACTCTAGCTGCTGATGCCTTATATGCCGACTCCAGCAAGCTTTACTCAGTCTGTGGAGCTGTACACAACTAATATCCTCAGGATCAAGCCTTTGAAGAAGAAGACTCTTCAGTATCAGGTGGCATTAGTAGAGGCAAGCATGCCAAAAGTAAACCCTTAAGAGATTTTTTATTTTCTCATGACAAATGCAGAGCATGAAGTTATTCTGGCACCAGCCCTGTAACATCAGGGCTGTCCCACAGAGCTATCGCCCATCAATAGAGATCAATAGAGAGCAGGCAGCCGATGTAGCTGAGTGCCATATTTTTCTCAATGTAGGACAAAGCTTTATTCCTATCCAAAATGTGTTTCAGCAATGCATCTTGTATGCGATCTCTACGAGCTTGGATAAAATTTGCTTAGGAATCTATGCTCACCCTCTCTTTGTTTAGAAAATTTTATGAAGCACATGGGCCAGTCAATATTAATATTGGTTTAGCACTGAGTATAGACTGCAATTGCTGCTAAGATCCTTCTTATTATGAGCAATTGCCCTGACATTCGTATCTATTTAAACCACATCCTTCTCTTACACAACCATCAATGATTTAAGATTCAAACCTTTTGTAGCTCATTGCCAGTAAAATGAAATATATACTATACCCTGACTTTTCTTCTCTGAAGTATTTATTCTCTGAAGTATTCATTATAAAGCATTAGTCACTGTGGATTACTCCACATAAATCAAATCATTATCACATGACTCCCAGAGCTAACAACATTCTCCGAACTCCTCCAAGAAGATATATCAATTTTCTAAGTATGTAATTACCACAGAATTCTCTCTCCTGTGTTTTTAATGTAGAAAGAATTCAACCCAATGAAGACAGAGACTGCCAGGCAGCAGATGAGACATTCACTCCGGCATCGCACCGCACCAAGCTGATCGGGGCTGACCACTAGGCTTCAGATACACTCTTCTACGGTGTTTCATCATAGGTTACCAGTGACAAGCCAGTGACAGGTACCTCATGGTGGCCTGACAAATAGACTTGGTGAGGGCGGCTCTCTCTGATGTGGGAATTGTGGCCAGTTAATTTGGTCCCTTTTCTCTCTCTCTCTCTCTCTCTCTCTCTCTCTCTCTCTCATTTTCCCTTTAATGATCGTAAAGGGCTTCCTCTATCTGCATCAGACTCCCTTGCAGCTAATTGAATCCCGGTGTTGTTGGCAGTACATCACATGGCTCCTTGTAAGTTAGAAATATAATCTTTGAGGTGACAGAACAGTGTCATTACTGTTAAACAAAAAATGGAGGACAGTCACGATTTAAGGCAAACACTTTTGTCTGCTGCCAAAAAATATCAAGAACATGAAATATGAATTCTCAGTCAGAAGGTGACTGGAAAGGATGTTTGTGGGGTTTGGACTGCTTTTTCTTCTGTTTGAAAACTGGGAGTGGAAATGAATTAAGAATCATTTAAATAAATCACAAATTCATAATTCTTTGTTTAAAGAATAGTCTGTATAATCTGATATGTAAAAATAGGATCTTGCATGATATAACTTGCTACATAATTTAAGAGACACCAAGAAAGAATTTCTAGGACTAAGTGGATTAAAAATAAACTAATTTGTGCCAGTTTTGTTGAACCAGGTAAGCAGATCCATGGAATATTTTCTCTACAAAGTAAAAGTAGGCAGAATACCAGCTGTATTAACTTGCAACTGATATTCACATGGAAAGTAAGAAAAGTATGCACAAACCTGCTCTCAAGCAGATTTGGGGGATATGGGATTTTTGTCCCACATTCAAGGGTAATGAAAATTGACGCTCAGAGTAAGCTTAACATTCACCTTCACTAATTTTCAGTGCTAAGGCAAACATAGAGAGTAATAAGAAACCATCATTTCATTTTGTGTTCATGGCAACTTTCTTTAATGATTATCTCCTGCCCTAGGATCAGATACATATGCTACAACTGCATGGAAATGTAGGCCTTTGCAAAACACTATTTCAACAGTTCAATTTAGGATACAAAAGTTTAAATTTAGACCAGAAGACAGGAAACTGGACTGATCAGAAAGCTATTACCTGTGGCTTTGACTGACATTAAACTTTTCCAGATGGCTTCCCCTCAGATGCAAGTCTGCCGGTAACTGTGACTTGAAGAGTGCTAACAGGGGCAATATCCAAGCTAAACTTAGAATCTACCTGGGATACCACATTGGTGAGGAACCTACAGCCACTTTCTGCTCTGCCAAAAATGAATGTGCAGAAAAGGTCTAGAGTCCAGCTCTGGATTTCAGTGGGACATGTCTACTAGATATTCGAACTTCCTCCCTTGCAGACATATTAAAAGAATTAGTGTGGAGTATTGTTGTCACTGTGCTTAAACACTGAATTCAAGAGAGACTGCCCAAGTTTAAAATGAGGTACCAGTGAGAATTCCAGCAAAACTGATTAAATTCTGATAACAACAACAAAACGTTTCTTATCTCCAAAAGCACCTCTGATGAGGAAAAATGCATCTGCTCTGTTTTATAATTGAGGCCCAACAAAATCCTAGCTCTTTTTTCTTCAAAGAATAGGCATTTTTAGTCTTTATTCAGCATCCACATTTCATCTTTGAATGGACTTGCAGGTAACTAGGTGCTTGGTTTGCTCAGCAAAACGCAAAATGCCTTTTTAACTGTCTTCAGATGTCTCAGTAAAATGCTAACACATTTGTCCAGATAATCACGGAACAAGGTAGGCTATTTCATTCCCATTATTCCCATATTTTACCACAGAGGCTTTCAATTATTTACATTAAAATATATACTCCAAGTCCTGGAAAAAATTGCTCTCAGGAACTATTATGGTAGCTACTACCATGTCTTTCTTTTCTGCCATGTCTACAAGCCTCCTCACAACCCTGGCTACCAGTTTTGTGCAAAGAGATGTGGCCAGAAGGGCTCCGTGCCTGATAAAATCCAGAGCTTGAATGTCTGGTGATTTTCACTTTGCCTGCACTGATGATCAGAGCTCTCTGAGTGTGAGGATTAGGAAAGATGAGCAGATTTCTGTTTCCCTCTGAGGGCTCAAGGAGTGAAGAGTTGCTGCAGGAATTCAACTTGGCCTCGTCTTCAGAGAAAACTCCTGACTTTTCAAGTGTCATCAAAGACTTCTCCACTCCATCCCTTATTCTTCTTGCTTCACTGAATGAGCAATAAAAAGATCATTATAGTTTGCTGCTGGAGACTGAAATAGGACAAAAGGTGAAGTTAAAATTCAAAATGCAAACAGCCTGCCATTGGAAAGTGGAGAAGGCAGCAAGAGCTGAATGTGGCCAAGAGTTATGGGGCAAGAGAGAGGGGCTCCAGCCGCACCGGGGATCCTGCTGAGGGGAAGTGTTGTCATTTTTGTGCTGCTGATTTCATCTCCTCTGCAGCTGCTTCAGCTGTAACTTTATTCAAGTTTGTGTCAGTTGGCCTCTCCATGAGAAAAGACATGAACTTTGCTGGCAGTTACCTTTCCTTCTGATGGGCCCAAACACAGGCCTTCTTTTCTGGTCCTGTTGTGGAGACTTTCTAAAAGGCAATTGCCTTGCTTGAGTTTCTGTCTCTACAATGCAGCTTACGGGACTGCAAATATTTTTAGAATTTTTCAGATGAAATTACTAAGTTTGGAAAAGACATGTTTGATATCTGAGTAGAAAAAAAGCTGAAATAGGGTTGATTTGTGTTTATGTAAAATTGACATGTATGTATAATACTTACGTACCTTCTGCTATACGTAGAAGTGGAGTGCTTGTGGCCCGACACTAATGAAAAAAATTATGTGCTTGGATTCCAAGGGAGTTTCCCTGGTTAGCAAATGCCAGGGACCGTATTAAATCATGTTGATGCACAATAATATTTTGTGGTGTACATTGGAGCGACAGATTTCTCACTGTCTGCCAGAAATTCCTGAGGGCTTTTCCACATATGAAGCTATACTATTTGACTGTCACCCTGCATGTGCTAACATTGTGTTAGCATTACGAAATGGCCTCAACTGGCACAGTGTCTCCCAAAAAAGAAAAGACTTATTTATTGTGGTGTTAATTCAGCATTTTTCTAGTGTTAGAAAATCTCAGTAGAGATTGTCAGGACACAGCCAAAACAAGTCATTCTGAAAATGCTGGAACTGATGAACTTCATTTTCAATGGGTTTATGTCTACCTCCATATACCACCCTCGCTACAGGGACTTCAGCTCTTTGCAGACTCAGCCCTATGGGCTCTGTTGCTCCTAGTGCCTCCTGGTCTTTCGCCCATGTCCATGGCCTTGGATGAACTAAGCTAAGGTGAACTGACTGGCTGGGCTGGTGTGGCTAGACCAGAAGAGTGCTCATGCTGCCACCCTTCCCTCAGTGGAGGCTTTCAGTAGATTCTGCTTTATTTCACCACCTGCTGGTTTTCACTATGTTTGTATGTGCTTCATATCCCTGAGATTATTACTGTTTTGCCACATCGTGTTTGCAGTAGGCCAATGGACTCATGAGGAAGAGAAAGCTTAACTGCATATACCTCACCTTCTAAGGAAGTCTGGTTGAAAAGTAACTCGTCATAGCAATAAAATGTTATGGCATAGATCAGGCTTCACACAGATTTCCTATGTGCTAAGTGTATTTGCACAACCCTTTGTTTGCTTGCTTATTTTAAGCTTCTGAGAAGAGATTGGAAATACAAACATTTTTTCCACTCTTTCATAATCATCATTACCTTTCTCATATCTTCTAGTATCTTAAATATTCAGGGTGCATTTATTTATTTTTCTTAACAACCTTATCGTGTTGCCCATTTTACTTTTGAACAGAGCATTCTGAAAGTGTGCCATTTTGGAGAAAAAAAAAAAAAGGAGTACATGTTGCTTTTTTTCACCATTTTTATTTATGAGTTTCATTTCTTCTTTTTGCATTAGAGTAAACAAATATGGAAGGATCACACATGAGAAGAGATTAGCATTTGGCACTACATAAACAATGAAAATCTCTTGCTTGTAATTAAAAGCACTGTAAAAACTTTTCAGTATGCTACTGCTAAGAACAGTCCTTTTGTCTATGTTTCTTTGGTGCCTGTATGTGATTTTGAAGGCCTCACTTGCAGTTATTCAGAATTTTTCTGCTACAAACAGAAAATTTCATAGACTAAACTTATAATACCTTTCTTTTTTGCTCAGTGGTTTGAAGAATTCACTAGAAATTCTGAAAAAGCAAGTATGCTTTCAGACGACAAACAGTATCGTGTTCTTTTCTATTGTCACAAAATATCTGTTCTGAGCTTGCTTCCCACATTTTTAAGCTTTGGGGATGTAAGCTAAATGTGCATACCTGTTTGTTTATGTTATCGAGCCAGAATGGGTAGAGGGAGGTGCACAAGGACTCCCAAGGGACATGCACCTGTGTTGAGTGAAGCATCGGTAAGATACAGTTATGCACATCCAAGCACGGCAGTACTCCACTGCCCGGGATATCTGTGTTTCCTTACTGTGGCAGAGTTATACCAAACATTTTCCTTTGTTCCTCTATCTTGTATAAGTACAGAGAGGTATGCTGTATTTTGCTGTTATTGGCATGGACCAAAATATCCAGTAAGACTTTCATCACTTTTTCTTGGATCCTGTCTTCAGCTTGTCAACTCTCTTTTTTAGACCCCTCTCCTATCTCTTCCCATTCACACATGATCCTCCCTCACTTGTCTAGCTCTCAGTCGAGCATAGCAGGGCCAGCTGGTTTCATCCTTTCTACAAACAAAGGTACCAGACTCTGCTTAATGACATCCTGCCTGTGCCAGCTCGGGTCCCTGTCTCAGCCGAGCAGGCTGTGGCCCACCTTTCCTCCCATATTTAAACACTGTGTTTACTGGGGATTAAAAATTGTGAATTAGTGTGGGTGGGGGAGTGGGAGGAGGAGGTTGATCTGGGTCCAAAGGGAATCAACATTGTCTCTTAGAAAAAGTCAGTGTCTGCTTGACAGACTGACCATCTGGAACACTACATCACACTGAATCAACTACAAAGACAGAAAGGGAAAGCAAGGAAAAAAAAAACGAAAATAGGAAAAAAAAAAAAGTATTGTTTTGGATGCTGGTTTCCAGCAAACCTCATCAACCAGAAAAAGTGGCATATATAGTTTTGAGGGCAGTGAAAAAGGAGGACAATTGTAGCGCTCCAATCCTATCTGAAAATGAATATATCTTAATGCACTTTCCCTTTCCTTTATAATTCCTTCTTTGTTTTGAAGTTCTTCCCACAGGTTATGATGTCAAGAGTAGGAAATACGCCTTTAAACAGAAAATACTGGAAATATACTGAGTTCAATAACTACCCCAGAGCTCTTGGTTTTACCTTAGCATTTGGAATGGAGGATAATCATTTAAGAACATCCAAATTTTCTTCTATTCCACATCTAGTGTTTATCTGGTGTTTGATACCAGACTTGCAGGATGGCTTGAATGGGACACTCAGGTTTCAGTCCATGCAGAATTCTGTATTTGGAAAGCAGTTGAGCAATGCATTCACATTTTCAAATATTATTAAAATCCTCCTATTACCATCACTAATTCAAGAGGATATTCAACAGCACCCTCTGAAGTTAAATATTTTAAATCTGCAGGAACTAAGTGCTTCACTCCTGTGGTTTTCAAATAAATGTTGCTGGGGAGCTGTCTAACCCATTGATATGTTTCAACACAGCATATCTTTGGTCACAGGGAAGTTTCAGAGAAACAGAGGAAAAAAGTCAATGTTACACCACTGTATAAAAGAGGTTTACATAATCTTGGGCAAACTAATGAAAAGGTCTCAGAGGACTCTGACAGTAATGAATTTCCATGTCATACCATTACTAATGTCAATTAAATGATTTTGTGAAAAGCACGCATTATCCAGCAAACTTGAAAACTGTGATGAGAGTGTAATTTTGCTTGCAAAAAACAACTTTCTCATATTTGTATATTCTTACACAAGATCATGTTATCTTATATGACATTCTCATTATTATAGAAGAACTATATTGAATCAACACAGGTTATACCATATATTTTAAAAATCTCTACTGGTCAATTTCAAAAAGTAATTGCAATTGTTGTAACATTTCCCATGTTGAATACATCCAATAGCCCTTATGTAAGAAAATGTAAAAGTATTATTTTAAAAGTTTGCAAGTCATGCCAATAGTACTAAGCTCTCACTAAGTCCAGTCCCTGCAACTGCTGCTTTTTTTACCTTTTTCTTTTGTGTAAATCTATCAAGCTTCATAGGAAAACTGGGTAGGCTTTCCCCACACCCTCTCCCAGGTCTAACTGGAAAGCTGTTCCAAGAAGCCTGTTACTCAGATGGTTAAGAATATTGTAATTCCCAGATAACTTTTATTTATGACTAGTTCATAGCATTTTTTTTTTCCTTCTGGGCTAATGTTATTCTTAAGAAATAACTCCTCTGCTCTCCCTTGAAGTATTTATAGGCCAGGTACTTCCCCCTCAGCCTTGATCTGCTATCCTTGCCTTGCTCTTTTAAAGACCTCTCCTGAACCTTTTCCATTCTGAGTTCCCTCTTCTTGAGGGAATGGTACACAAAATTCTCTATGAGATTTCATAGACCATTACTGCTATAAAATATCTTCATGCCAACAACACATTTTAGTACACAACATATACCAGGGAGCAAGGTATATTTGTTATAGAGGTAGGAAGTGAATGTCATAAGGGGCAGGGCTCCTAGTGGGTGAGGAGGCCGTGCTGGGTTTGTGCATGGGTAGAGAGAGAATGCAGGAACAGGAGCAGAGGTTCTTCTGACAGGCGTAGGAGGTACCACCAACACGTGTAGGTTCTTTGGGGAATTCTTTAAAGATAGCTTTATCTTGATTAACACAGGTATGGATACAGGGGCTGCAAATCATGAGTCTCTCTGTAGACATTTGGCTCTGCTTGGAACTATGATGGTCATCATAAGCATAAGTCTTTAAACCTCACTCTATAATAAAAGCATTTAGACTCCCCTCTGCTTCCCTTCTCTCTCCCACTCTCCTGCACTGATTTTGTATCAACAGGAGTGATGTTTGTCTCATGGCAGGGAGGCTTAGCTGTGGTGGTAGTAATAATGTAATGCTTAGCTCTGGTTTTCATCCACTTAATATTGGTGGAAAATCCCTCCTTTGGCCATACCATCTATGTTTACATTAAAGTTTGCCTCTCTCTCCCCCTCTCTTCCACCTTCACACCACCTTTCTGCATTTTTCACCCTGCTGCTCTGTTTCACCCTCATTTTTCTTTTCTTCCCTCCCTCTTTGTTCTCACAACCAATCTCCAGTGGAGGAGGAACTCAGTAACGTTTGAACCTAATCCATCTTTCAGATGCATGATTTGTAAGAGGCTTCCAAAATGACAAAAGTAAGCTCGTCTACCTCAAGTACAATTACCAGACAGAATAATCAGACCAATTTTCATAAAGTATTGGCAACAGGTATATGCCTGCAGGGTGAGAAAGGGAAGTGCTCTCCATACAAATAATGAGGTTAAGCAGTAAAAAGGAACTCAAAGGCTTTTTTTCTTGAGCTGAGAAAGTGGATTTCAGTTGCGCAGTGTTGAGGGGAGAATCTGAATTGGCCCAAGGGAAGGGAGAAAAGTCCATTTTCAGGCACAAGAACTGATCTGCTTGGGAAGTCCAGTGGAGAAGAGGCATCTTGCACCTCCCTGGCTGTGCCAGCGCGCCAGCAGCAGTCCCGAGGGGCAGAGCAGGTCGGTTCTCGTCAGCAGGCAGGCTGGCCGGCTGCCAGGCAGGCACATGACTCACCGAGGCACCTGGATAGCACAACATTGCTGACCTGCGGCAAAATACAATTATTAAGAGTTTGTGCATTGCAAGAAAAAAAAAAAGAGGCCAATTCTGAGGCCCTTTTCCATAGTTACCATCTATTTTTTTCATGGTATTGCTCTTATTTTGAGGTATCGACCAGTACTCTTATCTAGATGCCGTCAGAAAGACAAAATTTGTTGTCAAACGCAAAGAATCTAAGAGTTTTGGCTACTGTAGTTAAAATTTCTAATGCAACCTAAATATTATATAACATTTATCTGGAAGAAATCAAAGGAGTCAACTGTCTTATTTAATGCTCGATTTTCCCTATTAAAAAAAAAAAAAAAAAAAGAGAGAAAAAAAACCCAAACAACCAAACAAACAAGAAAACAGTAGACCTATGTATTTTTGTTATCATAAAGTTTTTTTTTGAGTTGATGTCAGGTGGTTTTCTTCATTTTTATCATGTTGTCACTACTGTCTTTTTCCATTGAAGGACAGGAAAGTTCCACCTTCATTCCCTGAATAAATAGAAGGTGATGTAAATTGTAGCACACTTAATTTTCTGATCCCATCATTTCTCTTTGCTGATAGCTGCCTTGCTCAGAAATTGAATTTTGAACAAGAATACTGATGGCATTGAGAAAATGACTCAATATACTCTAAAAGCAAATAAACTTTGGTCATTGATTTTCCTTTCAGTAACATTACTTAAGAAACATTCCAATTAAGCATTCAAGAATATAGCAGGGGAATTTGCAGATAATTCTCCTCATCAATTTCCTACATATAATATAAATACAAATGATTTGTTGAACACATTAGAGAAGCTCAGTGATAAATTATTTTATACTTGTTGAATTTGCCTCTTGGGAGTCTACAGAGATAATAGAATTGCCCTGTTAGGAAACAGAAGATGGAAGAAGTTATGGTGAAAGTCCTGGGGCAGAAAAAAAAAACAAAGCTACTGGATTTTAAGGAAAAAATGAATACACTGAGGGTCACATCTGTCTTCCTACAGATTACCAGCAGGAAATTCTTCCTGCCTATCTGTTTTGGAGCTTCTTTAGAAGTATAAACCATGTAGGTTCATGACTTCTGTCTTTCTTGGGGTCTGGACTATCCCCAGTTCATGTCAACTGGTCTGTGTTCATTAGAACAGAGCTATAGCCAAAACGGCATCACTTTAAGGGGTTTGTAAACAAATCGGGTGTTACTGGATTTGCCTTAGTCTATGTTCTTCGCTCGGGACAGGACGGTACTAGGGACATTTTCCATAGTGCATAGTCATCTTGTAGGGCTGGCTCTAGACATACGTGCCATCGATAGTTGCCTCAAGCAACTCAGTGACTGCCACTTCATTGTTGACTCTGTTTCTGATAAAAAAAAATGGAAATCCATTTTTTTTTGATGCTGCTTCTGGCAGGAGTTATACCTGGGGTGTTGGTAGGAAGAGCACTTGTACCCTCAAGGTATGAAACGCCCTTTACCTTCCTCTAGGCATCTCCCAAGTCATTCCATCCTACAAAACTTTTTACTCCTCTGCACCTTTCTCCTACCCATTCCCATGGCAGGATGCCCCAGCCCCTCATTCAGGGATAGAGAAAAGTCTGTTTTCCTTTACTGCTAAGAAGCCTGGAGTGACCAGTTTTCTTAAACTGCATTATAAAGGTAATTTTACTGTTTATTTTAAAGATTAGATGTTTCCATTTGTTTGTTTGATTGATTTTTCTATCAACGCTACTAATGTTCCCTATAATTAGAACTGAGCACAGATCCAATTTATTGGGTACTTTGTTGAATGACATTAACTTGAAGTCAAGCAGGAAAAACTTGCATTTCACAAATATGGTTCAGCTTCACAGAGACAGAGAGCTCAATCAGGGCGGGAATTATTCTTTTATCTGCAAAATTATTTGAAAGCTCCCTACCAGGAGAAGTACTGACTCTGTCTATCTCAATTTCCAGCAGTGATGATTGGCCACATGCTGTATCTCTTACCATATCCCTATCACTTGATTTTTTGAGAATGTTGTGACAGAGGCAAGGAAGTGTCTGTATCCAGAGTATGCAATTCACAGGCTCTTTATGCTCTACGGCATCAGTAGACACATAGTTGGTGTTATCACTAGTGCACTTGTCTTTTCTTCTATTGCATCCACTGCGATTCTTCTGAAAGTAGAAGTGACACACCTGTTTTTTTACGGAAAGCAGAGAGTGACAGTTCTGCTAGCAGGTAACGCTTGGCAGGAATTAAAAAACAAGGTAAGAAAAAAGGTCAGAAGAGAGATCATATTTTTGGATTCCTTTTCCTTAAACAAGTGATCTCTCTGCAAATGCAGTCAGACACGTCAGCTCTATGGAGTGTGCGTGTGTGACTGATAATTTAGATTTTGACTTCTTTTCTCAATTATCCTTCAGTGTTCCTAAATTTTTCATATGATTGTTCATCCTTAGAATCTAACTGTTACAACTCTTTCTGTTTTTTTTTTTTTTCTTTTTCCTGCTTCTGATTATTTTTTAATCAAGAGACAGAACTATTCTGCCACATTATTTACTACAAGTGTGTTAGACATCACATAGACAGGAATCTGCTAATACTAGGTCACCAAACCATCTGTAATGACATGGTATTTTAGAAAGGAACTGGCCACAGCCTAGCTCAAAACTATTTAAAATGTTCTCATCAAAATATTTTCCATGCTTAATTTCCAGACGATTGCAAGACCATTTGCCAAATATTACACATTTTATGGTTCTGTTTTTTACAATTATATTACAAAAATAAAACCTTCAATTCAAACTGTGATGGGGCTTTGTGATGAACTGTGTTTTAGAAGGAGATTGTGTAGCTAAGTAAACTGGCAAGGGTGCCATACAACCTTTTATTTCTAGGATGCTGGTTTGAATCCAGCTCAGAAAATTGCTATCATTTGATGCCTATAAAATTAGCTGGGTAAAAGCAGTTGAATTTCAGCAGACAAATATGTTCATCACAAAAAAAACACTACAATTGTCACTAATTGGTGCTTTTGTTGGGAAAACCTGAATGGGATTGGGTGATCTCCCCAACTGCACTGACTTGAATCAAAACTATGGAAACAAAGTCGTTATTTCTGTTTGTGTTCAATGCATGGGAAAACTAGCCTATAAATTCAGCAGCTTTTTTAAAAGGCACTCAATCTATATACAAATGGGAAGAAAACACGATTTTCTTTTCATGCTGTTGCAGAGGTCCAATCTCCATATTCAGACATAGATCTTAGTAACATCTATAGCTGTTTCATCTGAGTAATAAGGTAAGAAAGAATTCCAAAGAGCTCCAGATTTGTTTGTAAAACTATTTCAAGTGCCCCTCTTTTGGCAGTTTTCCTTGAATATGCTTTGTAAATCATTCCTGCACACATTTAACTTGATCATCTCAGACAGCTCATATATATTGGATAATTATTAAAGAAGTGTTTAGGATAATTCAGTGGTTAAGCCTTTGGGCTGGGGTTTAAGAAATCTCAGACTGACTGTTGCTGTACAGACTTCCTGGATGAGGTGTTGCGGTATGATTCATGCTACCCACCACTAAGTGACTGGCAGTGAAGTGTCCAGCCTAAATGAGCTGCCCAGGCTCTATATTTGATGGAGAGAGAGTGATAACCAACTTCAGAGGGGGATTTCTCCTACAGATTACATGCTTTTGTAGGATGATTTGCTGGGGGAAATCGCATGCAAGCTCCTCAAGTAATAAAGACAACTCGTGACACTCCTGAGTTTTGAACAGCTAATGTGAGACGAATCCTACCGCTAGTTCTCACCAGTTAGAAGGAGGAGTGCTTTAGTCCTCTGCATATGCTCAGAGAAGGGATGTCACACAGGTAAACAGGAACCATGCACCTAAGCCAGGCTAAGAACTGTCATTTAAATGCAAAGCTGTGGGACAACACGATGTGTACATGTACAATATAAAACATTACCTGATAAGGATAATTACTGGAAAGTAATTGTCCTTGAATGCTCTTGGCTCACAAGATCCCATTAAACTTATAGAAGATGACTCAAAGCCATGGAAATTATGGGCTAAGTTAGCTCGCTGCTGCCTTCAGAGACCTGCCTGCTATTCCTCAATGTAATAAATTCACTTGCCAGTCTCCTATGGCATAAATAAAAACTTCAAAATTCATAAAGTTAATGGGCCAGGTAATTCCTTGTGTAGCCACACGCGACCTCTTGGTTTCACTGCAAAAGTTTGCGCTCAGTTTGAGAAGATGGGCAGGTGAGTAGCTGTCAAACATTCGTGCTGCTGGTCCTGTTGGCAATCAGAAGTGATATGGGATCCTTTTCTTCAGATCATTTTTCCTGAATATCTGGAAAACTCTAAAGCACTGTCCCAGCAGCTGCTCTCATCGAAGCAGATGAATTGCTGTCCTCTGCTGGTAAGACACGGCATTTTATGTGGTCTTTTGATAGGACACAAAGCTCTGGAGAGCCTGGAAACAGCTGGAAGCTTGTCTCCCCGTTTCTGACTCTATACATACACGATCTCACGCAGAGATTGCTGAAAAGGGTGGCTTTGCATAGCTAATTTTTGCAAAAAAAAAGGCATGCCACCATGGTAGGCAGCAAAACGAGTTTCTGGAAAAGAGTCCAAATGCAAGGAAACAGAAGGATGTGTAATTATACAGTAGACACATGAGTTATCTCTGGGAACCATGAAATTGCAAGTGCCTCTTTATGCTTTGTTTGCTTTGCATCTGTGAGTGCATTGCTGCAAAGCCAGAGTAATGCATGGGTGTGCGAGATCAGTAACATCTAATATCTCAGTGCAGAAGCGATTGTGTGAGGCATTGCTTTGTTATTACTCCACTCCAAGCAGAACAAATGCAAGAATCACCTTGCAAATGTGTCTGGAATTTAGTCCTGCTAGTATGCTCTGGTGCGCAGCTGGGAATGGTACTACTTTTTGATGATTTTCTGTCTAAAATCAAGAACTAGCCATTCAAGCTCCCATGCTATGTTTATATTTGCTCAAATTCTCAGGTCAGCCTGGCTGGAGTTTCTTGTCTGTTAAAAATCCATCAGGAGGAAAGTTATTCCTTGGGCTTGTTTTGACAGAAGAAAAATCCTGAGTGTATCAAGCATTATATCTTTATCAACAAAGAAGCTGTCAAATTTAATTGTATAGCTGCATGGCGTGCATACAGAAGTCATAATAAAATATTGAGAAGTTTATCCTCCTGGTGTTTCTGTGGCAAAAAGAAATGTATACTATTTCATTAAGAATACAAACTTCTAACATTGCATTTATAATAAAAAGATGTGCTCACAGATTCCAGGGAAGATGTTGTTTAAAAAACATAATTTCTGTCCCTAACTTAAGGAGCTAATTTATCAAAGATAAGTGAGGGAGAACTGAAATCTTGTGACACAGCATGAGATGTCAGAACAAATGTTGTTCATTTCAGTTCAGGAATATGTTGTGTTGTGTGGTATTTTTATGATACCCCTTCCTGATGCTTGTGACTAGGATTGCTGATATTAGCATGTTCCATTTAGGCTGAAAACAACTGATTACTGACACAATCTTACAACCTATTAATCTTCTCCAATTATGGAAAAATGTCCGTGCTTTATAGAAATCTTGTGCCATAATCACAGATAGATCTAAACAAACCTTTGACACTGCTAAATTTCCTTTAATCTTTCTTCCAAATTTGTATTTAAAGATTATATGCCTCTGTATGTGAATGCAAAACACTGACTTCAAGGTAATATTACGTGGATTTTTTTGGAAAAATAATAAACAAAAAAAAAGTAAAAGAAATGAAGGAGACTTCAATATCTTGTATTTTACAATAGTAGATCAATAAATTATATTCTTTCTGTTTGCATAACTTGCAGCCACATTTCCCAGAGAGTGGATGAACTGGTAACGTGTTGGATATCTTTCCAGTGTGCAAAAGTTACTTCATAAAAAGACATCCCTAATACAAAACCTGCAATCTTGATGTGATAGTGCTATGCTGTAGCGACAGTCTGATTGACCACATTTTTCACTTTGGTAGGTAGCAAGACTGCAAAGAAAAATCTTGAAGCAAAGAGCTGGTTTTGTATTGAATTCTTTCATGTCCAAATTATTCCTATTATTCTAAGAAATAATTTAGAATTGATTACATGTGTTAAACCATTATTTTACAGGTCAACTAGATAACTGATCAGAGACTATTGATGAGATTCTCATCTTAAATTGATAGAGTGGTTCTAAACCGAGGCACAAATCAGCTTTGTTTTGCTTGGCACAAGCTGAAACAAGATTCACCAACTTGAAAAGTTCTCCTAGGAAGATGAGTGTTTATTCCCTCTGCAGGGGCAATTAGGTATAATCCTTTTGGATGTGAATAGTAGAGAAGTGATAGCGTCCCGGGAGAGCTCAACAGATGTGCGGCCAGAGCATCGCAGGGTGCCCAGGCTGCTTGTCCTTGCACCCTGCTCCAGCGGGGCTCAGCCCTGCCTTGGCATCGCACAAGGGGAGAGCCTGGGGGAGCAAGACCCATTCTGCAGAGCTCAGATTCATCCCCTCCAAACTGGGATTTTTGCAGTCTCATTTGTCATCCTATGCTCATCTTATAGTTGTGAGGGAAAAATGGACGCCATTAAGGTATAATTTGCCTCGTTCTTTGAAGAGGTAATCCAAAATAAATCAGACGCATTGTGCTGTAAATGCTTCTTTCTCCCGACTTGAATGTTTCAGATGTTGATGTCTACCATATAAACATGTATGTTTAGTCAAGTTAATCCCAGCCAGAGGGACTAGGCTGCTATTATTTACAGACTAAAGGGAATCAAAGCAAAGCATAAATATCTTGAAGACAGAGAACTAAGAATCATCCCTAACTGAAATGTGGGCAGGTATTTTAACACTTGGAAGAGCAATATGAACAGGTCTTTCTTCTTATCCTCTGAAAAATCATTTACACAGAAGCAAGGCACAGTATTTTCATTCCTGAGGGAGAATTGTCCTTCCAGCTTCTCTTTCACAATAGAAAAAGTATTCTATCAGCTATTCAGGGAAATTGGAGAAAAAAATTGTTCTGAATTTGCTTTGATTTTCAATTTACTCTTGTTGTTGTTTCTCACAAATGTATATTCCACTGAATATGGTGTTTTTCATTAGCATTCTGATTCTCAAAGAAAAGTAGCTGAACCATGCTAAATAGTCTATCCTACCAAACAATTTTTTCAAAAAAGCCAAAAGTTTAAGAAAGGAGAAAAGGCATTCTGCTTCATGTCTCCCTTTCCAAAAAGTGTTTTTGAATCACACCTTAAATAGTAGCCTCGAATTCTGAATTTGCTTCTGTGAATGACATTGCAAAAGTTCACGGGAAACCAAAGCAAGATATTACGGTGTTACCACATTCTCTCTCATATGTGTGCATTTCTGTTCAGGACTTTTATCATTCTAAAATTTATTCGATGTTTGTGTCTATTGCTGCCACAGGTTCTCTCTCTGATCCTTGCTTCTCTCTACCTGTTCTTTTTCCCTCTTGCCCCAACTTCTCCTCCAGGACACACACCAGCTCACTGGTAGTGATCTTTCTGGTTATTTATTTTGGCTCGATATATATGTGGTAGGTTAATCAGTTTTCCTCAGGGCAAAACAATTGTCTTTTCTTGGTGTACATCCCTACTTTTCTCTCTGTTCAAGATGAGCAAATTCTTTCATATTTGGCATCGCTGATGCTTCACAAATAGGCGCAGAGTTGTACTGGGAGACAGCAGTATGCAATCCGTCCTGCCCTGGCACTGTGTACAGCCATTGTGACAGAGGAAATGGAAGCACCTCCAAAAGGACCTCCTTTTACCCAGGAACAACTCATGAGGACTGCCATCTCAGTCCTCAGAGGTGTGCGGTGTGCTGTGTGTCTCTGCCTGAGACTGCCTCAACTAGGTCATTGAGCAAGGGCTTGAGAACTTCGTATTTTTTTACAGCACATCCCAAGTTTTCCACCTAGCATTATTTAGGTTTATCTTTTCCCTTGCAATTTCCTACAACTTCCCTTGCAACCTGTGCTTTGCCCTGTCGAAGACCAAACTCAGACACGCGTCTGCTCAGGAAGCAATGGGGGGCTGGTCCTTGTATATGCTGAGAAATAAACAAAAAACACAGGCAAAGTGATATGTCAATAGCTTTAGTAAATATAATATAAAATGAGTTGAATTCCTCTTTGTAAGAACATGCTCCTGATATTGCTGAGTTTTATACTTGTCAGCTCTTACAAAAGTAATCAAATATAGATTAATATAGTATGTTTTACTGTTATAATAAAGCTGTCTCCTAGAAAAGATCGTGGTCAGTGCCTAAGATTTGTTGAATGTTCTTTGGCTGTCCTTGATTACAAAGAGTATTTGAATAACAGTACAAGACTGGCTTATGAGCTTGTACTGGCTTGTATATTTTTATTAAGGAGATCACAGGGATCAGAGGAAAACCATAATTATCAAAATACAGGGCAATAAGACTGGTGGGATTAACTTGTTTGTGAAAGTGAAAGTCTGAGTTCAATTTCCTGTTCTGTGCTTTGCTTGAGGCATTTTTCAGAGTGTCTCTTGAATTCTCTCTAGGATTTGGTTTCTTGGTCTGAAAAATGTCCAGCAAACCCATTCCAGCAGCCAGCACTCCTGGATCTGTGGATGTAGAGAAGTGCCTTGGTCCCACTCCAAGCACCATAAAATCAAAAGGATGCTATCCATCCCCATACATGAGAAACATTTTCATTTTCATTCCACTGATATTTCATATATACATACATAACTTGATTTTACAAACATACTACTATTCAATATATACTCGAGATGTTTTATAGCCCGACTTATTTCTTCCTGTATGCTTCAAAATCCTGGAAGAGAGTCCCAGAGAGTTTTCTGAGAGGAATAGTCTTTATGAAGTGCAGTGAACAACTTACACTGGATTTCAGATCTTGTAAAATGGTGAGCCTAATCATAAGCAGAGTGAGAATAGGCACATTTCCTTGGGGCCGTGCCCAGCTATGACTGAGAAGTAGAACACGAGGAACATCTGGAGAGAACGGTGGGATTTTTCATCACTGTGTCAGTGACAAACTGCCTCTTTTGAAGGTGTTTCATGAAAATAGGTGGCGACAAAAGAGGGGTGGGGACAGAAGAGAAGACAGAAAGAAAGCTTTTGGTTTTGCCTTGGCAGTCCAGTTGTGTTCTGAACATTAATTTTAACTGCCCTTTTATTTGTCTCTGCAGTAAAATAAAATGTGGGTGGGCAAAATTCTTCCCCTCACTGAGGAGACTGTATAGCCTCTTTAAGGTTTTTATGGGCCTTAATATTCTGTTCCCATTTAGAGAGTGGCATTTTATCTTTCCTGTCGCACAGGCAGAACACATCCAGTCTCTAAATCTTCCTCCCTCACCTTTGAAAATTTATAGGGGCTTTCAGGCAGGCTTGCCTGAATGCCATTGACCTCCGTGGCCTATGTTATTGACCAGAACACAGAGTCTTCTGCCCACATTATATATGCTTCCCTATGCCCCTGAAAGAGGAGGAAATGGCTCCTGGAATGACCAGGACCACAATAAAAGCTGGAGATAGCTTCCCAGTTGCTGGGCTTTGCAAGAAGATAACAGGACAGATCAACATGCTCGTTAAAGAGCACTTTGAACTCTTTGATTAAACAGGCATTACTCTCCTCAGGATCTGCGCCAGTGGCAACACCATTTGCAGTGATGGTTACTTGCATGTTACAACAGTGGAGAGCGCTCTTGAAGAATAACCCATATCACTAAACCATGGTACACAGCACTGACATGCAGACTACCACAAAATAAAGCCCTTTAAAAGGTAAGATTTGCTGTGGATTTTTTTTTCTAAAAAAAAAGCCTGAAATATATGAAGTCCTATGTGAGCTATCATCTCTTCAGGAACACCAGCTAAGTTGTGCCTTGCTCATTTTCTTCATCCCTTTCCCAAGAGTTTACCTCCAGCCACTGGTGTAGGCTGAGCAGAGCTTTTACCACCTGATTCTCCAAGGAGCAGCTGATCTGAGCCATTATCAGCTTTCACTCATGAAATCGGTGCAACTGAGAATACTCAGCTAGCCATGAGTAGATTATATAAACTATTTTGGCACAAAATTCTTTTAAGAATTTGTTTGCTGACATTACTGAAAGCTTGCTACACCAGGGTATGTTGATGCCAAAGCAAAACTACAAAAATAAAATAAATAAAATAAAATAAAACAATAAAGATAAATAAAATAATAAATATATTAGAGAAACAAAGAGAATAAAGATTTGTGCTGACACAGAAAATAGTAAAGAATGCAGACAAGAGTCATTCAGAGTGTAGATGCTAAATCACTATTATCATGACAAAAGTTTTCAATAAATGTGAATTGTACTTTAATATCTGATTAACATGAACTATATATTTTTGCACCAGTGGATATATATGTGCAAGCATTTATACGTCTGTGTATGTATAAGGCCTATTTCCATTTTCATTTGAATCATAAATGTCTCATATCTCTGTTTTTACAATTACACAGCTTACAATTACATCTTACAATTGGTCAGATAGTATGTTTCAATATCATTATAGATCTCTGATTTAGTGTAGGAAAAAAATATCTTTCTGTCTAGATAAACATAATTACACACTGAATGACAGCTAATAAAAGAGAAAATGACTTAAAGTGGGAAAATCACCATTTTTAAGAAATTTACTTTCAGTTATAAAACATTATCAATTTCAAACTACTTTCAAAACCAAGCTGATAACAAAAATGGCAGAGGTTTGAAGAAAATGTGAATTTTCACTCTTTCTTAAAATTTCAAAGTTCTAATCAGTATTATTAACTATATCAAAAGAAAAACTGTATTTTTAGATGCAGTGGTACACAGTAAGACGTGCAGTCGTAACTGCATGGGTCCAGTATGTTAGGTTCCCGTTGGTATTTCCCCGTAAAGAATCTCAGGGTTTCATGTTCATGGCTCTAATTGCACCAAGGGGCTGTTTGGCTGCCTGCAGCTTTACTCCTGTCCCTTTCCCCTTTGCTGAAAAAGCTGCTGCTCGTTAGATGTTTTAACAGCTCTCTCTTCGCCGCCCACTTTGACTGCTTCATCACCGTCTGCTGCGATAGCCCATTTTATGCGTGTTTGCAACGACACTTTCCCTGCAGACATCTGAAGACACTTATCTGAGGGTGCTCCAGCAGACAGGCCTGGTGACCTTCCAACGCCTGGACGCTCACAACTGGGAGATACTCACAAGTGCTCGTAAAGTCACAGGATCTTTTTGCTCTTCCTCTGGCAGCGATAAGGGAGAGCCACACACCGGCTGGCTGATGCGCCAAGTCCAGCAGAGCCCTAAGTGAATGGCGAGCGTGGCCCTTCCCTCCACTGCAGCTGCTCTAATCAGCAGACCCGTTAACCTTTGCTCTTTTAGTCTAGCCAGTCTGCATACCTACGGCCAGGGCAGCGCTGCTTTATGAGGCTCTCAAAGCCAGACGGCTGCAATCGCCCGCCCTGGTGCGCGGGAGACGGCACAGCTGCCCCGTGCAGCGTGGGCCTCAGCAGGCGCTGCCCTGGCCATGGGCGACCTCTCCCTTTTGCCGCTTGCATTTTCCTTGTGGCCCAATTATGTGTTGACCCTCCAGAACCAGTAATAACAGCATGGGAATTCAGTACCACTTATTTTGTCTACTACAGCCGAACTTCTGCCCAACTGTAGTGCTAAACAACAGATGGTCTTCCTCAGGGAACTTGACTAACACATGGGCAGGGGTTTGCTCTTAGTTTGCTGTGGAGATCAAGGCTAATAAGCACCTCTTGCACTAGGAGAGCCATCAAGGGAAAATCTGCATAACCCCAAGCACTCAGTGGCACTGAATTACCAACAGTCACTTGCACTCTGGTAGTCAATGGATGTGTGTGCAACATGTTGGCTTCAGTCTCGATGAAATCAGTGTTAACAAATCCACGGGAGAGAGTCTGTAGCTTACGGCAGCCTTCCCCTGATGACACCCAGCCAGCCCCTCGGAAAGTACAGCCAACCATCCAGAGACCCCCCGGGCACGTTGTTTGTGTTTTAGGAATGCAGGATCACATTTCAGGAGACCCTCAAAGATGAAGACGGAGACATTTATTACACAAAACAGTTCCAGAGGAAGACTGTGTGGAGAGGGGAGGACAGTTCTAAAGTGCTCATGGTAAACTTTCTTTAAAGTTTTGTCCTGCTTTATCTTTTGCCAGGTGTTGGGTGAAATCTCCAATCTAAATTACCTTTTAAATAAGTCAGGATGTACATCTGTTTGGCAATAGACTTTCAGGCAATGTAAGTGCTCCTTCCTCCCTTCCTCCCCTACACTGCAATGTGCTGAGTCTTCTCTAAACACAGGGATAAGACACGGAGCAGGAAAGTCACACAGCACATTTACGCTGATACTTGAGCTAGTTTTGACATTCCTTTTATGCAGAGCTTGAGAAATAACAGTCTCTTAATGCTGTTCAACAGGAATCAGTGAAAGCAAAGTATATGCCTTGCTTACACTGACATTATCCTTATACAGAGTGGCTGAGTTGGGTCAAGATAATAGTGTGGTGGAAATCACTGTTCAGCACAGATGGTTATTGAGTTATGCATGCTGGTGATATCATCTTAAATATATTTAAATGCAGTTGCCAGTGGGATTTGCATAGGTAAATGAATGAGGGTAGAGTTCTTTCACCTTGCAGGTTTGACTTCCACGTGTGTTTTATTATCATACATTTTTTCTCTGCATCCATAGCTGGCACAATAAATCTTTTCATTCCCAAGTCATCATTGATCACAAATATTACTAATACCAGCAGAAGCACCACATTCTCACACTCCTTAAAAAGGAGACTCCTGTGTTTGCTGCTTGTGCCCCTGCAGATTTGACCACAAGAGCTCACAACTCTTTGGCAGCCTAGTCTCTTTAAAAAAAAAACTTATTTTAGTCAAGACAATTCAATGAAAAAATAATGAGTTAATGATGCATGGAAAATGATATCACCTTTCCACTAGCACCCCTGTTTCTTTTGATACTGCATCTGTTTGGGAAAGGAAGATGCTCTTCCTCCCATTCCTTTTTTTTTTTTTTAATTACATTGACTTTTCTGTGGGATGAGTGTTGGAAATTTATTATCCTCATTGTGAAATTGATGGCGGTTTAAATTATGACCCTGGATATTGGACCTGTGATAGTCCTGACCTTGCACATGATATTAAGGCAGTTTTATTGTCTAGCTCATCTCTCCAATCCTCTTCTACGAAATAGGCTTTCTAGAAGCTACCATGCTTCTTCTCTGATGCAGGGTTTTTATCTGTCCAGTTTAAAACCTTTTTCCCTGTGTGTCTGTTTATTTCTTCCCTGCTTGAAATCCCACAATTGGAAAAATCAGACTTTCTCCTTGAAGATTTAACACCTTCCTTCAAACATAGCCCCTTATTAACCCTCTGAGAAAAACATGTTCTTCCTGCAGGAGATGTTGGTAAATACTGGTGAGTGTCTTGCATAATCCTACAGCAAACAGTTTGGTCAAGCTTCAGAAAAAAATAAAATGTTTTCCAGTATCAGTTGTTTCACAAGGGGGGCTGAAGGGGAAAGATCTTGCTATTTGGATACTGTTATAGCAGCCTTTCGTGAGGTCCCAGGTTTGCACATTTGACTGACTGTAGGAGTGAGATGCTTCCCTTGAGGCTATCTATCTGAGGGGTAGGGCTGGCTCTCTCCAATGCATCACTTCTGAAAGGTTCATTAGAGAGCACAGCACTTGTGCACCGATTACTAATCAGTTAAGCAAGTCCATGTACAAGGAAGCTGTGCAAGGCGTCCCTCGAGTTATGGGTCCAAGGAAATGACATCTTATCCCCCACAGTTTGGTTTTACAGTCTTCACCCTCATAGGATTTCTGTTCTATTCTGGTTCTCCCACCTCAAAAAGGGTACAGTACTGCTAAATAAGGTACAGCAAAAGGCAGATAGGGTGATATTATGTATGACAGCTGCCACGCAGCTCTTTGCCAGGCTGCTTTGCTCAATAAATAGAATTAAAATGAGATGCAAAATAAATCTAAAACATCATCAGTGACTGGAGAAAAAGCTTGTTTAATGTCTCCTCCAATGACCCTGTGGGGCCTCTTCCCCTCTGGAGAGGGATCGTCAAATACTGGAAATTCAAAATAATAGCTTCAAAGCAAACAAAGCACAAATTCCTTGCCTCAGAAAATTGTGGATATTAGAAGTTTTCTCATGGGAAAAAAAGAGAAAGAAGTTCAGAATGCTATTAAATGCTAGTATATTCCATCAATTTCAGAGATCTATAAACCGTAAGTCTGCAACCGTAAGTCTATGAGTGAACAGTCTGGAGAAGTACCACTACATACTCACTTTGTAATACTATTCCTGAGGCATCTACCATTGGTTACACTTGGAAATAGAATTACAAAACCAGATAGACCTTTGATGTGTTGTGATATGGCCATTCTTGTTTCTTTATGGTCCCCATATGTTGCTAGAACATCTGGTCAGTTGGATGTGTTTGCTGCATTTTAGGAAGCCAGGGGAATCTGGTTAATGTACAACTTTTGTATACTGCCGCTACCAGGCTTTACACAGAGGCGTGCACAGCGCCTCTGGAGCAGCGCATCGCACAGCAGCACATCTCCTGCTGCAACACCAGAGGCGCACACGGCGCACAGGGCTTCCCATCATTATAGATTTCTCCAACCGGAGGCTAAAGAATGAACTGTATTATTAATTGAACTCAGTGACAAATAACAAAATTTCAGAAATCCATCATCTCCAGTCCAATTTAGCACATGATGTTCTGTAGACCAGTTAAATTTCCTGTGAATCGATTAATACAAAAAAAAAATCTCAAAACTTGCTCGATTAGCTTCTCTACAGGAAAATGATACACAGGAAACCTGCCAGTAAATATGAGTCCTACTATTCTGTGGGCACAAATGTAAGCCCCCTTACTATTAACAGGAATTATTTGTGCTGCCAGGGGGAGAATAAATCCCCAAGGCTGGTGGGAAGGGATTCTGGTGAGACCCACAGAGCTGTCCCTAAGCCTGGACTTTCCTGGTCCTCCCCACAGGGTGGTGGTAAAACACTGCAGATACTCATGCAGCCTGCTGTCTCCGAGGCACAGGCATCTCTACAAAGGAGAAAACTGCTTCAGCCTTTTAAATTTTGATGAACCACTAACTTTTTTTCCAGTCTGCAGTCACCCTGTTTGGTTGCTTATCTCCCTCTTGATCAAAGGTCTTGGTTGTCTACCACAGCTGCTGGCTTTGCATGCACTAAAACTCCGGCGGTGAGCAGTTTCTGGGCATACCCACACTCTTGCGGCTTCTTCCAGTAAAATGAAATTAAATGGGAAAACAGGAAAACAACAGGCAGTGCCCAAGGGTTTTCCACTTGGCGCTGCTTTCCTCTCCGTACACTGTCCTGAGGTTTCCAGGACACAGTTACGCACCCCGCTCGCATAGGGAAGGGCTCACACTGAGGGCTGAGCACGCTGCCCTCGTGCTCTCATGGGAGATGGGCACATCTGGGCTGCAGGAATGGCACCATCTGGAAAAAATGGCTGGCAAGCAACGGCCTGTCACCCATCTTTATATCGGAAGGATAAAGGGGAGGTTTAACAACATATTACAGTACAGCCATGAGCTCCTCCTACAGAAAAAAAAAGAAAAATGTATGAAAACAGAAGATTCCCCAAAGTCTGAGGTGTTTAGAGGCAGAATTATCTAGGTCTAGCTTGGGCTGTACAACAGTGATTTAACCTGTCATTCATTAACACAATGGAAATTTCTCATAAACTTTAACTAAAATCTTATTCTTCAAACATTTGTAAAAGGTATTTTACTTTCTCCTGCCTGACCTGGTTCCCAAATTCTCACCCTCCCGGGTTGTTCAGGCCTCTGTGAAGACCAGCTTCTGTACCCTGCCAGGAAATGGTTCAGTGGAAGCTGGCTCGTGAGCACCACACTTGCACATATCCTCGTGTAAAACATCCAGTTCAAGAAAACGCTTTGCCAAGAAAACTGAAAGTAAATGTAGGTTAAACACAGTGTGTCAGGTCAGTGTTTATGCTATTGTTATCTTTTGTTACACAACACAAAGTATTTTTACTGAAGGTTCTGGGAAGTGCTATGTGCATTTCGTGTCTGAAATCTTGCAGCTTTTTTTTAGGCTCTCCCAAGTCACCAGTTTATTCTCTCCCACGATGCAGGGCAACTGAAAGCTGCTGGCAGTTTTTGTTAGCTTGTTTGAGGTTTGCAGATGATAAATATGTGACAATTCAACCCTTCTAAATGACCACATTTACATATCATTTGAGGCCAGATGACAGATTTGTTGTCATCCAAGGTAACTTATCACCTCAATTAAACTAACTAAAGCGCAGATATTCAGCAACACCTGTTGGCCCTGCCTTAAGTGATTTCAAGACCAGAGTTGAGCTCTGCAGCAGTTAAGCATCAGGGGATTTCAAGAAGCACAGAAGGAACTCCCCATTAGCTGGTCCCAAAGTTAAAGATTAAACTTGCACAAAAGAAGGTGGTTCTGGATCAAGATCATGTTCAGGTTGTTATTTATACTCCTTAGGAAAAAACAGCTTGTCCTACTGCGGTAATTGACACTTCCAGATCAATAGTACAGGCTGAATCATTGCCGTTTGAAAGCAGCACAGGGCCTTTGCTGACTGAAAGGACGAGGCCATGTCCTTGTTACGCCTCAGGAAGTGCAATCCCATCTGGTGCTGTGAGCTGAAGCTTTGTAGGAAATAAACTGCCTTCTGGCTTCTGAAGTTTGTCCTTTGTAAACCAGGCTTAGAAAGGACAGAGGAAGACTTTGTCCAGTTTTTTTTTTGTTTTTGTGCCTTGTTGGATAAAGAGATTTCATTGTCTCCTCGGCTGATGAATAACTCGGGTATCCTGCACTTCAGCCTGAAACAGAGATGCGTGGGGACAGTTATGATGGCATCTGTGCCGTGAGTGGTATGAACAGGCAGGGATCTAGTTCGCTCCGACTGAACGAAGCGGTGAAATAGGAGGCATCAAACTGAGGCAGCACTTAGCAAATTTCTTCACACATCTCATGAATAAAACTCATGGCCACAGGAGCAATTAAGAGCAGACTTAACAAGCTAATGGAAGAGAAACCTACTGAGGACCTCAACCGGGAAGAAAAGAAGCACCTCTGATTAAGTCCCTGAGCAGCACCGTGCTGGTGCTGGGGAAGCGCAGCCACGAGCTTGCCCTCCCTCAGGCTCCCACCTTTGGCTGCTCTCAGACGGCTGCAGGCTGAACGAACCTTTGATCTTTCATGTTGTGGTTGCTGTTTTGCTCCTGCGTGTTACGAGAGAATTCACTCTGGGACTCCTAAAAGCAGACGTCTGCACTGGTTTAAATGCTCTGGCCAATTCTATTCTAACATTACTGTTTTCAGTGAACAACTTTTCTTGTGTTTATTGCTGTGGGAGAGAGGCAATAATATTTTGTAAGCTTTCAGAGGCTTGAAAGAGCAGTGCAAGGAGGAGGTAAAACATAATGATGCTTCATCAGGCAAACCTAAGATGCGGGAAAAGATATAGGAGATGGAGTCTCTGTAGCATTCATAATAGTTTAAAAGCTTAGATGCAGTGTGTACCACCTGCAATCATGTCTGAAGTATTACTTATTAACCATGATCATTAAAAAGTAATTGTAAAATTTAAGGCATTACTTTACCTACTGATGGGAGAGAACACGGGCTTCTGAGTTCAATTGCTTGGCGCTGCAAAACATTTTGCTTGCCCAGTGCTCCTGTAATGGAAAGCTTGGAAGAAGCATAGGCTGTTAAACATCACTCTTTCATCTGCAAATATGAAAACTGAAAAAGACCTTGGGGTAGAAAACACTAAAAAGTTCTGTATTTCTTTTCCCACCTTAGGATTTTGAAAGCTCTTTGTATATTTTGTTTCACTACCTTAAAAGCCTACACTGCAGTCATGTTGCATGACTACACGGCAGAGAGCGTCCCCGGGAGACAGACTGCGCTGACTGCTCCACCTCGCGCAGGGCTGGCTGCCTTACACAGATGCCATGTGTGCTTTCACTGTTCATGGCAGAGGTTTCATGAGAGCTCAGCAGGTCTGATGACATTTGTTAGATTGCACTGACGTATGAGTTAATTCTGCCCTGAATATGTGGCTCTTTAACTAACAGATGTGAGTCAGAACCTCAGCATAGGCTTTCATGGCTCTGCTAGAGCCCAGTGCCCCACAGTCCCATTTTCCGTAACATGCTTCATCTCCTGATGACATCTACCGATGTCCTCCTGCAGCTCCACATGGCTGTGTAAACAGAGTTTCCTTTTCCCCTGTCCAAGCCCTCAGGGGTATGCTGCAGAAAGGCCAACACAGACCCTGCCGATACGGTATGGTTATCTTCTCTTCTCTGGTGCACACCAGAACGCCAGTCTTCTTATCTTCATTATCTTTTGTACCCTACAGCTTGCATTTTTTTGGTGCTGTTAGAGATTTGCTCAGAAGGACATTGCTCTCCTAAATCTGAAGGATGGAGGGAAAAACTTGTCTCAAGGAGGCAAAAAATAATGGAGGTGGTTTGGAACATACCAATATGACCATACGTGGCACTACAGGCATCTCAGCTGGAGAAACAGCTAGCTGGAGGCAGCCTCTTGTGACAACCCTCAGTCTGTGCAGACAAGCTACAGACCCTGGGTAAATCACTTAGCCACTCTATTCCCTCCAAATGAAACTGGACATCACAGTTGCAGTCTTGATTCACCTCTATGCATACTGGGTGAAAAGAGGAATTATAGTCAGTGACATCACTTATTGATTAATTAGTTAACTTTTTATCAAGACCTGAGAAAACATATTATGATGGCATTTGTCATCATGATGGTATCTGAGTCCCTAGCCCTTCCATCAGAAATGCTCCCCTCACAAAACTGCCTCGGGGCAGACAGCTATGGCATAAAGCTGTTATTTTCCCCATGCCCTTCTACTTACTCACAGAGGAATTCCAAACCCAACCGCATTTTAGCTCAGCGTTCAATTATTAAACACACTGTGTACCTGGACATTAACGAACGGCAAAAAATGCTTACAAAATAAGATTTATGCTTATACATACATAAACAGTTCTTCAGTTGCTGAAAAAGGAAAGAAGTACTTTTTTTTTTTTAGGTAGAAGACAGGTATATTGTTATTTTAAAAATAAAAGCTTCTTCATCTCATAAAGACCCAGTTCTTAGTACAGGAAGAATCATTACAGAGGGATGGTGTGTGCCATGAAAGTCAGTTTCCCTTTCATAAGCTTTCTCCCCAAGAGGCTTTTCTAAAATGTGATGTTAAATCATGCAGCGCACGAAAGTGCTGACGACTCTGGTGTCCCCCACACTGCAGGCACATCTGCGCTGCAGATCCAAGGTGGGACTGCTGCTCCTGTCATTCATTGTATCATTCACAGCTGCAGCAGCAAACATTTCAGAGCAAGACGCATTGCACAGGTAGCCCAGAGCTGGAGCCTGTGGTTCCGTAACAGAGCTTCTAGGGGTGTCCAAAGCATCCAGTAACTGCACATTTGTATAAACCTCAAAAATATCTTTCACTAAGAACTTGGGGTATGAGTGATGTTAGGTTATTCTGGGCTAAAAGATAAGGCAAACAGACCAAAACTGTGCCAGGAATTTTGTTAACCATGCAAATGGCATCACAGAGCAGTCACATAAAACAGCCCAGCACACCCAAAGGAGAACTGCAGGAAGTGCTGGTGCTTTCTAATAGCAGGTAAGCTGAGCAAAGAGTATAAATCTAAGGATTTGCCTTAAAAGCCTTCAAAACACGTCCATCCAAATGGTGAGCTTTTAGGTGAAAGCTGCCAAAACCAGCAACCAAATGATGGAGCAACCTCTTAAGAATCACATACATTTCATAGAGCTGCTGGCAGTGCTGATCCAAAAGTGGGTGAGCATTGGTGGCCATCGAAATCCAGCTGGGCCATCACACCCATTAACCTGCAGTAACTTCTGCACCACTCCCAGAAATGGCGTGCCAAGCCAGTGCCGAGCTGAGCACAGGAGAGCTGCATACGCCTGAATTATACAACACTTTTTGAATCCAATCTGTGCAATCGGGGAGGAGGAGGAGGAGGAGGAGTTATATAAGCTTCCTCTTCCTGACAGAGCGCGAAGTCGTTCTTAAGCACAGTTCACACAGGGACAGGTTCCTTGCAAGAGTGCACTGAAGGGCTTCCCCGCGGACAGGCACACAAAAAGAGTTTTCTCTGTGATTCTTAAAAACTACCCAATAGGGCCAAATCCTAGTTCCCGTGCTCTGCTGGAGCAGGACAGCTTTTAGGCAGAGTCTCAACAGACATAGGGAAGTCTTCATTAGAGTTGCACTTGCTGGAGGCTGTGCAGTCATTGCAGAGGAGGGAGCATAAAATAAAGGTGCACAGTGATAGATCCCATCTCAAACAAGGCAGGTTTACAAGCCCCTCTGGTGGCCAGGAGTGGTGGGTCACCATCCCTATGTCAAACACCCATCAACAGAACCATTTTTGTCCTGCTACCTTGATTGAGGTAGCTTTCACCGTGATTGAGGTTCCCACTTTCACCATGATTGAGGTTCCCACAGCCTGTGGGAACTTGGTTGTGTGACTGAGCGCTGCCTTGCTTTAGAAAGCCAGTGTCTGCTGCCCCTGCAGATCATCCATCCCCAGCCATTAATCAGAACCTGGTGCTTCAGCAGATGTGGATAGTATAGCCAAAATTTATAACTGGAAATAACACGCTTTCTTCTTTTATGCCCCAAACTTAAGGCAACACCACCATACATACAATAATAGAAAAATCTTTGCATGAAGATTTTGAAACAAAAAACAGTAAAAAATTATATAGACCTCCAACTACTGGTTTCTTCTATAAACTGCTATTTTTTTGCTTGTGTGTTTTAGTTCAGTGTGGTTTATTAACTTGATAATTACTGTCACAATAATATCAACATCTAGCTCAGCAAGACCCTTATTTCAAAGGGAGTTTATCAACAGCACTAAGAGTCTGACCCCAGTAGGAGCTCCAGAGTTTATTTTTTGTATTTCTGAAAACTGCTGGAGGGAACAAAAACATTATTATAACCGATTCTTCCTTCCCTGACCATCTTACTCTGTAGTTACGGACCTAGAGCATCCTAATCTGCAAAGCCTGCACGCCCATTACATTGCTACAGACACATAGCCTCGAGGGCTACTCACAACATTAATAGCACTAATATTTGCAGACCATGGTCTTCTTTTGGGGGCAGGGGAGGGTCCTGCCTTGCTTTGAATTAGTCACAACCCTGAGTGTGTTGGGTACTGCTCATCATGAAACAAACACACAAAAAGTGTCTGTCAACGAAGAAATGTCATTCTAAATAGGATACCTGGGATTATAAGAAAAACATTATACATTCTGACCTCCTCAAGGGCTCAAAGCAGAAGCAGCAGCTTTGGATCCCAACCAGGATCTTAAACCCTGCCTTTCCACCGCACACATGCTGAGCTGTTGTGCGCTAAGGAGCAGATCACTAGCATAAAATTACAAGTCAGTGTGGCTACAGTCTGCTGAATAAGAGGTCAGACAAGTATGTGACCAGACAAGTAGATGAGACCCAGAAGTGCTATCTGTCTTGGGACAGTCCTTAGAAATAGAAAGATGAGAAAATGGTTCTTTACCGGTCTGATGAGACAGAAGGAAAAACATATTCTACTGCATAAATATACAAATTAATTTTGTTTCAAGTCAGCACAATCATCCTTGTCTGTCTGTCTCTCTTGCGTTTTAAGTAGTAAAATGTTTCTCAATGCTATAATCACTAGATAATGAATTTGCATGCCCATGTGCAGGGACATCCTTAGCAAGGTAGGTGAAGGACAGTAGGCAGTGAAATCAGTGACACTGAAGGACTTGGACATGGAACAGCCTTGACATTTCCCTCTACCTAAAAATTTAGGAAAGGGCTCACTGAACAAGCAAACACATTAAAAAGCCTCTCAGACTAACAGAAAAAAGGTAAGGAAAGGGATCTGTTAAACAAGGAAGTTACATCTTCACAGTCAAGAATAAAATGAGAATTGCAAGAAGTCAAAATAAATTTGATCTTTTAAATAAACTGATTTAAATAAAGTTTGTAGTCATCTGAAAAATATGTAGAAAGATAACAACAAAAAGAGGAGGAACAGCTATGTGGGAGGCTGAAATAAAGAATAAGGTGCATCTGTGTAAATTTCACAGTTAATTAAGTATTTTGACTTGGTTTTCATTAAAGGTGATGATGTTGAGTGTGGAAATAAAGATAAAATGTCTAATGAGAGTGATGGAAATGGAAATTACAGCCCAAGGAGCACAATTAGGGCTTAACACAGAGTATTTAATAAATCTGCTTGGGGTTGGTGCTGTGCGACTGAAAAACAGTGACCACAGTACCTATATTTAAGAAACGTAGCCATTAGTGCTGGTGAGGTGGACTGACACGATCATTAAGGTCACATTAGCACAGTAGCAGATCATCTGGCAGCAGACAGGTCAGCTGCACCAGACGGGATGAACACATGGTCCCATTTCTGTTGAACTGGCGAGCAAAGTCAATGCTGTTTGTGTCAGCTTCACACAGAGACACCAAGATAGATAATACTTGATTTAGAACAAAGTCAGCTGGGGCAGAACTCTCTCCAAAAAACATTCTGAGCAGATTTGACTGTCAGAGAGAGTTAATACCAATTCAGTGCTTTGCATTACATGGAGTTTTTTGGTCCAGTATTTCATCCTCTGAAACTGGATTTAACACAACACAAACACAGCTGAAGGAACATTTTTTAGGAATTCAGGGAAATTTCTGAAGAGAAGAATAGTTAAAAATCTGGATGCAAGCAGGACAAAACACAAATCAGTTGTGCAAACTGTAAAAGAAACAGAAACATGATATCTTTACTTAACACAGTAGCTGAGATTTCCTGTTTCCTAGGCAAAGAAAACTTGATGGAGTTCCCCCAAGAAGAGTTTTTCAGAAGCCTTTAACACAATGCCACATGAAGAATTGAATGCTATAGCAGAGACTGGACCTTATAATCCTGGAGATTATGCCCAGTAGCAAGTTCTGCAATAGTAAAGAGCTAAACAATAATCAGATGTGGGAAGGCTCTTGGGGGTTTCTGCTGAAAGCATGGTCAAACTAATGAGGTTTAAAAAATGTTAGCCCAATATGCAATATCCTGGGTGCGTGTTCCTTTTTCTGATTATATTCTAATTTTCAAATTTTAAACACTTTGTTCTCTGTAGCTCCTATACACAGCTTTTTTTCCTTGTCTTCTCCTAATTCTGAAGCTAACTTTTTCTTGCTTCTGTTTTCCCTTACTTTGTAATACAATGAAGTTTTGTTTTGTTCCTGTATTGCTACCCAGAAGGCATTGTTAGAACTGGGTGGTGGCAACTTAAGTACACCTGATTACATAGTCTGATCTCTACAGGGTCAAGGCTAATCTCTTCCAAAATCCAGACCTACTGCTTTTGTTTAATATAGCTCGCTGAGATTAAAATGGGATTAAGGCTCATCTGATGGTGAGAATAGCATCTTCAGATGAAATCTTTCACTGCTCTTCTGCAAACAGCACTAGGTGGAAATGGCATCTTGCAGTGGCCATGTGTCTGTTCATTAGTGTACAAAAGGCATTTGTGGATTCCTGTGTTCCCATGAGAATTTTGAAACCAGACTTTGAATGTATTTCTAAAGCCAGATATCATTTTTTTCTTCTATGCATGCATATGTGTATACAGGAATTTGGATATAAGAAGGGGTGTTATTTTTCTTCTCATTCATCTCCATGTACTTTAAATTCTCTACAATAATAAAACTAAGGTAATTTAAATACTGGATATTGTCTAGCTGAACATTTAATAAAGAGTTTAAAATTTAGTCTGCTAAGGAGATTACCAAGATTTCTTCATATAAATGTTTTATCTTCTTTAAATGCATGTAACTAGCTGCTGCTGAACTAATATGTTTTGAGTTCATCTTGATACAGCACCTACATGATAGATATCACACATACAAATAAGGTTACATGATCCAAACGATATGCCTCAAAATAGGTTTCAGTGAAGCCAAACATACAGACCTATGAAAAACAAACTAAAGTAACGGTAATCTTCTGTGGTTTTGCTTGTTTGTTTTTTTTCTAGTATTTTCAGTAAAGTAGTTCTTCTGCCATATTTTAAATCCCTGCACAGCATTTTTGCATAGAGTGTAAGAGTGTGAGTCTAAAAGTGAAAGTAAAATGAGAAACAATCCTGTTCACTGCACTTTTAAAATACTTTCAGTGGAAGTAACAGAAGGTACTTTTTGTAACATGATCAATTACGTTTACCTAACCATATGGGATCAGCTCCCATATGCTTTTCACTTTCAGAGACAATACCTCTTTTCAAAGTGTCATATATCTCACCAAAAAAGACTATGTGCAGATAGCACTATCAGTCACCAAGATGTGGGATTATTTTTTATCAGCAAGCTCATCATTTATAATGTTAAACACAGAATACAACTGCACAAATATGCATAGATGAGAAGAGCAGTTTCACTGCGGTCATCACAACATTATTATAATTTACCACTGCTCTCTACAGCATTCCTAGCATTCCCACTGCACGTGACAGCCTGGTCAGTTCCATTTGTGGCCACATGGCATAAAAGGTTTGCGCTGAAGAAAGATTTGCTTTTGTCTCTTTTAGCTATTCTGAAACTTGAACACTGGTTTTGAGAGAAGAACCCATTAAGCTACTTAATTTACCATTTCATTATAAGAAAATTTTATACTGCTGAGAAATTTTTATCTATCAGATCTCAGTCATATAACTATCTAAAGTTAGTTTGATAATGGGAAATAATGAATAACAAATGAAAACAAACAGTGTCATGGTGTCCAGCTACGCTCATTTTGGAAAGCATCTTCTCTGGTTTGTAACATGGTACATGCAGTTTAGATTTAGAAATGTAGAAGTCATGAAACAGCTATTCTTTTCTAATTATTACGGAAATTGTTGAATATTTATACTGATGAGTAAATCCATGTCTCTAATCTCTAAACAAAGACAGAGATGTGATCTCTGGGGTCAAAAGTCAAGAACAGTCAATTAAACAATCCAAATCCCACTGAAATCAATGGAAAAATATGTTTGAGTAGGATCTCCACGATCTCCACAGCTCTTCTGGCATCAAACAGCAATTGAAGGTGATTGCAACACAAGTGGCATTAGTTGATTGCTGTTTAGTGAGATACTTTAGATTCCGAAGGAAGTGATGCTGGTGTTAAGCCAGGGATAAAAATGCCCAGCAAACAAGGGAACTGGGCTGCAAAAGTCAACATCTTTCAGATACAACCCCAGGGCAAAGGTTCTTATAATCAAGACTGACATACCTGGGCAAAGCTCACACCAGGTGATTGCCCTCTGCCTTCCAAATTGTCATTAATCTAATGAACATGCTACAGTGACCTCCAGAATACCTAATAGGCAATGCACTTGAGCTTCCTGAATGTAAGCCACCTTCCAAATTATCTCGCATTCATTTATTTTAACCCACACACTAAAATGCAGGATTATAGACAGACTTAAAAATCATAAAGGGTTAATTCCAGATTCCATTGCTGTGCTTTTTTATGCATTTTCAGTTACAGAAGTAATTAGTTGCTAATTCTCTTGCACTAGTATATTGTGCCATTTCATTAAAAAAAAAAATTACCAAAAAGTTCATTGCACTTCAGTTGTGATCGGAATTATCCTATGGATTATGAGTTGATAAACTTCAGAAATCCAGCTAGGCTTTGGGTTAATTTTCCATAAAAAGATCTTATGAAATACAGGAAAACTACATACACTTTAAATACTTAGTCAGTCTCTGACAGAGACTTTAAAGAGTTGTATGAGGAGCTTGTAATCTGAAAGCTTCTCGAAATGTCTGTTTAGTTCAACTTTGACTTTCATTTTATTTTCTGACTGCAGATTCTCTTAGTTAGTTTGAAAGGTCTGGCAGGGTTTTTGTTTGTTGGTTGGTTTTTGTTTGTTTATTTTGTTTTCCTTCATTTGTTGGGACTGATTTTGTGATGCTGTTTTCTACCATCTTTTTGATCTTGCTCCAAAATTCACTATACCATGAGTCAGTGATGTAACTACTACCAAATACAAAGATTAACACATCATCTGTTCTTTGAAAGACTTTTGTTTCTGTCATAACCTTTGAAGATATTGAAAATTTCTGATGAATGATGTCTCTGTTTGATTTGACCTGGATATGTTTTCATCTTATTATATCACTTTTAGTGCACATGTTCAGGACATCTTACTAAGTAATGCTAATTGTGACCATACCCAAGGAACTTAGAATTTGAAAGGAAATGGGCTCCATGACTTTCTCTTCCTTTCATTAGAAACGTCAAGGAGTTAGCATTGATTTCAGTGCAAGGATGTTTTGTCATCTGCACTTTCATCCCACTTTTTTTTTTTTTTTCACACTAGCTCTGTAAAGCAGCATATTCTAATGCTTATCTCATAAATCCTCATCATTTCATATCTGACTATTTCAAGGTTATTTTACCTTATATATATTTACCTGAAGTTTTGCACAAGGGTGGAAGATTACATAAAAGCTAAATTATCACAAAGACGAAGATAAATAGCTTGCAATTCACCAAGTGCAAGAAATATGAGAAGGCTGAACACATGGAGACTGAAAAGGAAGGAAAAGGTAATTGCCATGTGGCAGTACAGCAATGATCATTTAATATGTGAGAGGATTATGGTTGATGGGAGTCTTTCCTGTCCGGCCCTGGTTGGACAATGGCTTGAACAGATATAAACTGTATAAGAAACTTGAGCTGTTGGTAATACTCAGTTTGACCTCTATCACTGTGGCCGTCCTAGGCACTGCAAATCTACAAGAGAAGCGCCAAACAACGCGACGCAAGAAGCTGCTGAGAAATTGGCAAGGATGTTGGAGCTCATCCACTAACCCGGCAATTGCACCTCAGGACAATCAGCTTGCCAGCATGCAGATGTTCTCATAAATCAGCACGGCAGGCCACGAATTATCATGAAATAAGCCCTCATCTTGACGTCAGGGCAACTCGCTGAGGTTATGTTACAGCACTTGGGTAAGTAGAGCTTCTCAGGAGCAAATTAAAACATCAGCCTCAAAAAGGGAAGGTCATCTTGCTCCATCCTGCTGATATGCTGGAAAATGAAATTATCTTGTAAATAAAAATAACCACTTGGATGTTCAAGCGGACTTCCATAATAATACCCCACACAGTTCTTCCTGCTTTAACACTAGCTGTTAGCCCGTGGTCATTCTGGTCTCATTCAGACCAAGTAAAGAGAAAGATACTTCCTCAGGAGGAAGATTTGTACTTTCACTTAAAGAGACTGTCTCTCAGGGAGACTGACTTCCATGGTCATGTTATTCATGACCCTTCTGTGCCTAACTAGTTATTATAAGCATTAGATTAGGAAAACATGGTATTTTGTGACCTTCAAATGCAGAATAAACAGTCTTCATGTTTTAAAAGGGTATCCAGTTTATGTTTTTCTATCACTCTATTCACTAGCAGAACAGAATCTAAAAGCAGCCAGTTTTAGTGACATAAGTGAAATTTAGTGAAAATAAGAAAAAATAAACCCTGTCAAATGTTTTCAAAGCAACCATTTGCTATAAAACATATATTTGCAACAGTATTTTTAAAATGTTATTGTCAGCATTACACTGGATGGTGACTTATTTAGCAATTAATAATGAAAATATTTCAAAAAACATGCATTTGCAAACAGAAGTTGACCCACTGCAAGCAAAATAGGAATATCAGACAATTTTTCAAGGGTTACTACTAAAACTATGTTTACAGGGGAAGGTAAAATGTATATTCTACCGCCTTTTTTATAGCTAAAGTCCTAAGCTGGTTCAGTCTTCAGTGTGACTGTAGTCAAAGAGGGATGCCAGCCTTGGTTATAGTTTTGATGCTGGTGGGAACTTTGCCACTGTGTTTTCCTGATATATCAAGTGGAAACAGCAAGTATTCCCAGTGCTGTGCACTTGTGAGGTTTACTCAGCACCAAGAGTTTAAAATAGTTTCTGATTTTTAAACTTTAATCTTTAGTGTGAGCTGCTGGAAAATGCTGTTATGGTAGTTAACTCTAAAGAAGTCTATTTCATTTTCCTCAGTACTTTAAGAGTATTTCTCTCAGGTAATATAAATACTTTTTGTTCTTTAGGGAATGTGGTTTATATGTAGCATGTTTAGTCACTATTATGAACATGGAAATGACATAATGTGCTTCAGAGATAGAGACTACCAGTGTTTTAATTTATTATTTTTCTCAATCTCCTCTTTAGTTGTTATATGTTGCAAGGTCTTAAAACAAAAAAGAAAAAAATTAAATAACTCCCATTCCCATTGCAATTGGCACCGAAAAGCTTAACACCAATTTCCATTCAAATATGCCGCCTCTGTAGTCATGGTAACCGCCCTTATCAGCTTCATCTCCCAGCGTTAGAACTTACTGCTGTGACACGGACGTTGTCATCCAGGGTTTTCCATTCAGTACCCTCCTTTCCTCTCCAGCACGAGAGAGGCTCGTGTGCCTCCTCTTCACAGTTGAAGGTGTGGAACACTAAAGCAACAGCCAAAATTATAATATTCTTAAAAAGAAATGACATAGTGTAGGCGTTTCTGGAGATAGGAAATGGTGAAGAAGAAAGGTTTATGCCCTCAGAGAGCCCTTCACACGTGGTGCAATAAACCAAGCATAGACTCTCTGCTAAAGAACAAAGTTTTTTAGTTTGCATATATGTAACTAGACTTTCATTTTTACAGTTGTGCCTACTCAGCACCCAGCTGTTCTCAGGTTTATGTCTGTTGTTCATGCAATTATACAGGATTTTCTACCTTCTTATTCTAGTCATTCTGCAGAAGTCGCTTGCTTCTACTTTTACGTAAGAAATTGACTGATGCTGTGGCACTGCCTGTATAACCCAGCCTGCCTCTGACCATCTCTGAAACTGTCAAAACATCCCGTAGCCATCGTTATCTAGTGCCCATTTTGCATAAACCACAAGATAAACATGCAACAGCTGTAAGTACTTATAGCAATACTTATCTTTAATCCCCTTCATCAGAGAATAGCAGCAACAGGTTGGATATTTGAAATGTAGCTGTTTCATTTATGTCCTACATATGTGATATAGACTATAAATCTGTACTTAAGTATTAGGTGATTCTAGATGGATGGTCAAAGTAATCTCTACATGTGTTTTACCATCATCCTGAGCCTGAATTACACAAGTCTGGGCAATCAGCAGGCATCTCCAATCAGCTGTCACACACTAATTAGAAATTCTCAATGTGTTATGTGAAATAAATATAAATCACCTGTGCAAGTTCTGTCACTGAAGGGCATTTCAAAGTGTGTGAGTCAGCCCTTACTCTAGCTGGAAATTATTTGACATTTATGGAATATTTTATGAACTTCTAGCATGCCCATGTCACCTCTACGATGCCTGTCTGTTCAGTTACATCTGTTCTTGGTGTGTCATTGCTGGCAGGGGCTCCCAGTCACCTCCAAGGTAACCAGAAAGACCCATAGTCACCAGCATCTGTTAAATGGCAATACCATTTGAGGCACTGCATATGGCTGACGTGGAGACACAAACAGAGCACACTAGCCAGGCTGTCCAGTTCAGTTTTTGCTAACACAATGCATAGAATAACAACGTGGTATACGGAGCGAGAAAGAGATGGGGCACAGAGAGAGAAAAGAGCGAGAAAAGAAGCAGAAATGAGGAAAGAAGAAGTAGCAACAAGCACCATCCTGGATCCCTGTGGGTCCCTCATCGATGGTCCTCGGCAGTCAGTGCTCAGTGCACCCACAGGTTCCTCTGCGGTGGTTTGTACGCTCGCAGTTCTGCTGCATCATTCCGACGCGGTCGGTGGGTACCAACCCCCTTCACAGGGGCACTCCGTGTCGGGACAGAGATGCGATCTCTCCGCAGGTCGTAGTGAATCTCCTCCCCTTGGGCCTCAGTCCACAGACTTAAGGTGGATTTTCTGAGGCATTAAAAAAAAAAAAAAAAAAAAAGCAGAGCTGAGTCCCACACAGGCCCATGCAGATAACTGTTATTTTTTCATGTGATGTCATGTGGGATACTCAAAAGATACTTAAAATGTCCATATTTTTTAATTAATCAGATCTTGCATTTTTCTTTTCTCCCCAGAGCACCCAGTTATTTATTTGCCATCTGATGATATCAGTGTCAGCAATTAAGGAAATATTAAAAGTTACAAAGTTATTTTTCAGCCCAAAGGAACAGAGAATAATACTTGCTCAGCATTTCCAATAAACTTATTCAGAGGGTTTGTTGCTGAGGGACTGAAAGTCCCCTACAGCCCCCTGACCCCAGCGACAATCTCAGGTTAACATCATCTGGTCTGTTTACCTTAATATTAAGTAACTTCAGAGATGACCATGTTGCCTTTTGCAAGAGCTCTATAGAGGAGGACCAGAAGTTTCAACATTGCAATACTTTGACACTCTGATCTATGGCAGTTAGTTATGATAAAGCTCCATTATAATATTTCATTGTGTTTGAATCTTGATGCAATTACTTAGGAGAGGAAAATCTGTGGGGGGGCACTGGTGGGGGAGGACATCCGTGTTGAAAGGTGGAGGCCAAATGGGAAAGATCTCGTTGCAGATCTGAACTTCCTCCAGTTCTTAAAACGTTGAGCCCATCCTTATCGTTCTTTGTGCCACTTTTGAAAAAGCAATTTGAAGGCATTTCTGTCAATGTGCGAAAACACTTAGTAACTTCCAGCAGCTGTGCACTCTTTACTTAAAAATCGAAACCACACGGAAACTCCCATCTCCCCCATCTCCCAATTCTCCTCCAGAAAATACTGAGAATAAAGGGAAAGACCTCCTCCTTTTTGCGATCACCGCTCTTTCGGTGCGGCGGCGCCGGGCCCGCAGCGCCCCGCGCAGCGCTCACCGGCGCAGCGGCCCGCGCACCGCCCCGCGCAG